>CM017803.1:33341912-33431728 GCA_008086715.1 Sitobion miscanthi
CCCCAGTAATTTTCAAAAGCGACGTGAAAAACAAAAGAAAAGTTAAGGTTAGGTTAGGTCACAGTTTTTATTTAAAGTTCAAATCTTAACAAAATACGGAAAAATCACAAAAATTAGCAAATTATTTTGAGTTGAGAATTCATAAAAATTTTTCTTTTTAAATCTAAGATTTGAAAATGTAATAGGTACAAGATTATCCATAAGTTTGTCTACCTTTATCAAAAAAAAAAATGTCTACAAGCAAATATTTTATCATTGAATTTAAATTTAACACCATCCATTACAGTGACCCATTTGTAAACTTCTGTACAGCAAAGCGACACCCACTTACCCACCTTTTTTTTTGTTCAAAACATGTTTTTTTTAAATAATTTTTTCAACAGTTTTAAACATGTTTAAAACATGATTTAATTGAGTTGAAAACAAAATATGTAATTTATTTAAAAAAAAAAATATTTATTTAATATCTTAATTTTATAAAATTTTTACGTATATTTATATAAATTTTTATTTATGTTGGAGTACAACTATAATTACTAATTGTTATGTTATTTATTGGTATGTAATTTTAATAATTCTATTTCTAATTTCCATATAGCGTATGCTTTACATTATGACTTGTTAAGTGTCGACTGTTATGACTGAACAGTCATCATTTAACAATACGTTTTAATATTTTATAATTCTTTTGTATAAGTTTGTGTTGTAATTTGTAAATAAAATAGGTATAAAAAATTAAAATTAAACAAATATATTACCTACAGAACTACAGAAGTAATAGAACCAGCATGGCAACTCCTATTTATTATTTTTTTTGTTTCATAAACAAATTTGAAATTTATAACATTTATAATAATAAGTTTACTTTTCAAATTACTCACAGTACTCAAAATAACCTAACCTTTTAAAGGTAACACTAAATAATTTTGTCCAGTGACATCAGATTAATATGCGGTTTTCGGGAGGGAATAGAGAATACATAAATACACATTTCTTGATGATTTTTACATTTTTAGATCTTTCCGTGTGCGCATACGCAATACAACTTGCATTTTTTTAAATAGCAACAGGTGTTTTAAATACCAAATTTGGATAGACCGAATTTTTTTAAGTCGATTTGGTTCTTTTTACTATAGCTCTAAAATCAAAATTGACCAAATGGTTTGCATCAAAGTTTCGATCAAAATTATTGAATTTTTCAACAAACTTACTAGAATTTTTTTTTGTTTCTGTAGGTTTGCAGATATTATTAAATAATTTAAATTTAATTTTGAGGAATTAATTAACCTCAATTAGACGTAAATGTTAGTTCATTTACTAAGAAAAGATTAAACAAGCTGATATGATTTATTTCTCATAACTTCTATTATTAAAGTTTCTATCTAAATTATTAATTTTATCATTTATTGTTATTTTTCATGATACAAGTGGGTAATTACTTGTAAACTCTAAGATTATTTTATTTGTAGCATTATTATATTGTATTGTTATAAGAGTGGTTTATAGACATAAACCACACTTATAACAATCGTGAATCGTAACCTTTTACAATATAAAACATATGATCTAAGTATTAAATAAAAGAGTCCAGAGCACCTTCACACGATCACATTACTCAGTCACATACACACACACATATACGACTTTTGTACACCTAATAATTACCGAAAATATACACTATTATTTCATTTACTGGTTGAAATTGACTTCAACTTTATTTCAAACCATTATCTTTTGGATCACTAACTGTCTGCATACAACAATACATTAAAACTCATAAAAAAAATGTTTTACTCTCAAAATAATGCTAGGAATATTTTTCAGCACTAGATACATGTAGAATATACAAATATTAAATAATAAATCAACAAAAATAATATGTTTCTCTTTATTTCTAAGTATGTAATTAATATATATTATTTCTAATCATCTATAACCAAACACGTTTAAAAGAAGAGAAAATATTTTTCATAATTTCTTTGAAATATTTCAAGAGTGAAATTTTCAATTTTGAAATATTTCAAATTTAGAACCCTAGGCACATAGTATTTCTGGTAGTCATGGTTTTGAGTAAATACCTACTATTTGTCACTCCTCAATTTACGTCATGTCATGGCCTAAAGGTGGCAGCACAGCACACTGCAGGAAAATAGGAGTAACAATAAAGGTCGTGCGATTAGAGAGTAATTGACAGTTGTAGCGGATAGTAAAACGTCAACGAGGCTTTTGTTTTTCCAGTGTACGTCGCGCCATTATGTTAAAGTAACTACTCAATGGCTGTGTGAATTGTGAAGTGTAAATACTGTGCCTTAAAAGTTTTCTTCTATAATTAGTTAGAAAATAGTTAATATAACTATTTCATGATAACAACAGAATGATATAATACAAATAAAATATATACCATATTTTAATTCTTCAATTAGGGTATCTTTTTAAATATTATATTTACATTTTTGTATTTTAGCTAATGACTGGTGTATCAACTACTCAACCAATGGTACGTCTTTTTTTAAGTATTAATATGCTAAATACTTCGTTTCAATACGTAACGCTAGTTGGATAGTTCACCAGAACGGTACAAATAGTGCTTTTTTATCTTGGCAATATTGACTACAAAATCCGTGGTACCTCCACCGCGCCACTGACTGGAACCGATTACTCCGTGATTTATTCCTGGCCTTATTTAAACATAATGTTCGAACGCGGCTGAATTCCCGCCGAATCTACACAGTCCAAAAGCTTTCTTAGTCGCGTGATCGGCGTGGAATGTTCGCGACGAGTCGTCCTCGCTCCACGGCGTTCACGGCTCTCTGGCCGGGACACTTTTTTTGTCTTTATTTATAACCTCATAATTGTATCAAATAAAAATAATAACATAAATTTATAAAAATAAACAAATGGTACAATATTTTGGCTTATACAATTTTGACGAATACGACGACAAGCCTTTTGTCTTATGAACAGGATTACTGGCGGCGGTTAACGCTAACATTGTAGACATCCTAAAGCGGTTCCACGTACATAAATTCAGTTTTACGACCGACATTTGCAAAATGTATCGGCAAGTATTGATTTTGCCAAAATATTATAAATTTTAGCATATTTTGTGGCGAGCGTCGCCACATGACAAACTGCTCGAATACGAATTGAATACGGTCACGTACGGCGTCAATTGTGCGCCGTGTCTCGCGTTGCGTGTGTTACAGTCGATTACTTCCGACGATTGTACTGAGTCCGAGTGGGTGCGTAATGCGTTGACGCGTCACACTTACGTCGACGACATATGTGACGGGGCTGATACTATTGCTGGTGTATTAAAGCTACAATCTGATTTGATTTGTGTGTTGAATAGGTCTAGAACTTAAAAAATGGTCATTGAACACTACGTCGGTTTTGGACGCAGTGCCGGCCGCGAATCGTGTGTACGCATCTACGCCGTCCGAAACGGTCGACGGTCAGGGTACCAAGGTGTTAGGTTTAGAATGACATCCCGACGGAGATTACTTGTGTTGCACCTTAAGTCTCGAACAATCACCTGCATAAACCAAACGTGGTATTTTGTCTTTAGTAGCTCAAATATTCGACCCACTTGGGTATTCGGTCCCGTGGTGTTTTTAGCCAAGTCCATCATGCAACGGACCTGGCTTCGTGGTTTGTCGTGGGATGAACCTCTCTCTCCGGACATTCATGATGAATGGGCAGCTTTCGTCACTGATTTACCATCGTTACTGTCTATTCGCGTCCCTCGGAATTTTAATTCGCGTCGGAATGCCCAATGTTATTTATTAGGATTTTGCGACACGTCGCAACGTGGCTATGCAGCTGTTGTGTACTTGCGGATGGTCGATGTAGGGGTTGTAGTCGATGTAGAGGACTCTGTTTTTTTGGTTAGTACTAAGACTAATTGGCATCAACAAAATCCATGACTATTCCCTGTCTCGATTTGAATGCCGCATTGCTGTTGGCCTGGTGGCTAAACCGCATCCGTGGTATTTTAGCGGCGCAACATAATATTGTTGATATTTGAGCTTGGTCGGATTCAATGATCGTGCTATCTTAGTAAAAGGTCCCGCATGAATCGGTTAAAGTTTATGTTTCGAATAGAGTGCATAAAATCCATACGCTGTTACCAGATTGCCGGTGGCAACATATTAACTCGGCCAATAACCCCGCCGATTGTGCATCTCGTGGTGTGATGCCGGCTGTATTATCGCAACTTGATTTGTTTTGGCGTGGGCCACAGATAGCGTACGACGACCCATCGGCATGGGACGATTCTCGTCTGCCGCTACCTCTATGTGAATTACCTAAATTTCGGCTTGCATCGTGTTCTACCCTCGTTGCCGACGTGCCTAGTGAATGGTTTACACGTTTTCAAATTATGATCATATGTTGCACGTAGTCGCGTTTATGCACCGTTTCATTGCGCTCTGTCGACAAAAGATTGGTCGTAGAGACGGTCCCGTATATTTTCGTAAATGTGATCTGGATAGTGCCGCGCAAGTGTTAATCGTCGAATCACAGCGTGTGCATTTCCCCTCATTACTTGGTAAGCTATCACGCGGTACGCGGGTATCGTCCAGACCGTTAGCATGGCTGTCCCCGTTCATTGACCCCGACGGTGTGATTACCGTCGGCGGTCGGTTGCGTCATTCGTTGATCGCGTACGATTGCAAACATCCAGTGTTGTTAGCAAAAAGCTCGAATTTCGCCTTGTTATTATGCCGACAGTGGCATTTTTTGATGTGTCATGCCGGCCTCCGAGCTTTAACAGCGTTAATATCGCGCCAATATTGGGTTGTATCACTCCGGTCCTTTTTGCACAAGATCAGTGGCGTATATATGAATTAATTTCGAGGGGGGGGGGGTATAAAAAAATGTATTTAATTATTATTATAAATTAACTTTATTTTAATAATAAATTATAAAAACTAGAATATTATATAAATTAAATAAAAGCAAAAAATCTAATTTTCAAGGAAGGTTTGCAAAATTATTAATCACTTCTTCAGTATCTATTAAAATACTACGATGAATTGACATGAGGGCTAATACTGTTAGTCGGTTTTTACTTATACTATTTCTTAAGTACGACTTTAATCTTTTTAGCATTGAAAATGATCTTTCCAATGATGCTGTTGATACTGTAACGTGCCGTAGTCAACAGTTTAATGAAAGAAGGTGATATTTAAATAAACTCGAGAATGATTGTATACTTTTTATGTTTTATTATTTATTCAAATATAATTATAATGAAAATACTCCAAGTCTAAATAATTTGACTGAAGCTATCGAGTTGTGACAAATATTTAGCTAGTGACTGTTCTGAAGTTGGTCTGTTGTTCGTCTGATGAACGCTTGTCCATCAACTCTCCTCGTTGGGTCAGTCCCTGTCCCTACTTTATTCTGCACAACCGTACATGGTCGTCCTGCGGTTAGGCCTAGCGTGGGATTGTCACACGCTTTTGCACACGCCAGATGTCTAACATATATTTGTTGTTATTGTGCATTTGTGGTGTTATTCCATATACCTACACAAGATCTATATGGACATAATATTAGAGTTATTTATATATATAGTCATATATATATTGACGCACGCCGCCCATGGTCACGCGCTCGATATTATCTATATGCGTTGTTTACGTGGTATCGTTGCGCTACTACTACACACGCAGCACATACGCTATTACTATTAATGTTACGCGGCGCTCGCTCACGTATTATATATTTATATTTACGCAGCGCGTACTATATATTATGATTACGTATACACTATGATATTACTTAAATAGGTGTTCATACGATAATTAAATAGGTGAATAGTCACAGCTCGCTACAATACCGGTAAAGTTACTAATATTGAAATCAAGCACCATATATTTGGAAAAAAATCAACGGATACATTATTGAAAGTATCAATAGCAGACTTTAAACACTCATTATGAGGAACTTTTTTCCGTTTTTCTATCCATACTTTTAATTCTGATACAAATGTATTGTAACTGGGTAAAACATGAGTATAAAACTCTATACATTTTTCAAAATCATTATAACTAGGTTTAAATTTGTTGAGGAGATTTGGAATCAATTTTTATAATACAGAAATAATTGCATTGTGTTTAGAAAATCGTTCTATTAATGGATTTTTAAAATATTCGATAAATGGTATAAATATTGTTCGTTTATAATACTGTTCCGGTGATTCAGCTGACGTATTACTACGAGACAATTGACGCCCAGTTATTTAAGGTATTTGAATAGTTTCATCCAATACATTCAATTTTTTTTCGACTTCTAAAAACAATGTTTGAAATTCTTTATCTTTATAAGCGAATAAAAGGTAAAAGTTGTAAACAATTTTCAACATTTTCACAACATTCAGATAAATGTAAGATATTCACTTTTTGTAATGCATTACATAATGGCAATGTAAAGGTAAAAAAATGTTCTATGATATATAATGCTATTATAAATTGAGACGAGTGATGAGTCTTAGATACCTAATTGAAAAGCGAGGTGTGATGTTTCTATGTTATGATTATTTTCTAGATTATGTAATGCTTAAGCTATAACTTCGTATTAATCTTTGAATCTCAACATACTTTCGTTACGATCTATACAAAATAGATATCAGTCTTGTTTGCTGATATTCTATTCCCGGCCCAGTACCATTTCAATACCTACCGCAAACTGCGTTAAATAACTTCATTCTAATAACTTCGCTCTATTAACTAGGTACTTGAAAAGTACTAAAATAACAAGTTATTGATATAGGTGTTGGCTCTGCTTATGATTAGTGGACTGTATTGGTGGGTTTAATAATGGTAACAACTGTATTTTAAGGTTACCGTGAACGGCGGACAATATTTAAAAAATTCAAAAACAAAATATAATTAAAGGTAAAGGGATACACTGGGACTGGTCAGTCTGGGGGATTCGTCGGGGAGTGACGAATAAATAACACAAAATAACGTATAATAAGGTTTTATACAAAGAAGTACGTAGGTCGTAGACAATGCCGGTGGTGATGCGTTAAACTCGGTGACGCTGGTTTCGACAGTTACTTAACGACGGAGTTAACGACGGAGGTTCAACGATGGTGGCTTAACGACGGTGACTTCGACGGTGACATAACGCACAACAAAAAACATGGAAAACGAAGAATGAAAGGACAATAGTCACACACTCGCATGACACCGGTAACGGCGATGTACGTGAAATTGCCCCCCCCCTACTTCAAGTTACAGACCCAATACTTTTGCAATTAATTTGCTATAATTTGCTATATCATTTTCAGAATTTGCATTCCTTTAGTTTTTCCGGGAAAAAAAATGTTGTGTTGGGGTGGCCGACTTCACAGTAACCCCCCACTTTGAGTTAGGGACTCCGGGGTTTTTAGAAAAATTTGCAATTAATTTGCTTTAATTTGGTATATCATTTTCAGAATTTACATACCTTTAGTTTTTCCGGAAAAAATATTCTTGTTTAGGGATGGGAAGGGGGTAAGTTTTTGTAATCCTCAGAAATGGTCTGATTGAATCCAAACAAATTGTAAATAATTGTAAATGCAATTTGGAAATTTTTAAATCATCAGGGACCACCAGAAATAAAAAAAAACTGTTGGATGTTTAATAAGCTAACCCGTGGGGTTTAATAAGTTCACTGATACCCCCCCCCCTCTAAATGTAGTCCAAACAAATTCGGTTTGTTACTACTTACGAACAATATTGACCAAAGTCCCAAATGTGGGACTGTCTCGTAGTTCAGATGCGCGTGATAGCAATCGCAGAGAACTGGTGTTCTCTTACATATCAATATTTGGTCGTAGTCTTACAATAATAAATGCAGCATGTCGTATATTGTAGACAGTCGTCAAATTATTATTATTTAATATATGTTATATAGGTGGGAATAGTTTATATTATAAAATGTTAAGATAGGTCGTACCTGGGAAGCAATATGTGCTGAGGTGACACAAAACATGATATATAAGACCGCCGTACGCGCATGCATGGTAGAGTCCCGTTGTCGTCGAATTGGTCGACGAGGACGTAGGTACGACGAGCGTGCGTGTGGAACGCCAGTCGTTGTACGGACTTTTTATTAAGTGTAATATTTATGTTTGTTTTTTCAATTTTAATAAACGTGTTTCCGACCAGAAAAACTATACGTTTTGTTTGAGTAGCCATACAATTCTACGTACTCCTTAGATCTGATCTGTAACCGGTTAATTTATGGTCATTGACGATTTAAGGTTTAAACAGTGAAGGTAGTCCTACGTTAATTGTATTCTTTCAATCTGATCTGTAACCGGTTAATTTATGGTCGTTGAAGATTGAAAGTCTAAACAGTAAAGTAGCGATATCGACTCTTGAGAGCCAAACTGTAACCGGTTAATTTATGGTCTTTTGGCAACTCAAGTGTCGATAAAGGTATATCACCGAAAAGTGCATATACGACAGTGGCGCCCAACGGGGTTAGTTATCCACGGCCGGAGACCTTTTTTTTTGAATTTTTGTGCATGTGCCCTGGTACCTCAACCTTGGCACGTTTTAATTTTTTCGAAGTGTTTTTGTACGAGAAGTACAACAGTTTTACGTGTGGTCTGAGAAAAATTCCCTTGGCACAGTTTTTGTACAAGTGAAGTACGATAATTGTGACCGTTTCGAGTAGTAAAACTCGGAGCAAGTTTTGTTTTTTTTACTAGTTAAAGTAAAATTTACTTTTTGAGTGTTTTGGGTGCAGAGATACCCAGAACGCAATTTTTTTTTATTTCTGGCGGTCCCTGATGATTTAAAAATTTCCAAATTGCATTTACAATTATTTACAATTTGTTTGGATTCAATCAGACCACCTCTGAGGATTACAAAAACTTACCCCCTTCCCATCCCTAAACAAGAATATTTTTTCCGGAAAAACTAAAGGTTATGCAAATTCTGAAAATGATATACCAAATTAAAGCAAATTAATTGCAAATTTTTCTAAAAACCCCGGAGTCCCTAACTCAAAGTGGGGGGTTACTGTGAAGTCGGCCACCCCAACACAACATTTTTTTTTCCCGGAAAAACTAAAGAAATGCAAATTCTGAAAATGATATAGCAAATTATAGCAAATTAATTGCTAAATCATGCAAAAGTATTGGGTCTGTAACTTGAAGTTGGGGGGCCAACTCCACGTACATGTAACGGCGAGGTGTTGTTAACGAACTGGTACGATTATAGTGGGAAAGACGGCATTTGCTTATCAGTTTTGTTGTTGCTTACGTAAAAACCAACTATATACTTAATGTTATGTGAGTACGTAAGATTTACACTTAATGATATAAGACACGCAAAATATTGATAATAAATAACTGAGCTATCATCGTGATGTAAAAATTGATATTATATTATTTTTATCAGGTAATATGAAGGGATATTCGGATGAAGCAAGAAATAAATTCGAAGGTAAAAGTTTAAAATAAATGTATGTATTCATCAATTAATGAATGAAATATGGCCATGTGATATTATTAATGTATCATTTAAATAAATTTATATTGAATCTAATCTAACTATATAAATGTGAAATGAACATCTTTGTACAGGCTTAACACTGGATTTACCTATCACATCTTCTTGATTTTTTTTTAAATGAAAATTCGGAGAAGGGTTCTATGAAAGACAATTTTAGGAAAAGTGGGAAATTTGGGGGTCAAAAATACAACAGTGTCCAAAATAAATAAAAAAAAATTTGGTTTATTGTTGCAGATTAAAATAATAATAGTGTATTATAATTGGTTGCTATTGGTTAATCGGGCATATTTGTTGATTTGTATTATTATTTTTTGTCAATATATATTTATATATATAAAAATGAATGCTTGTATGTAGATTAGAACTCCGGGAAGAAAATAGGCTAATTTAAAAAGTGTTAAATTTGTTTTTTTTATTCATCGGATTTTAATAAGGTTGCATTAGGATTTTGTATTAATTGATCATATTAATCCACCGTAGGAGGAATTAAGTAAAGACGACAAACTTGGTACAACTTTAATACTTAAGAGTTAAATCATACACATACATACAAACAGCACTGGGTCCGCGATATACCGCAAGTAGATTGCCACCTGATAATAAACTGCTGCGAAACAGAATTTTTACCATAATTTGTAACCATACAAAGAATATTAAATAACGCATTGAACAAAGTTTGAGTCATATAGAGTTGGTACATTTAACGGGCAACGAAGTGCACTGGATCAGCTAGTATTTTATATGTGACTGAGGATTTCGCTTTCAGGATTCGTTTTAAATACATTGTTTTTTGGCACAATAATATCTATAAATAATTGAATTTAAACTTTAAAGTAATAACTTAAACACTTAGTATTCACCTACAGGCATCACGCGGAAGCGTAAAACTTTTGTTATTTGAGAATATTTTGTAAAAATTAACTATTGGAACAACGGTTTTGAAAACTATGTCTATTGATTGCAAATATTGTCTACTATCCTGTGAATTTGTTGGTTGAGATAAAATGTACTCAATCAGCTCTTAACCAATACAAAATAATTATTTAAAGTTAAGGGCACCTTTACGGCCTTAAATAAAAAGGCCGTTACGACGAGACGTTAGGCAATAGCTTATACCGCACTATAACGACCTTAAATAAAAAGAAAAAATAGGGAACCAGAAATATTAATATTATACTTTATCAGATTTATTATGTGTGATGGTACAACAATATAAGAATACAAAATGTATTAGTAAAAGTAAGCTTTATTAGCTCAATGAATATAAATATAATAATAACATGTGAGATGCTTGATTAACATACAATAAATTATATAATATGTGAGATGCTTTATTAGGTTGCAATAAATTATATAGTATAAATATAAAAATAAATGCTTAATTAGCATACAATGTATGTAATAATGTATTAAAGTACACATGTACTGAACTTTTAGAAAATGAAAATTAGACAGCCAATGAAAAAACACATAGGTAAAGAAAGAAAATACCATCAGTGCCACCTTAAACATTTAATCCATCGAAATCCAGACTTTCAATGGCGCTGAAAGCAATACAAAAACTTTACGAACGTATTACAAACAATTAAAATACATTAAATAATTAATACAAAAATGATGACTGTTGAAATATACGCACGCTGCAAACTAAGTCAAATAACAGCACAACGCTATCACAGCTGACAGTGCGACATGGCGAGCACTTCCGGAACAGACGCCTCACTATTGGGAAGACAGATTAACACTGGGAGCGCTGTTAACGCCTATCGTACTGATGGTTAGGCGGGTTCCCCTCCTACTCAAGTCGGGAGATTGTATGTATTTTCCCGACATTTCGCATATATTTTCCTTTAAGTGGAGTGTACTTGAATGTATTTGATAATATTAGTAGAAATTGTACTGACCAACGTATACAGTTAGCTATAAAAGCGTATAAAGTGTCGATACCGAAATTTATTTATTATAAAAAGTAAAATAACCAATATAATGTTGTGTACGTCTACACGACAAATTAAAAAAACTAGTACGCTGGCGAAATGACCGACTAGATCTTTTATTATTAAGAATGTAAAACAATTTAATGTACATGAGTTCGGAGGTTCGGATAGATGTTCTGCTGGAATACGACTGACTCCCCTTGGGGACGAGCGCGGACGACAGCTCCCTGTGGCTACCAAAACTGTCCACGCAGCGGAATGTCATATGCTGTCGCCGTGCTCGTTCTCACGGGTTCTTGTATACATATATATAAGAATAACATAGATGGACACATATATACATGGTTACATATATAATATAGATATAATAAGAATTGCTTATATTACGATTTACTACTTCTAAATATAATGGGTTTATAACAATAAAAATATATCTAAACACCCCGAATCGGAAGGTACAAATTGTTTCCATCAGAGGGCGTTTTTTTAGTCTGTTTCCCCAATACACGCAGTGCAGTCAGCTGCTACAGCTGCAATCAATTGTGACGCAGTGGCGCGAATATAAAATTAGCAATTATTAGCGCTAGGCGCTCTTTACTCTTGTAGTAAGAACATTATTACGGGCATATTAATTCATTTTTGAAGTAAAATATCTTTCTTGAGTTGTGGGTGGAAAAAAACCGTAGCAATAAATGAAACGACACGTTTGTTTATTTATTTATTTTGATGCTAATGTTCTCGGAAACTAATCGACCGATTGTCTTAATTTTTTTTTAATGAAAGATTTTATCACTGAGAAGGTTCCTATCGTAATAGCATTTCTCTAAGTTAGTTAACATTTGAGTTATCTATTAATTAAAATAAACTTGTAAATTGAACACCCATATATTATATAATTGTGCGGATAGCATGTTCTCAGGGTTACAACAATATGTATCTTAATACATAAAACGTAACAATAAAAATAACTATAATCACAGTTTTTTATTTGCGTTAATATTTTTGAGTTGTTGTTTTTTTGATTATGAAAAGAAAACGTAATATATGTCGTAACAACATTTAAGGCTGAACAGCTGCGTCTTTCTAGATTGTTAAGCCTTAATAGAAAAAGTTTTACTTACCCAAATTTTAATAGTGAGCTCACACACCCTCTTTTTTTTTTTTTTTAAATATTTAAGTCCTAATTTAGTATTATTAGGTACACTATATTCATAATATTATAATAGATGATTAGATGAAAAATATTATTACATTTGTTTGTAATAACTCTATAGATAGTAAAATATATTATATTGGCCTACTGAAATATTTTTGACCTACCTAGTATTAGCATACCTATCAACACGTTGAAATGACAATTTGTTGTACATGAGGAAGATTAATAATGGCAACGACGTAGAATTTAAAACTAATTTTCTATATTAAAATTTCATAGAATATGAAGATGTGCGTATATATGCTTATATACCTATTTTGTTGAGTAATAATTATAATTTAATTTTTAGCTTCGTACAAAGATCGTCCGGAAGTATTCAAACAAACCTTGTTTGATGGTAAGGGAAATACCTACCTATATATAATTAGTAAAAACCATTAATATTGTTATAAGTACTTTTTATTCTTCTTGCTTGTTGTTTGATTTCAAACGTAATGACTTTCGAGCAAATATATTATTTCGACTCCATACATTTATTTTAAAGTATCTACTAGTTCTAGGAAATGTAGACATTTCCATTTATGTTTTTTCCAAGCACTACATCATCAAGTGGATGAAACATGATTGTGGACGATTACTATATGACAAATGATATTATTTCATACTCAAAATATGACACTTTTTTGAACGAAATGTGGCGAAATGTTTTCAAATTCTGCAACGCAGTCCACCGAACCCAGTGATTATCAATTTTATGATCGATTTATTGTTCAGATGTCTCATGTGAGTATCGAATACACGACGGTTTAAGGTATATTTATAGGTAATTACATTTCGTAATTTAGATAATATTCTCAGGAATGGAATCGAGTCGTTTTCGAGGGATTGTTCTTTTATAATCGTTTGCAATTATGATATTAAAAATGTCACCCTTATAATAAGTGTCAACAGTCATAGATCATCGCATCGTGTATCAACATAAACTAAATTTGTGTATTTTGTAAGTCTTTATGGGATACATTTTAGGTCCTCGATCTGGAAGGGCAGTAAATTTTCAGCCCGGTCAGGTCCATCAGTTTTATCCTCAAGCCCGGCCCGGCTCGGTCCAAAAAATATTGTGAAAAAAAGCCCGGGCCTCGTCCGAAAATAATGCTAAGCTCGTAAACAGCCCGGTCCAGTTCATACATTTTATTCTCGAGCCCGGCCCGGCCTGGTCCAAAAAATATTGTGAAAAAAAATATAGTGTTATTATGGTATATCAAAAGCTTTATTATACCCACCAATCCATATATTATTATATTCATTGTGATTGTATCTACTATCTAGTATTTATCCATAGAGTATACTCAATATGTATCTACCTGTAAAAACATCGGTTTTATCATTATTATTTATTATTTTAAATTGTGATTGTTTACTGTCAAAGAAAAATCCTTAAAAAGCCCGGTCCAATCCCTGATTTATTATTCGAAGTCCAGTCCGGCCTGGCCCGAAAAATTGTACGAAAAAAAGACCAGGCCTGGTCCGGAATAAAATTCCAAGACTTAAAAAGCCTTTATTTTATTTCAAAGACCCGGCCGGTCCTTGCAGGTCTTTAGTAGCTAAGTCTATTAGTCTATCGTTCATTATTTTGTGAAGACTAACTGTCAATTAATGACTTGGATATAATATGTTCATTTCTCCCAATATTATTTGTATTTTGCTATTAGGAATACTCTTTAAGATACTATTGTTATTTGCGCCTCCGCCAGTAGCCTATTTAATTTGATTACACATGATCTATGTTGGTTGTAATGGTATCTAACCCTCCTTTCTACGTCACAGCGTTGCAGATAAAAGTTCTTCTTACAAGTATGATTGATCTGGATGATAGTTGGCTTACTGACTATCATGCTACGATCGGCTTATAATGAATCTGTTGCCCTTAATTATGATACATACTATGGTTAATTTGGGTGGGCTATCGTGATGGTTTTGCACCGGGCGATGGGACATTATATTTCTACGTCATATTATGCTGAACTACTGAAGTCATCAACCAGTAAGAGTTCGTGGTCTTTGATTTTGTTATATCTGTGGTATTACCTGTGATTACTCCACTGAACTAGTTATATTTGAATTTCCATGAAATAATTTAAAAATTATAATAAATAATGATAATATTATTTTTATTTCTTTAGTGTGTGTTGGTAAGATATTGCATACGAGTACAAGTATTGAGTATATTTATTATCTACTACAGGTTATGAAATAAAAATTATAAACATACATTTTACGAAGTATTAACGTATAAATTATTAAAATGCTCGAATATTACATAACATAACATCACATAATATGACATAACATAACATAACATACAATTAATATACAATATGCATGGAAACAATTATTACGGAACAAAAAATATACATATACCCAGTGTTGGGAAAAGATAACTAAAAAATTATCTAGATAAGATAAGATAAGATAATTTTAACAAAATATTATCTAGATGAAAATAAAGATAATATAAATGCAATTTATCTAGATTAAGATAAATACAACAATACATTTATCTATATAAATATCTGGATAAATATCATTTTTTTACACTTATTTTTATTGTTTTTTGTATGTTTTTATTATTAGATTTATATCAGTATAATGACATAATATTTATAATAACAACGAATTTAGCCTTCGAAATACAGTTCTACAAAGTTAATTTTAATTTATTTTTAAAATGGATGGGGAAATAAACCTATACCTAATTAGTTTTAATAAGCTTATTATGGCTAGTAGAGAACGATGTATAGTGCAAGCCCGTATGCAGGTTCTCGTATTATCGTAATATTGTCGTTGGCAATAATAACAAGAAATATATTCTTCTAATTTTATAAATTATTCATATTATATTAGAATTTTAGTAACATTGGTTTTATAATTTTGTAGGGGCACTATAATATTTATCTAGATAAGCCATTTTTTATCTAAGCTAAACTTTAGATAAATCGTAGCATAATTATCTAGATACTTGAAATCAATCACGCGATGTGATTGAGAGTAAGCATCTGCCACTATACTCTTTACATCTAAGAGTGAACAACTTTCGCGCCCACAGACTGAGCCACCGAACAGTGCTGGACCTCCCATTCAATAGCTATGCGTTTTATGATTTACAGACAGTCATCGCCGAACGTTGTCCGTTGTCGGGCGCCTGTGCTAACGCTCTCGCCGATGTCTGGATTGTGGTGGGAATGCGCGGAAAATACGTGTGTTGGTTCACTCTTAGATGGAACAGAGTATAATTCTCGGATGGGTAACCTGGGTTCCTAGTGTGCAAAAACCTTGTAATACATACACGTGTTCCTAACCGACCATATCAACCGTCCCGACCCTACCAACCTACACGCTAATAACCTGAGTGATCAAAGCCTTAAACCTAATAAACAAATATATAAAAAATAACATCAGTTTTATTATACATTTATACCAGCATAGTGCAGTATAAATATTTTTTAAATAGTACATAGTGTTAGCTACATTTGTATTTTAAAGAATTTTATTTACTTACTCACTAAGTATTAAATTCCTAATAAATGTGTGTAATTGTAATGATAGGAATATTAATAGTTCATGGATTTAGTAAGTATTATATGCGTTTTCATAATTTTATATTAATTAATAACGCATAATGTATGTCTATAATTTCGTATTATAATGAATTAAGATAATAACAATATTGGCCTAAATAAGAATTTATAATAATCAATCATTTTATTAATAATAAAGTAATTAAATACCTATATTATGGGTTATATATTACCTTAATTGTATAGAAGCATTAAAGGATAGTGTAAATTGTTGAGAAATCATTTTTTTAGATCGTACAGCAGACGAGAATCGTGATTTTTTGATGGCTAAAACCCGTACGTATAATAAACTAGTTTAAAATAATTAAATTCATACTTGAGTTTGCATTATATATATTAAATACACTATTACATAATTATAATTTATTTAGTTAAGAATATTTTTAATTTATTATCTAACTTAAATGTATAGATTGGTAAAAATATGAATTTTCCTAATAACCGAGTAGGTACCTATTGAAATATAGAATATTATGTAATAAATTACTATAAGAGAGCAAATTTTTAAGTTTTCACATTTATTTATTATCTTTATGAGCTCAATGGGGGTAAACAATAAGATAATTTTTGTAGCATTTGAAGAAAAATGTATTTTGCATATCTGTGCATATTTTGGATTTAGATAATTATTAGTCTATTCTGTATATTTTAAAATATTATTATGTTGTCTGGAAAAAAATCATTGATATCTTTTTTCCTAGTATGGATTTTTTCGTTGCAAATAAAATATTGTATAATAAAAAAAAATAGAAATCGTTCATTACATTTCTTAAGACATTGAGATTTATTGTTTTGTGTTTTCAATGGTTTTGAAATAAAATTTGTAGTCTTAGTCACTCTGGTCCTCTATAGCCTATAGGGCTATGATATGCAGAGCTCGATAAAATCGCTGATCAATGAACAAAATATTTAAACCAGATTCGACATAAGAAAAGTACAAACAACTTTTAACAATATATAATATATAGGTAGTTAACTAAACTTATGTAATAGATTTACTTTTTGTGTATTAACAAATAAAATTAGCATCATAAATACAGTTTAGAATAAGGTAATTGATCAGATTATCTACAAATTAGTTTTATACATTTTTCATACTTGGCATCTTATCGCCATTTTCCCTAAAAATTTGATGAGTCATTTTGTGACAAAATAAATAAATGTTCTTATAATGTATGATCATGATATGTACTGCTGGCCCTAGGGGTGGAAGCAAGCGGTACGGACACAGAGCAGCTTAATTTATCATTTTTATTTCGTTCAACCTTAACATACATACCTACATAAAATAAATATTTTTGACCATGGATTACAGAATATGTGAACGAAATTTTAATTGACTTGATGATACGTCCGTATATCCCCGATAGTGACACACGCATAATGTATTATGTAATAATTCATATGCAACCGTTATTTCAGAATTTATAGAGGAATATATCAAGTATATTGCTGGCGCGGCTAAAGGATGTACGTATTTTTCATGTGAAAAAACTATAGATCAAATACTATAAAAAAAATATTCTATAACGACGTATAAATAATTATAAAATTGTATAGAAATCACTAGGCAAAGTTTCATATTTCCAATAATATAGCTTACTGTGTGTTATTGTAGTATGAGCACTTATTAAACAAATTTAAGAGAAGTTTATCTAGGTCATTATGTGAGTCAATTTTCAATATTTTGTTCTCAATGTTTATTTACCTCTAAAACTTGTGATATTTTACTTTTTTAAATTTCATTTATTGAGTTTAGTAGTTAAAATATCGAAAATTGACTTTTAAACAGGCACAGGCACCCTGGGGTGGTCCTTATTTCTGAACTTCCGAATTTTTGATTTCTTACCTTCCCATTTTGTTGATCACTATAAGTTAGTAATTTACGTTAAATTTGATCATAATTACTTAACTCCTTCACGTGTCACAAGGGGGTTAAGAATTTTCAAAATATGGTTTTTAAGTCAATTTTTTAGTTTAATTTGAATAATATTGAATTTATTAAAAAATATATGATAAGTAAATTATAGATTTATATATATTTGTAATAAAAAGTATTTTTATACAATTTTTTATAAATCTATTATTTCCGAAGAAAAATTATAAAATACTAAATATTTGTTTATTTCACAAAATTGGTTTTTATTCAATTATTAATAGATTTTAGAACAATGGTTGATAATACAACAAAATATTGTTAGAAATCAAAAATGATAAAAAATTTAATTTCCTATAATAAATTATACAAGCAAACATTGCATTGGATTGACTGTTATATTGTTACAGCATGGTATATACAATATCCAGCTGAAAAAACAAGAAAAAAATAGCAATTCTTAAATAACATTCATTTTTCATATAATAATTGTATATGATGTAATAACATTAATTCAATGATATCGACCATTTATTATATATGTTCTATTTGATTCGTTTGATATGATGGTTGATTTTCGAGCATCAGGATATTTCTTTCTATGATATTCAACGACTTGTAAGAGAAATTGTTTTTGATTTTCGTTTTTCCTAAGAATTGAATCATAATTTTGAATTAGAGCCACTTCTCTTTCAGCAAAATCATTTACAACTTTCATACTTCTAACCACACTCAATGCCGATTGATAATCTGGTCTATTGTCCCAATCTTCAGGATCAGACTTAAGGAACTCGGTCGATATCTTCAATATTTAAAAAAAATTAATTGATTTATGAAACAAATTATTGAACAAAATCAGCAATAGTTTTCTGGGTAAAAGTTGAATCTAGAGTGTCAATTTTAATTCGATTTTTATAATCTTCTGAGTTTTTGTTGTTTTAGGCCGTGACCATTTTTTTTTAATTTTACATGAAATATTGTGATCAAAAAATGAAAAAGATACAAGCAAGGCTGATAAATACCACTGATGATGTAAAAAAGCTGTAATTGCTACTTTCGATATAGTTTTATCTGGGTACAATGACAGTTCTTTTAGAAAATTTAAATCGTTTACAGGAGCAGATACAGTACAGGGAGCTTTAAACCGGTGATACCCGATTGAGCGTGGTCGTTATCGACCGACCTTTTAGACGACCCGATTGACCACGATAAAAAAAATAAATATTGTGTACAGCGTTGTCAGATTTTCACTAATACCTACGATATTGTGCAGATATTACTAATAGGTAATTACTAACATATTAATCAAAAACGATTTTGCTATCGATCGATGGTAGGTTGGGTATTCATGGTACCCACAGAAGTTTAAAATAATTGGGGTATATAGGAAACCAGAATTTTATCAACAACGATTGCACTAAATTGTGATTAACTGTTATTGTATGTACCTACGCTGTAAATAAGACTTGGTCACAGTAAGTCTGTTCAGTTGTCTCGTGCTCGTGTTCCTTCAAAAATAGGTAGTGTGCAAATTTTACGATTTTTATGATGGAAAATAATGAAATAAAAATTATTTTATCCGAGAGAGGTAAAGAGTTGGCAAATGTTGGAGCTTTCAAGTACAGGTTTATTGGGTACAGGAAAAATTGGAAATAAGTATTTAGGGAAAAAAAATTAATTTTTTTTTTTTTTTATAATATATTATTATATTCAGTATTTAGTGAAGTAAATTTTAATTGTAATATAATACACTACACTAACTAACGCAACGGAGCAAACATTGTCTTAATATGTAATAATATGTGCTTAAAATCCAATAAAAGATTTATATTTATAAACATTTACATTCAAATGTATCTTATTTTTTAATAATAATATTCTACGATAGAAAATGGCAATGTCGCACCAATTTTCGTGCTCAATCGTGTCGTTTTTTGGGTTCCTATTGTTTGATTTCAACCATGATCAATCGGGTTGGTCTCTGTGGTCAAATTGGTGTGGTGCAATGACCACTAAATGAAATTTATTTCTAATTGTAAAATCAACATGCTTTAACATATTGATATTTTATGTGCACACACATTTCTATGTTTTTGCGTTTGTGACTCTTCACCTTTTATTTGTAAAAACGTTTTGTGTGGGAAAAATATAATTGTATTTACTATATAAATTGGTAAGGTTATCGATCTTATATTACCTTAACTTAACCCAAATTGTACCTGGAAGTTTTTTTTGTATTCATTTTATTTTACTGGATAGATAACTCATATTTTTGAATTTTACCCTGCCTTAAAATTGTTTGTGCAACTCTGCCCAAAGATGCCTTTCCAATGATATAACTATTTTCCTCATACAATGTATACAAGGCAGTTATTGATACGTAAAAAGTGCATGCGTATAATATACTAATATAGATATGACGATTGAACTAAATTATTTTTAAAATATTCAAACTAACTATATTGTTACAAATAAAGCATAACATTATCCATTCAGAATTGTGTCACTAGAAATCTATTCATCCAAATTCTCCAGTTTTGTTTGATAATTATCAATAGAAATTTGTTGAAATAATAGAAAAGAATTCGTTAAGTCCGATTTTAATAAATAATATCAACAATACAATTTCACTATGACTTAGTGAATGGCATAACATGTACCTACCATGATTAATTAATAAGGTATCGTGCAATGATATTATACCTTACCAAATCATTTCGTTTTATTAGGTTCATCTTAATTTGAAAATTATGTATTTTATTATTATTTATTTTAACATAATTCCTGTGGCGGCGCTTTGTGTAGGTAAATATAATGCGTAGGTGAGTGATGGTACCCTCGCATAAACCTTTGTTACTCTTTCAATCACTGAGTAGATACTTAATTTTGATTATATTGATATAATTTTTTTATATCCATAATTTAAAAATATAGTTTGGCTGCTTCTTCAATTATCTATAATTACATTTTTATTATATTTATCAACCAAATATGACATTGCTTCTCCAGTTCCAGATTCAAGCTTTGGGACATTGAGAAGCTTACATTCTCCGTCTCCGGATACTAGGATAGGAAGACGATCAACGTTATCTTTCCCTGTAATATCGGGTAATATTTTGCCATCCCAATGCACAGTTAGAGAACAATTTGGATTAAAAGATGCTTTTATATTCTCGGCAACTCGTTGTCTTAAAATAACTCTATTTCTTTGAATAGTTGAGCAACTTATGACGATGTTGTTTGCATTACATCCAAAACTTTGAGCTGTGGCCATGATAATATGAACTGCTTTTCGATCACTTACTTGTATACGGTCTAATGCCATCACAATTTCAGAACTCATGATAGTTCATCTTCCCCTTTTTCTTATATTTGTAGTAGATGTGATTTCTAATGGAAATTCAATTTTTTCTTCACTAGAAGTCTCAGAAGAAAATAATTCAATAGTATCAGTAGCTGATAATTCATCTTGCGCTTTTTTATTTCTTTTTTTATAATTTTTAAACGCAATTTCACGTTGATTTTTTCACATTTCTTGTTTTTCCAGTTTTCTATCTATTCCAATCATACACCCTTTTCTACTTTCTCGCGTTGTGCTAATAGAAATTTTTTTTCTTCATCAATTTTTATTATTTGAAGAGCATTTGAATGAGCAATATCAAATAAGTCTTTTAATCGATCTATAAATACTTCTTCTTTTTTTATTTGTGGTTGGGACTTACGTGTTTTGCCTTTTTGTAAAACACGCCAGTTCTTATATTCTTTTCCTATTTTGGGAATAATATTATAATCTTTCATGGTTGGTATCTTCGCACATTTCCAAAAACATAGTAGTTCTCGAGTAATAACCGACGAAGACTCTTTACTCTTTAGTTTATAGAAGCATACTGCAGTAGCTACCTATAGGCCTATGATTATGGCTCTGCAGTGCAATATTGTTATGTTATTATAGTGCGACTATTAAATTTTTCAAACGCGACTTAAAAATGATTTATGTGATAATTTGAATGACATAATGTTAATTATTTTATACTTCACCCTAATATAAACTGTGTAGACATAATCCTGCGCAGACGAAGGATACGCAATACGAATTACGAAGGAATGCATCGTTACTGGTCGGAGGGCAACGTCGAGGAATTCATTATATAAAATAAAACATAATATTATAGTTGACACTTTCAATGGGCAACGAAGTGCACGGGATCAGCTAGTAGTATTATAGATGCAAATGTGATACCATTGGTTTACGTTCTTTTACGCGATAAATCCTAAGATACATATCGCCGAATGTTTGTGGCATTAAATTCTATTAAATCTAGTCTCAATCTAAAACTTTTCATGTTAGATTTTGAAAAGGCTGCCATGAATGATGTAGTACATGTTTACCTTGAAACACAAGTTAAGGGTTGTTTTTTTTCACTTAAATCAATCTTTTTGGCGTCATATCCAAACTTTGGGACTACAAAAAAAATATTCAAAAGATCCAGAATTTTCATTATGTTTACGTAAATTATTGGAATTAGCTTGTGTCCTAGAAAATAAAGTGATTGATTGCTTTGAGTCATTAATTAGTATAGAGTTTTACGAAAAAAATCAAAACTCATTAACTGAACTCTTAGATTATTTTGAAGATACATACATTGGTAGACCAAACAGGAGAGGCCATAGAAGACCTGCATTATTTAAAACAAGTATTTGAAATTGTTATGAATTAATCCAAAATGATATTCTTTGCACAAACAATGAAATAGATGGATGGCATAATGCTTTTAATTATAATTTGAATGCAGTCCACCCGTCCATATGGACATTTACTAATGCATTGAAAAAAGAAGATAATTTAAATCAATTTAAAGTTGAACACAAATTGCTGGATATTCAATTACTAATAAAAGAAAATACAAACCTAGCTCTATGGATTAAAAGTTTGGTATTGTAATTCGAAATTAAATCTACTGACGGATATTTAAAAGGCACTGCTGCAAATTTTCAACTACAAATATAATATATTGATTTTTTGACTAGATTTTATAAAAATTGTATTTTTATTTTAACTTTGATTTTTTGACTAGATTTTATTTAAGTTGTATTTTTATAGTAACTTTGGTTTTTTGACTAGATTTTATAAAAATTGTATTTTTAATTAACTTTCCGTTCTTTTTATATGCGCTCTTTTTGCTTGTACGATTAAATTGCTCGTGAAAAAAATGTGCTCTTTTGACGCGCGCTCATTTTGCCGTGACCAAATGACGTGGTACCGTCAAGTTCATACGTTTTGTATTTTGGCGTCAATGTTGTTCATTTGAATTTTATTTCACTGAATAGATAATATATCAAAATCGTTTGTTTTGTTTCGCTCTGGGAAGCTTTCCTCTCGGTGAGATTAACTGGTAGGCTCTTAAGCACTATCTCACAGAGAATTTCCGGGATATCAGATGTAGACGTCGGACAATTAAGGAGGGTGCCAAGGTCCACTCTAAGCAAACGGGCTGTGCATGGCACTCTACCCACGTGATGAAGATAATTCTGAAAGCACCCATGTTCAGAAATCACCTGCGTCATATGATCGATTAGGGGGACATTAGGGACTGTCCTGTTCAGATCCCTAGCTATGTTTGGAATAAGACAATATGTCCATGGTGGAAGACTTCTATCTGCTTTGCCATTGGTTGTTTTCCGTTCCTCTGTCTTGATTTTTCAGCAGGTAATTTGAGAGATACTGGTGAGTGTGAATAAGATTGTCCCAAACCATATCCTGCTCCTGGAGATCCACTGGAGGCATGCCTGCCAACAGGAGCGAAGCCTCGTTAGAAACTGTCCTATAGGCATGTTGCACTGTAAAAGCAGCTCTTCGTTGAGATCTTACAAAGTTGGACTTATAATTTAATGTTACAGTCATTGTGCTGACTTACATGGATTATTAAAGCAAACAGGACACACCATCACTTTTGAAGTAATGTCAACGACGAAGGTAACATCAAATTTTATGGCGATGCCCTTACGAATACCAAACTGCTTAGGAACTCTCCGTTGGCCTTTATTAGCATAAAGGTGACCCTGAAGCCTTCGGAGAAGCAGATTCTTCAATATGTTTCCAGAGTGTAGAGTAGACAAATAGAGGGAATGTCCACTGATAGACCCTCTTGCGGAGAATCATCATCTTCCAGCAAGGTAACATCGCTTAGGCAGGTGTTGAAAACCCGAAGGACGGATCGTAAATGGGTCTAGATGACCCAGTTGAGGAAATCATTCGGGATCTCAGACTAATCACCAGCCTTCCAGTTATAAGTTTCTCCGCATCCTTCTTGATTTTCTGATGGTGTGGCGAATACATAAAAATCCGTTGACTGTATGAGAAACAGTAGTGGTTAACGACAGAGTTTCACCACTGTCATCAGAACGTTATTTTACCGTTGGTAGATTGAACATGACTTCTCAGTCACCGTAGAACAAACGCGATTCCCCCCATGAGTTATACGCTTACCTTAAACAGTTAACTTACAATTGTATGAAATTAATGACAATAAAACAAATGTTTCATTTTCGTTAAATAAAATAATTATAATTTGTTTCAGTGATTGCCAGTGCTTTAATTCCTGGGACATCTAAATGGTGTAAGAATATAATATAATGATAACATAAAAATGTATAGATACCTAATTGATAAGTTATAAGTAGGGCTTGGAGGTGAATGTAGTTATGTAACTAAATTATATATTTAGTGCACCAAAACACATGCTAAAATGGTCGAAATATGTAAATACATTTATATTAAAGAATACAAACATATTGAATTAAAACCTATTGGAATCTATAACATTAAATATCTTGATTGCAGTGGATAATTTTAGGTATTTTTAAATTATTGATTATATTATATTATAGCTTATTCGTCAGCGTAGCTGATCTTTAGTCATTCTTTTATCGGTGTTATAGATTAAATGTTATAGAATATGTAAAGAATAGGATAAAATATGTAAAACAGATTATTCAAAATTAAACAATTTCTATTAAAATACGAGCCCTATAGTTGTAAGTAATTTAGTGGTTGAGGTTTGTGACCATAGTATATTTGATTGTAAAGTAAGTAGGTACCCAAATACCAAACAGATTACCAAGTTTTTTCATATTATGTTTCACGAATTCAATTGGGAATACTTTTATAAAATATAAACATACAATCTACAAAGTTCTGTTGCTATAGTATTGTTTAATTAAAAAAATTTAAAAAGTGAGAATTTAAATTAATTGTTGTTTCATTTTAACTATTAGTTTGATAGAGTGATGTTTATAAACATTAAACCGTAGTTCTAACACCTCATAGGTAGTTATTGTTACAACATACAATGTAGAATAAAACATAGTGTGAAATAAATTATTTTTAGAAATATTAAACAAAATACTAATAATTTATAAATACGATAATATTTATCTTTTCTTTTATTATAGGTTTAGACAGTAAGAATGAGATATAATATTAATATGCAATTATAGTTTTATTTTAGATAATTATAAAGCATAATCATCATTGAGTTTATTTAAAATTTTAAAATTGAGTAATTTTATTGACTATCAATAGTTTTTCAAAAATGAGTTAAAAACTAATGCATGTTATCCTTCTTAATATTATTAAAAATAAATATATAAATAACATTTCAAATAAAATAATAAATAAAATGAACCTCAAGCTCAAAATTTAAAATGTTTGGGTACGACTGTCTCTAAGCCAATAACCCCGATGGCTGATAGTCGCTACATCTATAAATATTAACTCCATACCTATTTCTATTGCATCTGCCTACTTCCCTCCAGGATCACCTGCAGAAGATCCGTCACTATTTCTTCAAACACTAAATCTCACACACGTCATTAGTGCCAATTTTAACGCGAAACACGAGGCATCGGGCTATCGCTCAAAGTACACCAGAGGTCACACTCTACACAACTTCATAACAAACAAGTGCTCTAAATTTATTTCTCAAGCCACCCCCACCTACTGGTCAACTTACGTAAACCACCACACTGACTATCTTGATTTTTTTCTATCTAACCTCTCCAGTCATATCCATACAAATATTTCTAACCTAAACGACCCACACAACTCATCCTCAATATTCAAGCAAATGTTCACATCCACCCATTCATCAAAAACCGCGTACAATTGTGACTATTGCACTTAAACAAAATGCCCTTCCAAGTTTTCAATTCGGTTTCCGAGCCAAACATGTGACTATTTACCAACTCCTCCACGTAGTGGACCACATTGCTACATTTCATGAAAATAAAAATATTGCTCAGCTCTTTGTCTCGAGACGCTGATCAAGCCTTCGATACCGTCTGGCTTATTACTACACACTACGGCTGATAATTCAAACTTAAAAAAAAAAATTTTCGGCACCATATTATTTACTTCTAAAATCATATCTAAATAACAGAACATTCAGAGATAAATGAAAAACTTCATTTTTCAGCACACAAAACATTTTACCCGGTGTCCCTCAAGGAAGCGACATCACTTCTTTCCTCTACACGTTGTTCACAGCTGACATTCCTACAATGGATAAGACCTTAATAGGGACCTATACCGACGACACCACAGTCCTTTCATCTTCTCAAGACCCCCTCGAAGCAAGTGACTTAATTCAAACCATCTGAGCAGCTTATCCCACCGGTTCAAATCATGGAAAAATAATATGAACGACTCCAAATCTTCTCATGTCAATTTCTCCCTCCGCCCCGAGTGACTGTCTTCACATAAAATTTGAGAACATTACTATTCCTCACATAAATAAGGTCAAATATCTCGGTCTACTGTTTGACAGAAGACTCATCTGACCCCCTCCCCACCTAAAAACCAAACATAGATAACTAAATAGTCGCCTACAGATCTTTAGACCTCTCACCCTCTCCTGAAATCTGATATGTACATCTCTAACCAATTACTACTCTTCAAATCCCCACAGTAACCTATCTGGTCATACAAAATCACTCTCTGAAGGTACCACTAAACTATCAAACACAAAAACCCTACAAGCATTCCAAGCCATCTGCCTTCGTATGATTGCTAAAGCCTCTTCGTGTGTCACAAATGTTGCTCTGATTAATGACCTTCAAAATAAACGGCTATCACATATATATAACCTATGCCGACACTCCAGCATGGAACATAACTCAAATACCCTCATCGCTCAACTTCATACCAATGCTCTTCCGGACAATCCAGCCAGACGTCTGAAACGCTAAAATTTAAATATAAATTTATTTTGAAAATAATATGTTCAAGTTTAACATACGTAGTTATATTTAAAAATGGTTGGAGGTGTGATAAGTTCATCATATTATACAATTCAATTTTTTACTATACTAATATACTGAATTATTCTTTTGACTCTAGCATGTTTGAGTATGTTTAAAATATAATATTATACATTTATAAATAATATAATCTTTTCTTTTCTTATATTTTATCAGTTAAATTTTATAACAATTCAATTCACTAGTTTAATTAATTACTCATTAAGTAACTACATAAAAATAGATGTACAATGTGTTCCCTGGTGAAGTGACCGGCCGACTATATATGAAAGTATAGCAAAAATGATGGAGAAAAATTAAAACACTAAAGATTGGTTTTTTTTTTATTTTAAAGCTATTTAATTGTCTTACAACCAGCATACGAAATTAAACTAGAAATATACAAATTATTTTTTATTAAATAAAAAATGCAGAAAAAAATTTGGTAAAAATTAGCATTTTTAAAAGGAAATTGTGCATTATTTTAAATTATTTTTTATTTACTATAAGGTTTTTGTCTTTTTTTTCTTGAGTAGAAAATCTAATACCTATAATTCCTTAAAAGTTTGGTATACTTGCATATGACGTCGGTTGGTCACTTCACCCCGGAACACACACCCAATTATTATTAAAAATAATAAGTACCTTTTTATATGTCTAAATAAAATATACATTAAAATATTTTTTTAGATTCTAAGTGTAAGAGATCTATTAGTTCTATAATGATATTTATTTCTTCTTCTACGTTCATTCTGTGTACATGTTTTTGGATAAATATACTTCTCCAAAAAATTCTTCTATACCTCTCTATAGATCAAAAGTCACCTCAGCTTGGTACTTTAGACAGAACATTTTTCAAAAATCATAATAGTTTTTTTAAATTTGAGATATTTTTTTATTGAGTGCTATCGTCTTAAACAATGAAGCTTGAATGTTAAATTCGAATAAAGTATCACATTTTCATAGTCATAAAATGTATGTGTTTAATTGTTCGTAACACCAAGCATACTAATTAACAAATGTCTTTGAAAATATTGAAAAACAAATATTTATGAAAATAAAAACAGATAGAGATGGAACATGTACATATGCAGTGAGTCTTTTAGTGAAAGGACACATTTCGTAGATTTTATTGAATTTTAATTGGATATCTACAATTTTGAACAGAGGTGGATTTACTCCAGTTTAGATGTTTAGTTATCGGTTCTAAAATCTTAATATGGAAAAACTGACCTAATTGACCTTTTTAGATATAAGTACGTGTATGGTTCAAAATTACAATTTGTAATTATTTTTACAAGAACTACACCATGATTGAAGGTGGACGGTACTTTAATAAAGTTATTTTCTAGTTCCGTAAAATATTTTATTCATTTTATTCAGTCTGGTAACATAACAAAAAGTTCTATAACAAAGTAAAATATTTTATTGGAAAGACATGATATTATGGGGTATAGGAGCAAGGCCCCCATGAATCTGTTTCCTACTATATGCCCCACATCATCAAATAATTTGCAGGAACTCCGTATTTTAATTCATCTAATTATACGTATTAATAACATAATGTAACCTTACCTAAACAGAAAAACGGCCTAAAGAAGGTAATCAATTAATGCTAATCATAATTAATCTTTATATTTATTATTATTTATATTTGTTTGTTTATATCTAAGTTGTCAGTTATGATAAGCTGTTACGAAACATATAAAGACTACACTGATAGAATAAATAAAATATGAAAAATATTTTATAGGTGGTAGAACATTTTGATCAGGAATAGCTCATAACTTATAATTATTTTCCCACATAGTTTTCTTAATTTATGATAATTTTTAAAACAGGTATATTTATTTTGAAAACTACTGAATTTCCAAACGACCGATTTCAGAAGACATTACAACAAACATTTGACTGTACTTCGTTATTGGGTTGTCATTACTTAATATCGCGTTATATAGATTTTTATGATGAATATAGTAGGAACCTACTATTGAGAATTAGAACATAATTACAATTATTAAAAAGGAAATATAAGCTTTGAAATATCAAATTTATAAAATGGTAATATCATATGAATTATTTTCATTTGAAGCCAACCTTAAAGTTTAGTCTCCTATCAAAGCGCTTAAAATGTTGATAGATTGTACTCCTTATTATAACTTGTAAACTTTTTTCACATAACTGCCCTTAAAATGTAGAATAAAAAATTACAATTATACAATACAATGTAATGATGAATATATTTTTATATTTTGTATTAAAACACACGAAAAAAAATAAATAAAATAAAATTAATATTAAACAACATCCGATAAACAATTTTAAAACTATGAAAATATCGAGTTATATAAATATATAATAAAAGTAAGAATTGTTCACATAAAATAATCACATTTTTAAGCAATTGATGAACTGATTATATGCCGATACCTATAATAATTGAGTTTTACCAATTATTATATCTGTGGTTTTACCCGGGTATACAAATGTGACAATAATATTGTTATCGTCACGCTTCCCGATCGGACAAAGTTCAATGCACGCAATCACCTAACCTACTATATTATATTAATATACACACATAGAGTTCTACAATCTTCATTATAATCATTCTTCACTCAATATCTAATAGATAAGTTTGGCTGCATGTTACTTGCGTCCCAAAAAAAAAGGTATATTTTTCATGTAGTAAATGTGACCGGTAACTTGCGTCCCGTTTGCGGGACGCAATTCAGCTATATAATTATTATCGATATTATCTACTAAAATCGATAGTTTATAAACTGTACTGTATTTATTAATTTTTTTAAGGTATGGAAAAATTGTGTAGTTCTAAATTGGTCGTGATTAATGGTTTTTATATAATTGATAGTTATAAGTTAGGATATCATAAAACGTTAAGGAATAACAATTTTCGATGGAAGTATACGAATAAAAACTGTATGAAACTAGATGTTCATGACAATTTAATAAGTGATCCTACTTCACATACTCCATATCAATAATCGACAATTTATTATTACTACACATTATCATTATCATGACAAAATGTAAAACACTAATTTTTATATTGTTAATATTATTATTACCATAAATATCATGACAAAAGTTATTATCATAACATATGAGTTTTTTTTATTTAATATACTTCTATATTATAAATTAAAATAAACATCAATATATTTTTTTTAATTTAAATTTTGATATCGATTATATTGATATTTTCGGGACACAATTAGGTTATAAAAAAAGGTATACTGAGACGCAAACAGACTATGACTTTTTTGAGCCTTATTTGAGGGACGCAACTCACCTACTGATAATAATTTCGGACGCAAGTAGTATGCTTCTATAAAATTATGGTTAAGTTTTTATTTGTGAAAAACAATTCTTCATTTTTAATAAAATAAATTGCATATTTCCAAAATGAATCGTTTTAAATAAAACAAATTAAACATTTTTCCGCCATTACCCAATTTTTTCCATGTACCTACCTCTTAAGATTATCTCACGTACCCAGGCTTGGGAAACGCTGTTAGCACCTAGCTGATACCTACAAATACAAAATTGATTTTACTATTTAACCTTTCCTTGACATACCAACTTTAAAACTTAAACCCAAATAAAACATTTGAACTACAATAGTCCATAGATAAACTTAATATTAAATTCTAATACAGTACAATGTATGTTTAGGTACATCACTTTTCAGTAGAGTAAGACTGTAGTGGTTTCAGAGTGTCACAGTACCTAAAAAAAACATTACTAAAATACCTCAATTAAAATTTAAAAATTTCCATTACTTAGTTTGAAAAATCTATTGGTGACAAAAAAATCTTAGAACTGAATAAATTAAGTATTTTGTGTACTTAGAAACCTATTTATAAATTTGTTTTATTGTATTTGAATTTATTTATTAAATTTTAAGTGTAGTCAGAATTAGTCACAGCTGTTTATAAATATTTTGACGTATGCAATTCTTATCTAATCTATTAGGATTTATAACAGCTGTTTATATAATTTATCCTGTTACCCGGTTAATACACTTATTAATATATTATGTACTTATTGTTTTATTAAACTACAATTTAGTAATATTAATTGTTTTTGAATGTACTCTTTTGATTTGTTTTTAGAGGACAAATTTGTGAAAGTAATGAATTGCCAAGAACTAATTAAGAAACCACTTAAAGAAATTAATACAAATTTCACACTCGTTGTATAAGATAAGATTTTTTTAAAAACTTTTTGTCATCAATATAATGTATAATTTTATTCATATTAAATTTCTGTAATTTGTCGTTCATAGTTTTATGGATCATCTTGAAATTAAATGCACTGTTATAACTTAGAAATAGTTAAAATGATTTACCTGTAGTAATATCCTCCAAAATAAACTGATTTAATAATATTGGTAATAAACTCGATATAAGTATTGGTACTAATACTAAAAAAATTGGATTTTTATTTAAACTACTGCAAATCAATGTTTTATTGATATTCAATAACAATTTCATTAAAAATGTATGATAAAAAAAAAGATGGTACCTAAGTGGGTAACGCTCTACTGTGTCTAGAGAGTCACTGTAATGAATGTGTCAAATTTGAATTTGATGATACAAAACCATTATTGTATACGAAAAACGATGCTCAGTGACGAAAGTTTGTCACGGTATAATATTACTAAGTGGGACAGAATGGCCGAGCGGACTAAAGCGTCGGCTGCGACGCAGTCAACACGAGTTCGATACCCCGTCCGCGGGCGTCATTTTCTTCGGGCAAGTCACGGTGTCCGGAGAACAAGTGCCGCCATCCCTCACCCGGGGAATGGCAGAGACCTACGGGTGCCCCATTAGTAATTCTGCCAAAAACAACCCACAGACGTGTACCGACCTACCCAACCAAAAACCCTACAGTTCCCACCCCACACCCAATGGCCTATGTTGCCGCGGATTATCTAATAAAAAAAAATAAATGAATAAAATATTACTGCGTAGGTATATTTTATGATACTATTGTGAGTACCTAAAGTAATTTATTTTAATATTAAAATGCTTTAGTACTACTACGGGTTAAATACATTTTTGCCGAAAAAATTGCATTTAAAAATGTAATTGTGTGTATAAAATATAATAATATATTTTAAAAGTTTCAAGTATCCAAGAATAATATTTTTAAATTATAAGTTATTCTCGGTTTTAAAATGTAATTTCGTCCAAATTTAAACTTGAAATGAACCACGTGGAACCTTGAGTTAAATTTTTAATCCTTAGATTTAAAACTTGAACATTATACATATATATATATTTTCATTTAAAAATAATTTGTAAATTGTCTATTTGATAACTTGCCTATGTATCATAAATATTTTTTAATTGATATTGTAACTTGTCTGAGGAGTTTTTTATTAAAATTTTCAAGATTTTTGTCCCAATGAATAAAATGTTTTGACATTTATAAAAAAAAAAAAAACTAAAAAAAAGCGGATGAGTGGATGTCACTTTTCTGGGCAGTAAGTTAGAAGTGCGTAACTGTAATGTATGGTGATACATTTGAATTCAAACATATTACATAACTTCATAAAATCCTCTCTTAGCGGACGCTTACGTCATAATAGCTATCTGTATGCCAAATTTCAACCAGATCTATCTAGTTGTTTGGACTAGGATTCCCAGGTTTGGTGCCTTTGGGCTACAACCCGGACCTCACGTTAGCGCTGTGCGCTAGTCGTGAGGAGCGGTAGTTCACCCGTGCGGGGGCGCTGAAGAGTATAGAAGAATAAGAACCACCAGCACCAGAGCCGAAGCCCCGTACTACGGACATAGGTCAACAGTCACCAAATGCACACCAGGTCCGGTTGTGAGCTATCAATTCACGTTCTTTTTTCGGTTACAAACAATTTTGTCAAACGCCCGAGAGGAACCTGCCAGATGTCACCAGATGTCTTCCCCTGACAGCGAGAACTATTCACTAGCCTCCATAGGCATAACCACATTGTAACCAAAGGCTACCGCCACCACGAATCCTACCAGCAACGAACACACACACGCAAGCAAACAAGCCTGCGAGCACCTATGAAGGGGGGAGGGGGGCGTTGGTTGGGTCAGACCCGATCAACGCCCCCCCCTTTCCGTGGTACTGAACTACCCTGATCAAGCCATCATCAGTGGGATGTCCGACCGAACTAAACTCGACCTTCCGGAATTCGCCTGACTTATTTAGATTTTCGGTCGACCTATTACCGCGGGCAGACGTCCACGGGGCGCGAAATAAATCTTGGCCACCATCTTTTCTCAAATGAAACCAGAATCAGCCCCACTTCAGTCGTGATAATCCGAAAACGTACGACAGGCTGTCGGCCGAATTCATACCCCCTTTGCCGAATCCCAATTCGCCGACAAATATACCAGTTTTTAAATATTTTAAAAAATATTCCCATTTTGCCGACGTCTTGGTTCGCTGACAAATTATACCGGTTTTATAATATAGATATAATTTTCCCGATTCGTTGACAGGTGACAATAATTTTATCAAAAATGGATATATTTAAAGTTATATTGACGGAATATTTTTTTTAATTTGACAATTTATACACAATAATTTTTTTTTTTAAAGTTATATTGACTTTTGTGCTTACATACATGAGCAATTGCACAATTTATATTGACTTTTATATTTCTTTTAAATATTATATTATATATAACTAGAGTGTCGGCTAAACATTTAAATTTAAATGCGTAGTATAAGTATTAGGTACTAGTCGGAAAACTGGAGTGTAGGCGAGTTGGGTGTCGGCAAATTGGGAACGTGCAAATAAATAGTGGGCGAATTGAACGTCGGCAAGCTGGGATGTCGGCAAATTGGGTTTCGGCGACGTGGGAAGACACTGTCGGCCGCGCCAACGCTGGAGGGAGTATCACCCATCTACGGCGCCAGCAGCGACCCGACTGACCTTGAATCCATTGCTACTTTTTATATACCGTCAAAGGTTTCTACATGGTTCAATGGCCACCCACGTCTACCGAATTTGTGACTCTAAGAAGACGTGCCATCAGAAGCAGGCCTGAACGCTCACCGCTGTACCCCGGAGACACGAACAGATCTGACCTATACTGAGACGCGCGTCTATGGGACGGAGTAAACCCCGACTCCCGTGTTCGCGACTCGTGTCGGGAACACCACCCACGGGGTTGGTAACCCCACGCGTGACCGTTACCCGGCCCGATGGGTATCTCGTCCGAGCCTACGGGTCATTTAATCGTAGCTGTTCTTTGGAGCGGTATTCAAGTATTCCTGCTTTACCTCCAGGGATGGACCTTTGCAGGGCGTTCCATTATCCGCAATAGCTGTGGACGCGTTCTGTACCGTCCGTCAGCGGTCAACGAAACCTCAATAGGTGGCTGTGGTTTCGCTAGAAGCCAATTGTCTGGACTGTGAATTGATAGTCAGTCACCTTGTCCAATTAAATATATAGATATTATTAACACCGTAAGTTGAATTAATATGATTTGTATATAATAATATACTTTAGAAGTCTCAAGCGCCCACGAATAATATTTTAAATTATAACACAAAACTAAAATCGTTCTTCTTCGTTACAACATATAAGTTCGACAAAACTTGAACTTCAAATAACTATAAAAAAAATCCGAGAGCATATATTTTCTAGATTTTTTGGTCACAGTACTTAAATTTTTAATTCTTGGATATAAAAACTGAGTATAAATACATTTTAAATGCAAAATAAATTGTAAATTTTCAATATAATAAATGTTGTCGAAATTTGAACTTTAAATGCTTATAACAAAATTCTTACCTATGTATATCTGATATTTTAACAATGTCATTTTGACTAAAGAATACAGTTTTATTGACATTTATAAAAAAAAAATCAAAAATAATGAAAATTGAAAATAACCATAAACAGCTCAAAACGAGTTAAAATATTTTGAGAATGTTATCAAGTGAAGTATAAGTATAATAATTAATTCGCATGATACGGATACGATAAACCAATATATTCTAACTTAAGGATTTAAATAACCAAATTAGCATCTTATCTCGAAATAGCGGAACAAACTCCGACAGATGGAGATTCTGGGGTAAAAATTTTGTTTAATAAATGAAGGACTATATTTGACAACGCTAGAAATCTTAAATCACGTTGGAATACCAAGGTGTAGATTAAGTTACCAACACACAGATGTTGATCACGCATATTTGGCTGATAAATATAATAAAAATATAATTATTATTTTTTGGTGATACAAGTTACAGTAATGTATTTTAGATAAATTATGATGTAAGGTATGTAAGAAAAGAATTTTCCAGATAATTGAAGAAGCAGCCAAACTATATTTTTAAATTATGGATATAAAAAAATTATATCAATATAATCAAAATTAAGTATCTACTCGGTGATAGAGTGATTGAAAGAGCAACAACATTTTTTTTTTTGAAATATTTTTTTATTAAGTATACCAATTCGAATTCAATATTCATAATTAAGACAGGACAACGACTGTCGGGTCAGCTAGTAAATATATATTATTTATAAGTAGATATCATCATAAAATATGTTCCCAAAGTACCAACAAAAATGTTAAACATACAAATTAAAAATTTACCATGAAACTGAATATGGAAGTTCTTCTTAATTTCCATAGTATTTAATCTAATCTTATTTCTGTGTAATATTTTGTTTGTCCTGTTGGAAATCTGTCTTGGGTGCGTTGATATAATCAAATTGTTTCTTGATTAGGCCATAAAGTTAATACATTTCTGTTAAATAGTCCCTAAATACAAACAAAATAGTTTATTAAATATAACCGAACAAAGCATTGAATGCATTGGTTTTATAATGATGCATTTATTTTTTTTTTATTTTCGCAGAGAATTTTCCATAGGCGATATTGAATCATTTAACACATTTATCGCCAAGCGTTAAACGCCCTCGCTACTGACAGCTACCTACTATCACAAAACAGTATAGAATCGACTCTATTTGATAGCTGATTTCTGGAGTTTTGGCGTGGAGGTTATAAACGATTACCTGGAAGTGGCGTGTGTTGTTATGAATAATTTTTTTATACAATAAACGATTTCGAAATTAATGAATTGTTAAATAAACTAATTCCTATTAATTTATGATTATGTATTAAAAACTATTACACATAAAAACGATTTTAACTAATTTAATACATAAAATAAAAAAAAAAATTTTGAAAAAATTTGAATAATATGATTTATTTTAATAAAAGTATAAATTACTGAAAATTATGATAGAGCCTTCTGTTGATTCTGATAAATATCGATATGACTGTGCTACTGCTCATGAATTCAAGGCCAAGCCCTCATTTTTTTGGAAATTCTATTATTTTGTGGGTGCCATGTAGAAATATTAATGTTAAAATATTGCCTACCTATACAAATTATAAAGGCGTTCACTATTAACGTTAACAACAGTTAGTAAAGTATAATATTATGAAATAATAATTGCTGTATAATATATTTATAATTTAAAACATACCCTACACAGTCATACAGATAAATATTGCAGGTCTTTGTGATCAATTATTGTAGTTGATTGCCGTGCGGTGAATGTGAATTATTTATAGTGATATTTATTTCAATCATCCACGACAAAGATTTATTATAATAATATATGAGCAGTTTAGCTGCTAAGATAAATATTATTGATTTGAAGTTCTTGTTTAGATTCACATAGGTCACCAAAATACTTCGTGAGTCGTTACACCACTACTCACCGACCGACCTGTGTGTTATGTGTGTATATATGTTTTTAGTACTCAACAAGAATTGGACAGGTTCGCCGAGCAAGACCTGTGAGTACTAGTGTGCATATGGGGTGTAGGTGTGTATTTGTGTGGGTATGTGCTTAAAAACTATAGAAATAAAATGATAACAGTAGGTGTAGAGTGCAAAATATTGGCGTATAATTTTCAACAAACAAATTGAAATATATCATAATATTAATACAATTATAAATAATAATAATATACAGCCTTTCTAACTCAACAGCTATATAATTATGCTACTAATAATAATATACGTATATTACGTTCAAAAATATAACGGTGCTCGGCTAGTCAGTTGCTACCTGTCCTATATCTCTAAGAATAATAATAAAAGTACAACACATGACATACACAATGCGTCGAAACAAGAGTTAAATGATAATAAAAATTGGTGGCGCTTTAATTTAACAAAAATAACGATAGTGTTTAGCACATTGCAAAAAGAATATAAAATAACGCCAGCGATTAGTGCCTTGCAACAAAAATATAAAATAACACTGGCGATTCGCGCCTGACAATGATAATACAAATTTACGGCGATTCGCGCACGTAAGGATAACACTCATTCCACGTAGGGACTATGGGTCGGACTGCCGCACCCCGGCGACCTATGTTGGCCGATGCCACGTCGTGACCTAATCTATATATAATTATTATATAATAACTTAAAAATAATTACTAGCTATCATGACTGTGTGGGTGTGTGTATGTGTGTGTGGTAGTCGGTGGTATGGTGATATAATATGACAATGCGGCAGCGACATCCTCTCCCCGTTTACAATTATTAAGTTTCAACTTCTTGTTCTAATGGGAGACGACACAAATTACCGACAGGCCCTTGCATTTCAGCTCCAATGGTAGTATGTAAGGTCACTACACGAATGATGTCGTTGCCTCATGGATGTACCTTGATTATTCTTCCCAACTTCCATTTGGTTGGAGGAGTCTTCTTTTATTATTACTGATGAAAGTGACGCTTGACGGACTAATGACTTAAGTATTAGTATAAATGAATAACAATACGACAATATGATTATGTATAAGTATAATACGAGTATATTGTAATGATATGCTCACACACCATTATTATAAATTAAATAAAATTTTACTGAGTAATAAATAACGGCCAGACTGTCGCTTGTAGACATCCTAAATACCTGTGGACATCCCTAATAAAACCGTTGTCATCGACAAATAAGTACGATATCTATTATGCGATTACGAATTAAGAAGTCGGCACGTACCGGCGCCCAGCGGGGCGCAGGACGTGCGGAATTCTTATATGCCGCTAGATAAAATGTACGGTAAAAAGGTCCTTGCCGCCGAAGAGAAATTTAGTTCGGGGAAGTATAAAAAGCCTTTGATAAAAACCGCCTACTGCTCTCTGGTCGGCATATCCGTGTCGTCCCTTACACCAGTGCATGAGCACCTATCACCAGAGTAACAACCTCTCAAGTATCAAAAAAACCGATTTCGACGAGCGACAACTGGACTCCTTATGCGAGCAATAATCAGTGCGTTCTTTAATTCAATTTTGTGTATTTGAAGTTTTACCTTATTTCATTTAAAAACCTAAAACTCCTACAATATCATACAGAAACAACTGCGAATCAGGTAAGGCATTTAATATAATATTTTATATTGATTACAGTTATAAAATTATACATGCTTTTTACATAAAATTATATTGTACGGTGTATTTGATATAATTCTCGAATACACGATCTCGAGAGCCCTCCGAACACCTGGAGGAAGGTAATAGCTTATATTTAATATCCTAACATCTGATTTTAATATAAGTATCGACAGGAGTCGTACTTATATTTTTTTTCTAATTTTTAAGTTATTACAATATAATAACATACAACTGGACTATTTAACTGTGATAGTACACACACACCGTATACGCACTTTACGACGGTGGCTGTGCAAGTAAGTATTACATACTACAAAGGTCCTATATATATGCACCACTGAGGTCGTGTTACATCCGTAAAGAGAGTGAGTAGTATACTCGTATAAAAAGTTACTAAAATGTACACACGTGTCAAGGTTGACTACTAGTATTAATTGTATATTTCAACAATTACCACGTAATTTATTTACATTTGCTTTTTTGAGGTCAACCGCCGTCTTCTGAATTGAAGCTGTGGCAAATACTCGCTATACCATCGTCTCTAAAACATTTGCATTAGGCTTTGTACGAACTTCCAAAGTTTCAAGTGCGCTACTTCATTTTGTAGTATCTCGGGATCCATTAGTAATAGCAATGAACCACCCACTAGGAAGTGGGCTGGTGTCAGGGCATTAGATTCACATGGATTACATTGGAGTCATAGGTCGAGAGTTTACACACGCTACAATCTCACATATTAGTTAAAGTTTTTATTGCTGTTAATCTACGTATGCCACTTCGGAAGAATAGGGTTCCTACGAAATCAACTCCTGTTATTGTGAATGGTCTTGAAAATACTTAGGCAAGGGTGCCATTACCGGGTTCTCAAATTGTGGCCTTGACCGAATACAGGTGACATCTCGCACAGACCGGCCATGACTCTACCTCATGGCTAATAACGCTGCCGGACAGCGGCCAAAAAAGCCTGGGGCCCACAATGATGCAGTGCTCTAGGTTGATCTTCGAAGGTTAGTCTTGTTACTTTGTGCTTTGTAAGTAACACTATTGGATGCTTTTGGGCCTCAACAATATCGGTATTTCCAAGTCACCCTCCAACCAAAATTAGTCCATCTTCACTACTAAAGGGACACAAGGTCATCAGAACGCTTCTTTATAATATTATATTATATTAATATTGTACTGTAGCTAAATAAGTAGATACGTTTCGCGTAAGATTGTCACAATAGTAAGTTTTAGGAACAGCAACCTCTAAAACAATAATAGGAACGCTAGAATGCGAGTTATTTTCAGGTTTCGGTTACCCCCTCGTGTGTCTCAGTGATAACGGCCCCCAGTTTGTGCCAAACGAAATGGGAACACAGGGTTGGACAAATCCGATTTACCAATGGAGGGCCAACCCAGTCGAACGCTGTAATCAAGATTTAAAACAAGGTTTGCACTTACAGATTGTCGACGGTAAACATAAATCTTGGGGCACAAAACTACCCTCAATTCTATTTTCGATACGGAACAGGTGTAACGAACAGACATGCTACCCGCCCACGGTCCTTGTCCTTGGAAGGGAATGCAAGAGACCCGGAGATTGGACGCTATCGAAAGCAACGCCGGATCACATCGGAAAATCACAGGAAGAGAGGGTAATGCGGTAAAACCGTTTATTAGGCAAAAAGGTAGTGGTAAAACCGAGCACCGGTAAAGTTCGGCAAGAGCGACGTAGTCCACTACAAAGCACACCACCTATCAAAAGCACACAAAAATTATCATGCCGGATTCGCGCCAAAGTGGTAGGGAACGGTAGGGCTAGTAAAGCATGTCGGAAAAGGGGTTTTCCTAACCAACCAACAACCACCGCGAAAAATACATGTATCTTGCTTAAAACGTGCACGGGGCAAAACTAAAAGAAAAAAATTTTGTCCATGCTAACCGTCATTTTCAGACATCATGAGCGGCCACAAATAAGCGACAAAATGGCAGTGGTTGGCCGACCTGATCGCGCAGCAGGTGCTGGTGTCCAACGACCAGAATAAGCCACTCAAGCCACCAGGATCATTATCATTACCGACGAAGCCGCCGAATCCGAAACAGCTTCAATTATAACATCAACTTATTCTTGAAGTGGAGAAAAGAAGGCCATTATGGGATCATTGACTTCCAAAAGTGAAAAGATATCCCAATGCTATCAATAAGGTATGGGAAGAAATCGTAAAGAAATTGAATTGTAAGTAGCTTTTGAATATTATATTACTTAAATACCTATGTAATAAAAATATCACTTTATAACATACAATTTTATAAGAGATTATCTTGTTTTTATAATTACCATGGGGACAAAATATTTGTTTAATAATATCATGTTTCATAAATAAACTTTTATGGCAAAACCTATGAGGATTTTTGAGATGGTAACAAAGCCCCAAACATTTCAGAATGTCAGAATGTATGTCATAATCTTCAATTTTAGTGGTGTTTAATTTGTCCAAAAAAGCATTATTTTTGCCTAAATTAGAAAAAAAACAGAAAACGGTACATTACCTCAATGTTACAATTGGGTAACGTACAACTAGCGCTGTTAGTTCGTCATTACATCGTTTATAGTCACGGGATAATATTTTATTTGCATATTCCAAACTTTGTCAAACTCGCTGATCCGTCATATAGAGAACCCGGAAAAATTGATTGATATTTTAATTGGAGGGTAGCTTTTTTTGAATTGTTGTGACCTGGCAAGTACAAGGCTTATGACAATGGCCCCGTTTTTCAAGAAACCAAGCTAGGTTAGGTCGTAGCTGGACCAATTTCCATTGAAGCAAAAAGGAACGTGTACACATTCATCGCACAAACAATAGAAAGTGAAAACTTTGATGCGCTAAAAACACAAATGTCGAAGTTTTAGAGTCTCGAAGAAATCGCGGCAACACAGCATTACGATCAAGAAGAAAAAATGTGTATCGAGCATTTTGAAAATACAGTCAAAAGAGGCAGTGACAATAAGTTTATTGTACAGTTACCTAACAAAAAGAGTTGAAAAGTTGGGTGACTCCCGATCAATCGCTAAAAACGATTTTTGGCGCTAGAAAATCGTTTAAGCAAGGACAAAAAGTTGTGTACGGGTTATAAAGAATTTGTAAATGAATATTTACAGTATGGACTCATGGAGATTATGCCGAAGGTGCAAAACGAAGACACTAATTCGCATTTCATGCCACACCATGTTGTATGTAGAGATTACAGCATAACATATGACATAATATATGACAATAGCTGATACACCCAACTCTCTAAGCAACTCGACTGCAGATGTTTTGAATGCACGATTTTCTGATGAATTTCCCACGCGTGGTCTATTATAAGTGGCTTCTAGTTTTAAATTAAATTTGATAGCGTTTTTCTTAACATGAGTTTTCAGTGTATGGATTAGATCGGATTTTAATGAGTTAAGAAATATATTGTAATTTTGAAATTTATCAATATTTTTAACGTAATACCATACTATTTTACGGTTTGCCGATGTGGAAATTTCTATAAGACCTGGGGATCTAACCAGTTCCATACGCACTTTTTTCGCCTTAACAGTTGAAGTAGAATTAGAGGTAGAAATGCGTTTACCATTGACTATAGTCGTAAAAGAATCTTTAAAAAAAAATATTTATATATATATTTATATTAGCTTACACTTTATCAATGGTATTAATATTACACTAATGTATAAAAAACATTAAAACGATTATTATCCGATACCTATAGTACTAAAATAAAACTATCACTTTTATAATAATCTATAAATTGTTTAATCTGATTAACTTATACTCTTTTCATGTTATTAAAATATAGCTAAGACTGTATAAGAATATTTAAATTTTAAAACTAACATTAACTTGATATTATATCAAGACAAACTAATACTCTATAACAATATAAAAAATTAAATCCCCATATTCCGTCTACACCCATAGATTATTATTCTGTCTATGGTATTAGAATAAAACTAACTTTACATTACTTCATCAATGTCTACGTCTTATAGTATTAAAATAAAACTATCACTGTATAACAATCTACCTATATATTTTGAAAACTAATTAACTTATACTCTGGTCATGTTATTAAAATATAACTAAGACTGGATAAGAATATTTAAATTTGAAAAACTAATATTAACTTTATATTATATTAAAACAAACTAATACTTTACAACAATGTAAACAATTAAATCCCTATATTCCGTCTATACCTATAAGTTAATATTCTATCTATGCTATTAAAAATGAACTAACTTGTATAGTTTCGTCCAATCCCGTGTTTTAAAATTCAATAAGTACCTCCTTCATCACATTATCGTTATCCAGAAGATTGTATACATTTTGAATAGTTTGATTTTGATTTAATGGTCCCACCTGTGTATTTAATACTTTGGTTCGCGGAGTAGGCTTTATAAAATTATTGTGAGGTGGATGATTGCGAGCAATACCTAATAAAAATTAAATTATTGAAGATATATTTGGTATACAAATTTTTAAATATAATAATATATACATACTATGAACATTTTTGATATGTCTATTGAGATTTGATTTATTCTCGAATGATTTGGTACATATAGTGCATGATACACACAAACCAGTGTGCTTCTTTTGGTGGGTAACCAAATTGTCTTTGCGTGTAAAGGTAGACACGCACTGATCGCATTTAAACATTATTAAATTTATAAAGTATATAATATGAAATAAAGGAAAAAATAGTAAGTATATTTATACTAAGTATAATAACCACTTGGAAGAAAAATAAGTATATTCTTAATATAATAAACACTTGGAAATAATAATAAATAGTAAATATTATAAATATTTAAAGACGTGATAATTATGTGTGTACTAGAGTATAAGACTGAAGACGTACTGACTAGCTAGTGACACTTGTAGGAATAGACGACTATCGATTTGTAACATAATTTAGTGGTGGTAACATTTTGAGCCATAGATTACTAAAATGTTATTTATTAATTTACTATATTAAATTATTGTTTCACGTAATATTTTCAATTATTTTGGGATACATTTAAAACATTAAAATAATAGCTACTGATGAGGTCTTACACATACTGACTTTATATACATAATAGTTATAGGTCTGAGAATATCTAATGTATTTTCATACATTGAGAGTTTCATGTACATGCTTGATGTCTATTTAGCGATTCACTAAATTATGAAATAAGAAAGTTCTTGCTAAACAGACTATTAGTTAATCATTTATCATGTTTATATTATACTGTTGTTATTCTATATTTTCATTTCATATTTCAAAATATCATTTAACTGAAGGTTGAGGATTAATTCTTATGTAATATTTCAATCATATGTATTAAACAAAGGCTGGGTACATACGTGGTAGTGGAGGGGCAAGGCAAGGCACGTTCGGGAAATGCATAGATGGGAGGGGCAAGGCCGAGCACTTGCATGATAGGAACGTAGGGGGGGGCGGTCGCGCACGTTCGCGATAGCAGGCGCGCGGATAGACTAGGATGACTAGAGACTAAGTTTCAGAACCGCTCTTTTTATACTACTCGAACCGAACTATTCAGTGTAATGTCGAATTCGGACCGAATGATATTATATTCAAATTGAAGTAAATCTGTACCAAACATTTTGCTTAACATCGAACTGAATTTGAATCGACCTTTTGAATTAAATTACGAATGAATCTTTTTAGTTTTATATGTATGTCAAACCAGTGGCGTGACAAAGGACTTTATTTGAGGCACGTGCCTCAGCTTAAAGGGTTGTGAGTATCCTGGAGACTAGGGGCATTTCACATGTAGTAAATAATTTATTAAGTACACACTAAGACTAAGCTAATCATTCTCAGTTACCATTTAAGTAAATATATAATTATTTATATAAGTATTTATAATTACTAAAATAAATTATTGTGCCTCAAAAGTTAATGAAGTTCGCCAAACTAATATATAGAATATAAAACATTTTTTTTTTGAAACGCATGACATGTTTTTTATTTGTAGTTTGGATAATACCTAATCATTGTATTTAAAACTTATTGTCATAATCAGTTGGGTTCGGATTTTTAACAAAATCCATTATGTTTTTTCGATGTACCCTATAGGTGCATGATTTTTTTCACCAAATGCTTATATTTGATAATTTTACATAGGAACATGATGACACTCAAATTTTTTTGGTTTTATATAGGCATAAACATTTTTTATTTTTATTTGTTTTTTAAAACTATTACCAATAAAAAATTTTCCCCTGGTTAAAAAATGTGAATACCTTATACAAGTTTTCTCTTTAGTTGTTATTATAGTCCGGCTCACAAAAATGGCGGCTGATTATTTAGCGCTCCCAGTGGTGTATTTTTGTTAGGGCTATACAGATGTCGATTATATATCTCGACCACGGACTAAGATATAATGGACTGGAAATGAGAAGCTTATCACGGCCACGAATATATATGTACAAGAGGCAAAGTGCGGGGGGTCGCCTGTGTTCCTGGAGTTCACAGCGCCCTCTGCATTTAACTCGGAGTAAGATACAAATTGTGTAGCCAAATAAAACCATCGGTAGCGCTGAAAACTTCAAGAACAGTATTCTTATCAGCTAAGTGACACCTTTTCGTGACCGTCCCCCGACCCCCGCCGACCATGTCATTTCCAGTCCATTATATCTAAGTCCGTGATCTCGACCGAGTCAACCGTTGATGGAAAACCGGATGACGGACGGGCCTTGGCTAGGAGGGCCTAGGGGTGACACCACAAGAGCTGACGACCCACCCACTCATCCAGATCGCGCTGGACCGGGGAGTAGTTGTGCTCCCTCCCGCAAAACAACCGGAATTCCGAAGACCCACAAGGCAGACGCCGACCATCACCACGAGGAACGTCAGGGAAGTGAGGACCTGACGCGGCTACGGCGATGTGGTAACTTGGTCCGCGGTAAGCCGGTCGTTAGGTTTGGTGACAGCGTGAGTGTAGCTGGCACTTGAGTGTAATAAAATTAAGTAAACGACGGGTCTGGGTGACGTGATAATGTCACGGAGGACGTTTATTGCACAAACGAAACAAAATACGTACAGTATATTGAACGGCGTGGCGATTTGCCGTGAAAAGAAATACAAAATAGAGGATTTCTCAAAACAAACGGTACGGTAGTGCGGTGTGGTGGTCCGTTAGACGGTCGGTGTAAGATAGATCATCGTAATCGCCGGCGACCGGTACTCGTTTCACGCGACCCACCTTCCCGTTCTGCCTTGTGCCTTTGAGGCGCGGCGGGAGAGTTGGCGTTGTCACGCTGTAGTCCGTAGTGGTGGTTGACGAAAGTGTAGGCCGGTCGCTGCGGTACCTGTACTTTGTACTGGTGGCCGCTGCGTACCGTGTCATACTCCCCCGCCAAACCGTCACACGGGTTACACTTGTACCAGTATCGGCGTGTCGTTACGGGACGGGGTGGCTTGTACTACCTCTGGCTTCCGCTTGAGGTAGACTTGCCTGTGCCCGTGGGTATGTTTAGGGGTGTTTGGGGAACCTACCGGAGTGTAGAACGCGTGCGCGCTGTCCAACTCCGGCATCCCCTCGAACGCCACCAGCCAATCTTCCTCGATTATGCCATCCGTGGTCTCCGATTGGTCTGGTGGTGTCTGGCAGGTGGACTGTCCTAGCTCCTCGGACTTTCCGTCCTTGGACACCGGTTTGTCCACCTCCATCGCTTCCGGCGGTATTGGGTTGGTCGGAAGCGCGCAGGCTGCTTCCGGGTCTGAGGTTGGCCGGACACCAGTCCCAGCCGTTGAATTAATTCGGCCACCTGCTGCGACTTCTCCTGCTGTTGGCTGATCATGTTGTCTGTAAATGATTGTTAGTACAGACAATTGTTTATTTAATAATGCCCTATTGGTGCACGTTTTAGGCATGACACATGTATTTTTCGCGGCGGTTGTTGGTTGGTTAGAAAGACTCCTTTACCGACCTGCTTCGCTAGCCTTACCGGTCTCCACCACTTTGGTGCGAAACCGGCATGAAAATCTTTATGTGCCTTAGATAGGTGGTGTGATTTGTAGTAGACTAGGTCACCCTTATAGAACTTCGCCGGTGTGCCGATGTTCGCGCTTGGGTTTACCACTACCTTCTTGCCCAAAATGTGTTTTTTCCGCTCTACCCTCTCTTCATGTGATTTTCCGATGTGTACCGGCGCAGTTTTCGACAGCGCCCAATCTCCGGGTCTCTTGCATTCCCTGCCGAGGACAAGGACCACGGGTGGGTAGCCTGTCTGTTCCGTATCGAAAATAGAATTGAGGGTAGTTTTGTGTCCCATGATTTATGTTTGCCCTCGATTAGTAAACCTTCGTAAACCTTTTTTTAAATCTTGATTACGGCGTTCGACTGGGTTAGCCCTCCGGTGGTAGATTGGGGTCGTCGAACCCTGCGCGCCCCAGCGTTCTAACGCGTTTATCATTTCGTTTGAAACAAATTGTGGGCCGTTATCACTGAGACACACGCGGGGGTAACCGAAACGCGAAAAGAACTCGCGTTCTAACGTTTCGATTATTGTTTTTGATGTTGCTGTTCCTAGGGGGTAAGCCTCGGTCCACCTACTAAAACAGTCGGTTGCTACCAGTATGTACGATTTTCCCTTACCAGAACGCGGGTATGGGCCCATGAGATCGATACTGATAACTTCCCATGGTTGCCGGGGGGGGGGGGGGTTCTTAGTTGCATTGGGTCGGTAGGACGTGAGTTTAGCGGGTTCGTGCACGCACATACGTGGCACGCACCGACATATAACCTGACGTCATTTTTTTGACCTTTCCAATAGTAACGTTGTCGAACCACCCGGTACGTCTCTTTCCAACCCGGGTGGTTGGATAAGACGTGATCGTGGCACCTCCAAATGTTTTTTATTGATTCGAACGCGCGTTGTTCCACATCTGTCCATTTCTACCGTACCCCTGTTTTAATAGATTAGTGATAGGTGCTATGGTATCCGCGTAGTTGTCTACGAACTGGTTGTACCAGTTGAACACGCCCAAAAATTTACGTACGTCCTTAACCTTTTTGAGAACCGGAAAATTGTCAATGCATACCAATTTTTCCGGTTGTTTTTGTATGCCCTCCGAGTCAACAATGTGCCCTAAAAATGAAATTTCGCAAAGATCGATTTTACATTTTTTTGTGTTGCACGTTAGTCCGTATCTCTTGAGGCGCTCGAGAACCGTCTGTGTTATATATGAATTATGGTAAATGACAATAGTCGATAACGATAAAAATAAAACGGACTATGTGTGTATAGTGTACATAGTGAGCCTAGTCACACTATTAATAGTCCCGTCAGTGGACAGAATTTCCGTTTTTCAACGAAATACAGTTTTATACATATCGTTCTAATCAGCTATTTCTAGTATTCAAACGAAAACAGTCGTGTTTTACAGAGTCACTGTCGTGTGTTGTACTCCGTGCGTTTGGCGTTTGTTGAGACCGTGTAATCCGCTGACATAAGGATTTTGATTGTGACACGGAGCGACGTCGTTCAACACACTATACGGGAGGCCAGGCAGTCTTTATATTACGTCTGAACCGATACATTGTCATTAGCCATAGTAAATAATAAAATATAATTTTTATTTAATTATTTTGCGTGCGTTATTTTATTTGTTATGCAAAAAACATAACATTTTTGGTGGCAGCGGTGGGATTACGATAGTATTCCAGTTCTACGCTCAAAAATAATAATTACTTAAATCGGCAAATTAATGATCGTATTATTATATACCGTGTATTAAGTAGTGAACAGACGTAATTTGTTTTCGCCAAGACTCAACAGAAACTTCAGATCATCCATAGACATTCAAGAAAATCGCAGACAATCTACCAGAATCTCAGTCATCAGGAATTTCTGAAATAACAGGTATATTATTTTTTTTATTCAACACACGTTTGGGTGAAGCCTACAGAACGCCGTCCGAATCGTCGACTGATGAAATAAGAATATCGATAATGGACATCGATTGTGAAAATCGATAGTAGACATCGATCGTGAAAATCGATAGTGGACATCGATATCAACACTGATATCAGTTGATAACACATCAAGTGATATCTTATCAATATCAACAATCTTATCAACAACAAAAAAAATATTTTTGTTTATTTATAATCATCATTAATATTGTAATAAACATTATTCATACACTACATCGGATTTACCAACGACGTCATAGAAAATAAACCCACCATCTGTAGTGGTCCTCGCGCCAGCTGTTTCGAGGTACGCGATCATCGTTCCAACAACAGCAGTCCAAGCCTAGCAGATCATTTCAAAACATTCGCCACAGAGCATCATGGTCAGTTCAACTGCGTATTTGGTATTGTGAGTAATTGACAATTAATGTAATAATTATTTCTTTTAAAAAAAAAATTACCTTAAATTAGAACTTTTTCTATTTTTTTTTCTCTCTCTATATATTTTTCAAATTCGAAATCAATATTGTTTTTACTCTTTTATTGTATTAAATTAAGCAGTAAATGAGTGATATAGAGGAGGATACTACTGAATCCAGTACTTCTGACCCGGTCCCCACACCACGTGTTAGTTTACCTGTCAGATTTGCTAACCCAGAAAATCCAAATTCAGAGCGTCCTATAGCCCTTTTATCATCAGAAACTTTAGTAGGTCAAACAAATCAATTAGTTGAAAATAACGAATCCCTCTTAATAAATATTAGTCAAACCCTAGTTGAAGTAGATAGGACACTAACTTTAACTGATAGCATAATGAATGACAATATATTAAACCAAACAATAGAGCCTAACATGGGGGAGAACCAAACATTATTAGAACCTAGTAAAATAACAGGTAGTTCGTCGAGTGGAAATATCCAAAATTCGCCACAAATAACAGAATCTTTATCCACATCGGACAGAGCAGTGGACACCATTGGATTAGAAGCGGCTCTAAAACTTCTACCCTCAACTTTCAGCGGCATCAACCAAGAAGACCTTGAAGTCTTCCTCGAACAATGAGAGTTTGCGATTGTTACAAGGAATTATGATAAGGTTAACAAATAAGGCTCGAGCAGCTATAAAATTCCGAACCATTAATACTTGGAACGAGCTTAAGGAGACATTAAAAAACTCACTAGAGCCTAAACGTACTACGACACATTTATATTTAGAGCTGTACTGAAGCGTAGTCCACCGTCGTATGGCGTTCAAATATAGGAGTTGGTGTTGAATGAAATACACAAGGATTTAATAGAAATAGAATTATTGATTTATTAGATTAAAACACTATTAAAAAGAATATATTGAATACTGATTTTACACTAATATACGAGGTTCTGATTAAAAACTAAATGATGCTCTGTTGTAATATAAAAAGATGCTCTGATATAAAACTTAAGAATTACTCGATAGAGTCACGATCGTGTCGTTTACTCTTTACGGACTTTACTCGACTGTCTGCCACTGACCGGGCCCGTCGCAACGGTCCGTCCGGGGGCCTTTGGTATGTGCTGACCCAGCCATTTCGGTCACGTAGACCATCGTGAGAACCGAAACGGTCACACACTCCTTTTGCCCTGAGTCAACACATTTGAGTGCATATGCGAGCCTCCAGTATATACTATATATACATACACATAAATATACTTATATACATAGATGTATACACACATAGTACATACTATATACAGCATACCCACATACACACATAAACAACATACCCCCAGCGTTAAACTGGAGCAGTCCCTGTGACTTCATTTATTACAACTTCGATAACTTAAACTACGATTAAAATTCCTTAAACTACGGGTACACCTAGTTACAATACCACTACATGGTGTCTGCAATGCTTAAACTTACTTAATTTTACTTAAAGCTTAAAGGCGTTACAATATATTTTTTTTATATACATAAACTTAAAGGCCATCTTGATCGTTATTAGAACTATTGTCTGCTACTTCTGGGCTATACATTTTTATAATTCTACTCTTGAGTCTTATAGCTAATGCACTTATCACTAATATAGAGAAAGTTAAGGATATGTACAAGATTGTTATGTGGAATTCCATTTTAAATATAAATAAGGGTTCTATGGATTTAGATTCAAGTTTGCTTAATTCAAGTGCTCTATGAGCTAAGGAATTTAAATTCTTAAATATTTTTACATTCGAGAGGTTCTGGGGTAATACGGAGCTAAGAGTTTCTGTTAACATTGATTTGATGTTGAATTTCCGATTTTCTGGTATTAAATCTAGCTTTATATCTCTATTAGTCTTGGAAAATGGTACAAGTATAGAATTTTCCGTATGGATTTCGCAAGACGGAGGGACGGTAAACCTACCCACACCCGAGATCTCAACTCTAGAGGTTTTTGGAGGATCTGGGCAAGTAATTGTACATAACTCTGTTTGAGTATAGTACAACCAGGAGCTTGCTTTTGATAACCGATGCCAAATAGGTGTCTCTAAAGTTACCAGTTTGACTCCACAGTCTTTCAAAAGACTATCAAAACTTGTTAACTGTGATAACTCACATAAGTTGGATCCCGCTCGGTAATGAATAGGTTGGTCGCCCTTACAAAGAGTATATGTTCCTAACTTGATACATTCTTCCCATTGGCTAACCCCTAATGCGATAAAATGTTCGTTATCGTTACTTAATGCTAGGTAGTCGACTTCAGGGGGAATTAGAGCTATGGTATTCTCATTGTATAGAATGGGCAATGAAATAGGATGATACATGGTATATTCCTCGACAGATGTTAAGGGAATACCTATGGAGAAAACTAAGTAGTGCCCCCTGTGGAAGATTGTGAGGCCAGACACTTGTAGAAATTCTGTTAGAGATTCTGCTTTAATTTCTAATGACAATGCTGTTCCCACCGCTAGGTTCATTTTAATTTCTCTTAATTCCACAAGAAGTCTCTCTGAAGTGAACACGCTAGTATGTATTTTCCCATTCATTGCTGAGTTAATTATGGACATTAGATTCTGGGTTTCATAAGATTATTGATTAAGAAGAATTTCGAAAAGAAGTGCCTGTTCTAGTAACCTTGTTTTGATTTCAATCCTGTTAACCTTCTGTATAATTGTCTCCGTTTGTTTCTGTAAATACTGAAGATTTTCTTCGAGTTTTTCCTCGTGTTTTAAAATCTCCTTCAACTGATTATCTGTTTCCACCTGCATGATTCTGATTCTCTCGAGGTTTAGGGTGATGTTCTGACTACTGCTTTGCCTTAGGGCTATTATTTTACTGAATATAAATTCTGCGTCAATACTTGAGTACATCCCATACAATACATTCGCTACCCGTTGGATTGTGTGGGTTAATCCTCGTTTTGTTCTAATTCTTCCCGTGTCCATATCTCCAATGGAAAACAGCATATTCCGGTGGCTGGTCTTGATTTCGTACAGGTACGGTAACGTTGCTCTTGTGAATAGCTGTACGAATTGTTCACATGCATTTGATATTTCTGTACTTCCGAACCGTGCTGTCATTGGTTCGCAAATTTCTGCCGTAGCTTCATACTGTGACATTATGGCTTGGTATTTGTAACCCGGATCTGCAAGGTTAACGTAGGCCACTAAATTCCAATTGGAATGTGACATTTTTACTGGTCCATGGTGCTCGAAATAGAATCCCTGATGGTTAGTTGATTGAGACGACGGAAGTCTACGCAAACCCTAAATTGTGGTTTCCCATTCGCGTCAGGTTTCTTCGGCACCACTACTAGTGGAGCATTCCATGGTGATTCGGATGGTTGAATGATATTATCTTCTTCTAATTTTTCCATTTGTTCGACTATCACCTGTCGATGAGCGTACGGAAGTCTATATGGTCTGATGTTTACTGGGGCTGTTCCTTCTGGAATTTTTATGTCGTGCTGAATGGCTGTGGTGAATGATAGAGGTTCCCCCTCAAAATGGAATATATCCTGATATTTTTTGCAAATTCGTAGCAAGCTAGCTCGCTCTTCCGAATTAAGATGCTCTGTCTGGATAACACTGGTTAATCCGGTTATTCGGTTGTCTTTCTCCTGCTGTTCTCCGGTTTGTTTGCAGAGATAGATATTTTCTTTCAGGATGTCGTGCTGCACCTCTCCCAGCTGAGGTGGAAAGAATTCAATTGGATCCTCTGATGGGTTTACTACCGAAACTAATATTTGTCCACCTCTTACGTGATTGACGGTGTTTCCCATTAAAATCCCCTTTTTTCCGATGCTCTGTGAATGGATTATCAAGGTTGTCCTGTCTTCTACGTCAGTTAAAACAGGTACGAGAGTCTCTGATCGTGGTTGGATAATTATGGATAGTACTGATTCCTGAGGTTCTGGAGGCTTTGGCGAGTCGATTGACAGTGTGGAGGTTCTGAAGTTGAGGTTGATTTCATTGTCGCGAAGGAATGGAGCACCCAAGATTCCTGCTTCCGCTATCGGGAAACTGTCATGCGTGACTTGGAAGACGGCAGTTGTGTCCTTCGTTCCGAGTTGGATTCTCAAAACGACTGAACCAATGGTGTACACAGGTTGTGAGTTGATGCCCGTTAGTTTGTAAACAGTAGTTTCGTCACGAGTCGAGTATATTTTTCTTCAACTCTGAAAGCTTGATCATGTTGACGTCACTACCGGTATCTACTAGCAATCTCACTTCCTCCCGTACACACTGTGCAATCCTAAACAAAGTTGAATTGTTTATTAATGTTGCTTCGAAGTGGAGGGCTTTTGCAGACTTAATACAGCGCTCTGGATCTGTTAAACCGAACGTGCGCTGGTTGTGTCCGGTTCTTCCTCGTTTCCCGTGTTATGAGTGTCTGTTCCGGCTTCCTTTCCTTGTTCCCTTTTACTATTTACATACTTTCTTTTTCAGCAGTCCTCCAACTCATGCCCTTCCTTCTTGCAATACCTACATACCAATACCGTTTTACTGGCGTTTCTTGAATTTGGTTGTTTACTTTGCTGGCTGGCCTTAAACTTTTCTTGGTCCCATTGTGATGCTCTGCAGTCCCTGGCGAAATGATTCGTTCTGCCACACTTGAAACAGCCCTTATTTGTGTTACTGGTTTTGTTGTAGTTTCCTTGTTAGAACGTCCTAGAGCTAAATTTTGATGCTTGATGTGGCTGATTCTTGATATTCGTTTGCAAACTGAATAATTTCGTTTCCTTCGCCAGGTTTTCTTCCGTTTCCTCTTCTAAAGCAAATACTAACGCGTCAATTAATTTCTTGGGGCATCGAGCCTTTATTAGAAGCCGATAAGATTCTGGTAGACCACTTATAAAGGCGTTGAGTACCTGATTGTGTAACAGTCTATCAATATCGGTTCCATTCGCATAATCTCCTCCTTCCATTGTTGCTCCGATTAGGTCATGTAGTAATTGCTCCATTTTATTATAATACTCCTGCACGCCTTCATCATGAGTCTTCCTGCACGTGAGTAATTTCATTTGCAGCTGAGTTAACAGCTTTTTTGTTCCTGATATTTCCACAATATTTTTCCGGAACTCCTTGTATGTCGTTATTTCCTTATACCTTATTGACTGCAATGCTCTTCCGGATAATTTTATTACTAACCCTTGTACTAAAATACCTATTTGCTCCGGATCGATAATCCTGACCGCAAAATCACATGCCCTTAGGAAAAGGTCTGCCTGGTCAGAGCTTGTTCCATCAAAGTTCGGTACTACTCGCATAGCCATTTCGATGCTTACACCACCCTTGTGTGCTTCCGCTTTTGAATCTGAGGCTACCGAATTTTGCTGTTCGGCCATTTTTCCTATTGGTAGCTTGATGCTTTTTCAATGTTCTGTATTTCCTGAATACTGTGAATTTCTTGGCTTTAATTGAGGTTCTGGATGCTCTGGATTTTTTGAATACTGTTGATTTCTTGGCTTTGGTTGAGGTTCTGGATGCTCTGGATTTTCTAAATACTGTTGATTTCGTGGCTTTGGTTGAGGTTCTGGATGCTCTGGATGTAGATTTGACGCTCGATTTCTTAGAAAGTATCTGGTTGACCCTAAAAGTTCGTTTGTCTGTTCTATAGTAACCCTTTGCCCTACGTAATACACTACTACTGGGTTCGTAAAATTCTCCACTAGACGGCTCACTACTAGAGCTATCTAAATCTATTAAATTTAAATCAATACCATCATTTGACCCTGAGTTCGACATGCACTAGCAAAAAGGCCCGATTATTAAATAAATTAAATAGACTGAAGCTAATTATTATTATTATTTTTTTTAAAAAATTATCGAAACAATACTAACGGAAAAAAAAAATAATTTAAAAAAAAAATAATAATAATAATAATAATAATAATAAAAAATAAGTACCAGGTGATTAATGACCCCGAATAATTAATAAAACTTACGAAACGATGTATAGTAAATACTGCTGCATTATGATTGTATTGATGCTTGATTGTTATTGTTGCCGCCCGAAATGCAACAACATAATTATTATCGTTAGCAAGATCATAAAGGCCTCTCACCACCACCGACTCACACTCACACAGTATATATTATATTATTATTATTATTATTATTATTATATATTATTGTTATTCTTACGCTCGTAATAATTATTGTCAGCTGCGAATTATATATATGTAGATTACGAAGCGCGTTATCGCATGCAGTTGCTTAATTATTATGAGACACGGCCGCCGCAATCGAGTCAGTTCGCACACCGCTGTCATCAAGACGCAATTTATTATTGAGTGTACGGTCGCCGGTTTTATATATATTGTTTATAAGTTCGGGCGCGAATCGCCAATTTGTAATATTCGTATGTAAGGCGCAAATCGCCTCACATATTAGATTATTGAAACCAATTATTATTGTCGTGCGCGAATCGCTATATTTTATTATTTGCAAAAGGTATTGCGAATCGCTAATTATTATTATATTGTTTAATTTCACAGGCGCGAATCGCCAATTTGATTATATTTGTAACAGGTGCTAATCGCCAATTATTATTATTCGTTTTAACTTATTGTTATATTGTGTGTGTCATTTATTTTATTATTTAGCTATTATAAAGGTTAGGTAGCAGCTGGCCAGCGGTGCTCCGTCATAATTGTGAGTTCATTTTATATACGTATTTGTTATTATATTACAGCTCCAATAGCTAATTATTATCATATTATCATATTATTTGGCCATATTTATATAGTTATTGGCGGCTCAAATAAATTGTTATAAATATTATTATATGTTTTTTGCCTATTGGCTATAGTGTTATTTATGTGTATTATTCAAAACATAAATTATTATATCTAATTATTATCATTAAATTTTGTGTTGTTATTTTAATATTCAAACGCACACATATACACATACACACCTACTCACCACACACTACCTAGCACTCAGATATTTGCTCGGCGATCCCGTCCACTATTCATGAGTTGCTAAACGCATACTATTTTACCCAGTACATATCGGTCGGTGTGTGAGTGCTCTTGCGTACGAAGTATTTCGGTACCGAGCACACGAACTATTATTGCTTCGTTCTCGGCCCAAACAGTTATTGTTTACCGCGTGATAAGATTGTTATTGACAATGGTGTGATGTGTATATTTGAATTGTTCCACTGACCCACTGCTCGGCGACGTTGACCTTGTCCTACTCGTGCAGCAACGGCGCGTACCGGAACGAAGACTCCTCCCCAACGCGACACTGTGTACCGCGGCGGCGGCGGCGACGACGACGACGACGACGAAGATGACCGAACCCTCTTCGTCCGCGCGTACGGAGCGCTGTTTCACGCGTATGATAATTAAGCGACACGCAACAACGAATAAATGGCGGCGCGTATTATAATAATTTAACGACACACGACAACGAATAAATGGCGGCGCGTATTATAATAATTAAACGACACACAACAACGAATAAATGACGGCGCGTATTGAACGAATTAACACTATTTTAATATTTTATAAATCGTATGGGTACTGTGGACGGGTTGCCCTGACGGCGGCGCGGAACGATTAAGTCGGCGCGCTCGTCTGGTGATATAAAGTAAATATACGTGCATAAACTATATACGTATATATATTTATATATTATGCCCGCTCGATCGGATGTATAATATGACACGCCGTTACGACAATGTTGGCGGCGGTGTGTTTAATACCGATATATTATTCTATATTATATATAATATGTTGTATGCTATATATACCTCTGGACACCCGCGCTTCCAATTACTGAACGAATTACCGTATTGATTTTCCGTAGCGTTTTTTTTCCTCTCTTCTTTTTTTTTTTGTGATTTTTCTGACACCAAAACCGGTTGCACCCAGACGGCGGTAGCCCACGTGAGTTCTGTAGCGATCTCCAAAATTGCACTGTCACAAAATTAATTACGACAATTTTTCCCTTTCAGAGATCCCATCGCTGCCACCAATGAAGCGTAGTCCACCGTCGTATGGCGTTCAAATATAGGAGTTGGTGTTGAATGAAATACACAAGGATTTAATAGAAATAGAATTATTGATTTATTAGATTAAAACACTATTAAAAAGAATATATTGAATACTGATTTTACACTAATATACGAGGTTCTGATTAAAAACTAAATGATGCTTGTTGTAATATAAAAAGATGCTCTGATATAAAACTTAAGAATTACTCGATAGAGTCACGATCGTGTCGTTTACTCTTTACGGACTTTACTCGACTGTCTGCCACTGACCGGGCCCGTCGCAACGGTCCGTCCGGGGGCCTTTGGTATGTGCTGACCCAGCCATTTCGGTCACGTAGACCATCGTGAGAACCGAAACGGTCACACACTCCTTTTGCCCTGAGTCAACACATTTGAGTGCATATGCGAGCCTCCAGTATATACTATATATACATACACATAAATATACTTATATACATAGATGTATACACACATAGTACATACTATATACAGCATACCCACATACACACATATACAACAGTACTCAAGCAAACGAAGACCAAATGAAGATGTAGCTTCGTACTCTTCACGAATTGAATCATTACAGACACTCATCCTGGAGCAGGAAACCAATGGAAAAACGTTAGAAGCAGCTACAGCTTTGGAGAATAGCTTAAAGGCGCAAACAATCCAAGTATTCATCGAAGGACTTGGAAATCTTAAAGATTTTATAAAGGCAAGAAACCCTCCTCCTACCTTGGACAAGGCCATACAGGCAGCACGCGAAGAAGAGAGAGTACGAAAATCTCTCGAAGAATCCAAACGATTTTATGAAGTACCTAACAAGCAGCAAAACGGTAAAACCCCGAACAAAAAACCAAGTACACCATGTTTCCATTGTGGGAAAATGGGGCATTGGGCACGGGATTGCCGATCACAGCAAAGTACATAAAACAGCGGAATTTCAGCAAATCATTCACCCAAGGCTACAGTCAACACTATCACCTGTAGATGCTGCAAGAAACCCGGCCACACGAAGGAAGTGTGTCGGAAGTTAAAATACGTTAACTCTAAAAAGGGATTAGAAACTTCAGAAAACGTATCGAAAAATCAGGGAAACCAATCGCAGTTGGACATCAACGGCGGACGTCCGGTAAGCAGTATAAAAACAGCCGCAGTCACTTTCCAAAATTCGTCTTAATGACTTCCATTAAACAGAAACTCAACGACGACAATCACATTACCTGTCAAAGCATCCAGACCAATAAAAAATCTATCCGATTTCTGCTCGATTCGGGTAGTGACTTAAATTTAATTAAACTTTCCGCTCATAAAGGTGACGTAATGGTATATGACAATACTATTTACCAACTAAAGGAGATCACAGAGCATTGTATTAATACCTTAGGGTATACAAATCTTGAAATTCAAGTTGGAGGTGACAAACGAATTGTTGAATTCCACGTTGTACAACCATCATTTCCAGTGCCACATGAAGGCATATTAGGAAAACCATTCATGGCGGACAAGGAGCAATTGTAAATTTTCAGACCAGCGAGTTAATACTCACGGATCACTCAAGCATTACACTACAACCACGTACAGAAACTATTGTGGCAGTTTCGGCACCAGACACAGCAGAAGATATTCAAATCCTGGTTGAAAATCAAAGGTTAGCAGAGACCATTACATGTGGAAATTGCATCACCACCGTAAAAAATAAATCCGTCTATATATCACTAATAAATCCGACAGAGAATCCCATTCATATTCGAATCCCTAATCTAGAACAGTTGGTTCACGAAGAATACAACGAAGCTTACGTGCATACAACACAAGTTCAAGAACAATCAGAAACTCCGATAGAACGTAATAGAATACCCCTTTTGCACGAGGCCCTTCGAACAGGTCATCTTAATGAGGAAGAGCAATCTGCCTTGTTGTCCATTTGCAATGACTACTCTGACATATTCTTTTTGGATGGCGACAAAATTATGGCAACTACGGCAATAGCACACGAAATCAGAACCTCAGAAGCGGTGCAACCAATAAATGACAAACCGTATAGTTTGGCACAACGACATCGGCAGGAAATAACTGACCAGATGGAAGCACTAGAAAGGGACGGCATAATCACTCCCAGTGATTCACCTTGGAATGCCCCTCTACTAGTGGTACCAAAAAAACCAGACATCAATGGAAATGTCAAGTACCGAGTCTGTGTAGATTTCAGAAAATTAAATCAAGTGACAGTGGGAGATGCCTTCCCGCTACCAAACATTACGGATATTTTGGATCAGCTGGGGAAATCGAAGTACTATACGACTCTTGATTTAGCCCAAGGTTATCATCAGGTCCCTATGAATCCTACAGATCGTGAAAAGACAGCCTTTTCGACGAATAAAGGGCATTACGAATTCTCACGTATGCCTTTTGGACTGAAAGGTGCCCCCGGAACCTTCCAACGGTTGATGAACAAGGTACTCCTAGGATTAAATGGATTAAAAGCCTTTGTGTACCTTGACGACATTATAGTATACGCTAAAGATCTCTCCGACCATTCACAGAAACTCATCGATATTTTCAATAAGCTAAGACAATACAGTTTAACACTTCAACCCCTAAAATGAGAATTCCTCAGAAAGGAAGTAACGTATCTAGGACATCGAATTACAGATGAAGGTGTAAAACCAGACCCTCAAAAAGTGGAATGCGTTCAGAACTTTCCGGTTCCAAAAAACGTTAAAGAGATCAAATCTTTTCTTGGGTTATCCGGATATTACCGACGATTCATCCAAAACTACGGCCAAATTGCAAAGACTCTAACAACATTACTCAAGAAGGATGTCCCGTACAGGTGGAGTGATTTATGCCAACAATCATTTGAAACATTAAAAATTGTTTAATCCAATCTCCGATACTTCAGTACCCAGATTTCACAAAACCTTTTAATCTTACGTGTGACGCCAGTAACTATGCTATAGGCTGTGTTCTTTCCCAAGGACCAATAGGTAAGGACTTACCAATAGCATATGCATCGAGAACCCTAAACAAGGCCGAAATTAATTATAACACCACTGAAAAAGAACTTTCCAGTATAGTATGGGGTATAAAGGTATTTCGACCATATCTCTTCGGACAGAAGTTTAATGTTATAACGGATCATTGCGCACTGGTATGGCTCTTCAATCTCAAGGATCCTGGTTCTAGGCTTACTCGTTGGAGACTAAAGCTAGAAGAATATCAATACACAATTCAATACATGCCGGGAACAAGCAATACTAATGCCGATGTTCTTAGTCGAATTCATAGAGTTGTCACAAGGTCACAACAAAACACTGACTCTATTCAAGACATCGAAAATCAATATTAATACCTTCTGAAATCAATAAATCATTCTCAGAAACTCGACCAGAACTTCCAGAGTATTCAGAGCCTTCAAAGTCACAAGAAACAGAGGAGTACCAAAGTTTCTTAACAGCTGACTCAAGTAAAAAGAAATCTACTCCGAATGTTCTCGAAATCTCAGGAAATATTTTTGACGAAAAGTTGAATGCATCTCTAGTAGTATGTGTATCAGCAGATTTTAAAATGACACAAGGAATAGCGCTAGCAGTGCGAAGAAAATTTGGGAATATCACCCAGTTACGAAATCTAAACAAATCCGTCACCGAAATTGCCTCATTAGACACAGAAAAAATATCAGTATTTTATCTCATTACAAAAAAACACTATTGGCAAAAGCCTTCCTACCAAAATGTGTTTCAAAGTCTCATAAATCTCAAGAAAGCATGCACGGAACGACAAATTACACATCTGGCATGCCCGCGTTTAGAGTGCAGTCCGAAAGGATTAAAATGGGAAACCATTCGTTCCATGTTATGTTATATATTCCGGAACTCTTCTATTACTATAAAAGTGATGGTAAAAGAGGAACCGACACCAGAAGAACAGCTACAAATATTAAAAGAATTTCACGAAAATCCAATGGGCGGACACCAAGGTATTACCCGTACTTATCGACGAATATCTCAACAATATCAGTGGAAAGGTATGAGACGGATGATCAAAGACTCCGTCCTATCATGTACAGTTTGCCAAACTAGCAAGACCACTAACCGAACAATCAAAGAACCAATGGTGGTCACAACCACTGCATCTCGTCCTTTTGAAAAAATATTCATGGACATTGTTGGTCCATTACCTAAGTCAACTAGCGGAAACGCATTTATCCTAACATTACAGGACGACTTGTCGAAATTCGCATGGGCAGTCCCCATGTACAATCACGAAGCAAATACTGTGGCACATCACTTCGTTACTCAATTCGTATGTCTGCATGGACTTCCACAGACACTCGTCACAGATTGCGGAACTGAATTTCTGAGTAAAGTCTTTAAAGAAGTATGTAATCAGCTGAAGATCAAACAGACTTCTACAAGCCCTTATCACCCACAGAGCAATGGATCGTTGGAAAGAAGTCACAGAACCTTAGGCGAATATCTGCGTAGCTTTGCAAATAAAAATCCTCAAAATTGGGACACACATGTTCCATTTGCTATGTTTTGCCACAATTCAACAGTTCACTCTGCTACGAATTTCCAACCATACGAACTAGTTTATGGAAACAAACTCACTGTTCCAAACTCATTTACTCGAACTCCGGAACCTCAGTATAATTATAATGATTATTGTCATGAATTAAAGAAAAATATGCAAGAAGCTCATCAATTAGCTAAATCACAACTACAAACTAAAAAGATTGAATCAAAGAATCGTTACGATCAAACGCTAAGATTACTAAACCTAAACCCTGGCGACAAAGTAATGATGCAAGAAAAGCAAAATAAAGAGAAACTAGCACCGAAATGGCTAGGACCCTATTTGTTATAGAATCTCACCCAGACTCCAAATCTAACGATACAAAAAAAGAATAAACCAGTCACTCTGCATAAATATCTATTTAAGAAGTTTCACGAAAAAAATTAAACAATGTTTCAGAATCAGCACGATCACTCTACAACCTGTACAATCTTCAGTCAAGAACCTCGAAACGATTGACTTCAACAGACCATTCACACCAATATTTAATGTCACATCCTTCGAAAGCAATCAAGGACTATATTACGAGTCATATGGAGATATTAGATTATCACATCTTAGTTGGAATTTGGTAACTTACCTTGACCTCGATACATTAATTTCGAAATACGCTATGATAATGAAATACCATGAAGCGACCACGGATATTTGTAAGAAAATGACAGAACGTTTTGGAAGCGTAGAAATCTCTAACACTTGTGAATTATTCACACAACAGTTTTCTCGAGCAACCTTACCTTACTTAAATGAAATTGACGCAAATCATCATAGTTTGATGTTAGCCATTGGTTATAAACAGACAGAGGAGACTAGGATTCGCCGAGGATTGGGATATGCCTTTAGGCGTGTGGCCAACGTTCTATATGGCATGTGCTCAAAAATCGATATCGAATTCATTATAAGCAAAATAATAGAGTTAAATAGAACCAAAGCTAACAGCATAAACCTAAGATCAGAGAAAACAAGAATATCACAAACAGAAACAAATCACACTACACAGAAAATTGAAAAGCAACAACAGAAGCTGGAGGAAAACCTTAATTTCTTACAACAACAAACAAATAATAGTATTAAAAACATTAATAAACTTGAATTTAAAACCAGAATATTAGAACAAGTTTTTATATTTGAAGTAATATTGAACAAGTATGCATATGAAACCCAGAATCTTGTAGCCGTATTAAATGCAGCAGTAGACGGAAAATTACACACTAGTATGTTCACACCGAAAAAGCTATACAAAGAATTGTTAGAAATAAAAATGGACATACCCATTGGAAATGCTCTTCCATTGGAAGTTAACACTGAAACTCTCATCGAGTTTTACAGAATATCCGAAATCTCCATAATTCATAAAGATAATTATTTAATATATGTTATGGAAATTCCCTTAATTTCCAGCGATGAGTTCACTCTGTATCACCCGATACGATACGAAGGGAATACAATAATACTAATTGATCCAGAATTAGATTATATAGGATTTAGCCGAGACAACGAACATTTCCTAACCTTAAGATTAAAACAATGGGAAAAATGTATACAAGCAACACCCAACAAAATCTGTAAGGACATTCAACAAATCCACCACAGTGCAGCATCCGAGTTATGTGCTATATCACTAATCACAAATCATCAATTAAGCTCAAATAATTGCTAGGTAAAGTTTTTATCCCTACATTCAACAATTTGGCATAAATTGTCCCAAACTAACTCTTGGATATATTATAGTCAACCCGAGATAGGAACCATAAGTTGCCAAAATTCTTCACAAACATCAAAAATTGAGATATCAGGTGTAGGAAGGCTCACTTTATCTCCTTTATGCAAAATCCATATAGGAAATTCTATACTCTTCACCACTAATCGACCAATTAAAAATACCCAGTATGATATTATACCAGATAATAATAAAAATAACTTATTGAACTTTTGGAAGAATCTGTTAAGAATGTTTTACCTCAGAACATTACAAACAACATTCTTATTAAAGATCTTAATCATTTAGCAAACATAGCATCTGACATTAGTAAGCTTCCACACGTGTCCTCAGAACCTTTATTAATATTAAGAATTGAATTTTATGTAATAACCATTTATGTATTTTCTATATTATTCGCTATGACTATTAACATAATAATTTATAAATTAAGAATTAATCGTATTCAAACAAACAACCCTGAGATTACAGATTTTAAATCAAGTATTAGTCAGGTTGATCAAGTATAAAATAAGTATTTAATTTGTAAAATTGTAAAATTTTTTTTTACTTTATCTTACTGTAATGACACTGACCTCCTAAAAAAAAAAAAAATTTTCGGATCCTCGCAGACACTTAGGATTGGGCGAAACTCGGTGGTCATAGGACCCCCGTGTTTCATTTAGTCTGGGGGGTGTTATGAACCCCTGAATCATATTATAATATAATATTAATTCTACATGATATTTTTAAGACCATCAGGAATAGTGTGTTATACGACGGCGAGACCGTGTAATCCGCTGACATAAGGATTTTGATTGTGACACGGAGCGACGTCGTCCAACACACTATACGGGAGGCCAGGCAGTCTTTATATTACGTCTGAACCGATACATTGTCATTAGCGTTGTAAATAATAAAATATAATTTTTATTTAATTATTTTGCGTGCGTTATTTTATTTGTTATGCAAAAAACATAACAACTGGTTCTGAACCGCGACGGCGACTGTATGGACGTCGGCGTTAACTGCCATGACCGTACTGTCAACATCGGTTGCCTCGTTGCTCGCCTGTTGCTTTACGTGCGCAGATTGACCTAATGCGGGAATAAGCGCGGTGTGTGTGCTTGTGTCCCCGTCACCCGTGCGGGTGAACACTCGTGTCTCTGTTGCCTTTGTCCCTACACCTGTGGCTGCCCCATGAACCGGTTGTTGTTGAACACACGTGTCACCGGTGAGGTGAGTGTGTTCAGTGGTGGGGTGGTGTAGGTTGGGGGTCTGTGAACGGGTGTCGATTGGTGATGGGACGGAAAAAATGTTCGTAGTTGGTTGTTCTGTTTGTTGAATTACCGAACTACGCGCTTTTTGATTACGTTTATTTTTCCCGTGTGTACTACCGAGAGCGGGTGGTGATGAGTGGGGGGGAGGGGGTGATGAGTCGATGAGGGGGACTAGTCCTCTTCGACTCCCCCGCCGTTTCCCGACATGGTCGGCTTATGTGGGCACTTACTGTGCCAGTGGAGTTCCCCACAATATTTGCACGGCCCCGGTGGTTGTTTTTTTTGACCGGGGAGGCTGTTTGTGGGGTATCCTCTTTTTTTTTTGGTTTAGGGGCCCATTGTTGTGGGGGCGGGTCGGTGTTGTCCGTTACCTGGTCCAAGACGCCTGTGATGCGTCGCAGCTCGCTGAATGTCAATGGCCTTTGTAGACAGATGTGTGTTCGGAAAGTGTAGCGCGTTAATCCTGCTATGATACCTACCAATTCTGATTTGGATAGGCCGGTATTTACGCGGTGCGCTTGCTGGTTTTTAACTAGCACAAATTCCGTAAGCGACAGTCTGGGCGTTTGTCGTGTTGACACAATGTCGGGGCGCAATTGGGTTTGTATTTCGGTGTTGTTATAGTTTTCTAAAAACTCAACCCTAAATTCTTCCCAGGTTAGATCGAGTACTTTTATGGATGCGTGCCATTCACTCGCCGTTCCTTTTAACTGCGGCTCGACCACCCTGTACCAGCCCGAAGGGTGTATACGTGCTTGCAGCAGAATTGATTCGGTTTTATCTATGAACCATACGGGGTCCTCGGCCCTTGTTCCAGTGAACTCGGGTAACGAAGCTCTGGCTGTACGCAAGTCCTCGTACGGTATTATTACTGAACGTTCGTGCGTGCGTGCCTCGTATGGCGCGTATTGTGACGCGCATGTGGTGTGACCCGTATAGTCGTGTTGAGCGTCGCGCGTGAAGAACAATCGGTTGTTCGCGGCGGCATTGTAGCTGGCGCTCGGCTGAGCGCCGCCGTCGTTGTGCTCATAGGACTTACCCGACTGGTAATTCTCGTGTGTACGAGTTATTACGTGTACAGGTGACGGGTGGTTGGTGTACCGCGGGACCGCTAAGTCGTGTGGCTGCTGTGAGAGGGCCGGGCGCGATTCCGCGAAGAACCGCGTCATGCTCGCCTCGAGCGCCATTAGACGTGCCTCGTACGACGTTGAGTCGTTCGTTTGTGGCAATGTCAGTTTCAACATTTGCAGCTGTTCCGCTGCGGTTTTAAAAATGTCGGTATTTGGTATGTGTGCGGACTGGCCCTGTTGCATGGTCGACTGGTAGCCGCGGAGTTCTGACAAGTTGTCCATGGGTTTTTGACTTGCCGTAAGGCTTTTCGAATTACCCCCGGACGGCTGTCCGAAAATCCGACTGGCGTTCGTGTTTTCCAGCGTTGGTGCCGTGGGTTGTAGGAGTTCAGTACCACCCTGTAACCCTGTAGTTGGGGGCTGCACTGTTTCGAACCTTAAATTCTCTGGAACTAGTCCGCTTTCCCTAAGGTGCTCCTCTAGCCTGACATACACATCCGACTTCGACCCGGACACGCTGGGTCCGCGAGCCGTGCACTCGCTACGCAGCTCGGCCGACGATAACTGTTGTAACGCTTTACCAGTCATAATGTACGATTTAAGTACAGACTCGGTGGTTAAACTGTTGGTCGGTGGGGTAGCTTGTGTTCGGTGTGTGTTCGTGGTTTAGAGTCCTTTTTTTTTTTTGTTTTTTTGACGTAAATTTTTCACGATGTTTACGGAAATTCACGTTTTAATTTCCGATTACGTTAATCGGTCAGCTGTTGACGATACCGCCGTTGCGTTCCAAGAATAGCAGAACTGGGGCAACGTACTCGGCGGCGGCAGCTGAAACTGGTTTTGGCCTGCGCGCTGTGCTGTTATCGGCAGTACTGTCACGGGACGAAAGGTAGGCGTTGCGGAGGGGTGGTGGTTGTTATATAACTACTTCCCAATCCGTATCACGGTTATGCACGGCTGCGCGGAATTCCCTGTTACGTGCTAGAAATAATTCTTACGTAATGTTCTCTTGGAAGTCCTAGCTAACCGGCAAACACACTCGAATAACTTATTACTAACTTAATATAAGCAATCTATCCGAGGTATGTGTCAGCGTGAAAACTCTTACCTTTTTGTTGACTTGAGGTGACGATTCCTCTGCGGGGAGCCAATTTGACGCGGCTACGGCGATGTGGTAACTTGGTCCTCGGTAAGCCGGTCGTTAGGTTTTGTGACAGCGTGAGTGTAGCTGACACTTGAGTGTAATAAAATTAAGTAAACGACGGGTCTGGGTGACGTGATAATATCACGGAAGACGTTTATTGCACAAACGAAACAAAATACGTACAGTATATCGAACGGCGTGGCGATTTGCCGTGAAAAGAAATACAAAATAGAGGATTTCTCAAAACAAACGGTACGGTAGTGCGGTGTGGTGGTCCGTTAGACGGTCGGTGTAAGATAGATCATCGTAATCTCCGGCGACCGGTACTCGTTTCACGTGACCCACCTTCCCGTTCTGCCTTGTGCCTTTGAGGCGCGGCGGGGAGTTGGCGTTGTCGCGCTGTAGTCCGTAGTGGTGATTGACGAAAGTGTAGGCCGGTCGCTGCGGTACCTGTACTTTGTACTGGTGGCCGCTGCGTACCGTGTCAGACCAAGGCCGACCTCAAAACAAAGCGGGCAAGAGAAGCCGAAGGTGGCCGACCTCATCAACCTCAACTCCGACGAGGAAGAGTTTCTCCAGCTCCGGGTAGGGGCGCAGGAGCTCCCAGACGTCGACATGCTGTCAAATCTACCCAACAGCAACTACGACGGGCTGTAAGTAGACAGACAGCGTCGTGCGGGTTGGCGGGGGAGAATGTCACGGTCAGTATTTCGGCTCTTTTGTCACTCTCACGTCGGCAAAGACGTCCGACTACGCCGCCGGCCGAGCCGCGAGTCTGTTCCCGTTTGAGCTACGAGCTACTACTATTGTAAACCCTCATAAAGTTAGCAACACAACTATGACAGACACATATGCAATACACCCAACAAACTTGTTGGTTACTTGTTGGACATTGTTGGATTACTCCCAGACTTTGTTGGACATTATTTTTTCCGGTAGAGCTTTCGACACTTTTGTGCTGCTAACTATACTCTAACAGCACAACTTTACGTTAGCGAAATTTCATCTCTATAAAAAATGTGAAGCTTGATTTGTTGGACATTGTTGGACCACTCTGAAAATTTGTTGGAAATTATTTTAGCCGGTAGAGCTTTTCAAACTTTTGTGCTGCCAACAGCACAACTTTACGCTGGCGAAATTTCACCCTTATGAAAAATGTCCAGCTTGATTTGTTGGACATTGTTGGACCACTCTTAAAATTTGATGTAAATTATTTTAGCCGGTAGAGCTTTTCAAACTTTTGTGTTGCAACATTTGTAGAGGAGAAAGTAGTTTCGCTGCTGTACAGTTGGTTACAAGTGGATCACTTTAATCTACGGCGTAAAATTTGTATTTAAATATTTAAAATCATTATACTTTGTGAAAAACGGCTTTGAACGAAGATGAATGTCAGCTATGTTATTACTAACTAGGTAAATTTTATGATATTATTACTATATATGTAATTTATTTTCCTACAGGTTTTAGTATAACTACAACAGTAAGTTAAATTCGTTTTACGAAAAAATTACATTAAAAAATTTCAACATTATAAAATATAGTCATATACTCTAAAAGTTTTACATACCCAGTACCCACAAATAAAATTACTAAAAAATAACAACATTTATTTTTCTTGTTTTTTGATTTATGATTTGTCATGATTTATGATCCTGTAAGATTGGTAAAGTTGAAACAGTATTGTTGGAACCGTTAGTACAGTCGGTTAGGATCACGTGTATGTGTAGCATTGTTTTTTTATTCTACGAACCTGTGTGGTCACGGTCACCCCTCCGAGAACTAGTTGCAGCGCCGTTGCTTACTCTTTCAGCCACTGCGCCACCTCGCCATATTCTTGGTTTTAACCTATCAGCATAATGTTAAAAAAATCGTGCCTTTGTATTTTTAATATTTTCCAACTGATATTATACCGACTTTTGTGGAACTTATAGTGTTAAATTTTCAAGTATATATTACGGACAATGCGATTATTTTTTCAGAATGAAAAACGTGATAATCGTCGATATGTATCGTTGGAATTAAAAACAGTAGTATTTGAAAAAAAAAAGTCGTCGTAGTGAGGCCCCTTAATAGCATACCCACATTATTTTTTTTATCGTTTTAATTAAATTTTTTTTATGAAAATCGTTAAAATCGTTAATTATTGCGAACATATTTAACATAATTATGCTGATCTTATGTCTTTAGGCCGTCTTCGCTCTAAGTCGTTTTTCACCATATCTATATAAATCGTATTATGATTTATCATTGAATTCAAATTTAACACTATCCATTACAGTGACCCACTTGTAACCTATTGTACAACAGAGCGACATCCATTCTTATTCAATTTTAGACTCTTATTAATTTATTGATTAAAAAAACAATGAACAATAATTCTTTTAAAATTATCTTCTAACCAACTGTACAGCAGCGAAACCACTTTCTCCTCTACAAATGTTGCAACACATAAGTTTGAAAAGCTCTACCGGCTAAAATAATGTCCAAAAAATTTTAAGAGTGGTCCAACAGTGTCCAAAAAATCAAGCTAGACATTTTTTATAGAGGTGAAATTTCGCTAACGTAAAGTTGTGCTGTTAGAGTATAGTTAGCAGCACAAAAGTGTCGAAAGCTCTACCGGAAAAAATAATGTCCAACAAAGTCTGGGAGTAATCCAACAATGTCCAACAAATTACCAACAAGTTTATTGGGTGTATTGCATATGTGTCTGTCATAGTTGTGCTGCTAACTTTATAAGGGTCTATTGTAAAGATATTATGTCAAATAAACATTAAAAAGTAATTGAAGCCTAGCTTTGTTATTTCAAGTCACCCTATCCTCAACCACACATCCAGTCTACCGTGTCATAGTATATATTTTATATTTTTATAAGTTTATAATAATATAATATTTATAATAGGTATGCACTAGTATTATATTATTTTGATAGAGGTATAAGGTATACACTAGTTACCTACATCATGTGTTACATTATATATTTAGATTTATATGTATGTAACAACATTTGTGTTGTATCATAACTGTTTAGCTTAAACTAATAACTCGTATTAAATCCTTATTATATAACTTTTTTATTATTAATAATAATTGGAATACCTATAGGCACCTACCTACCTATACTTATTGTTAAAAAAAATTCGTTTTATATATTTTTTTATGATATCACGGTACAAATTGTTTAACTGTATTAACAAATTTAGACAATACGTGAAAAAAAATTATGTTTAATAGGTATCATAGTAATAATTAAATTAGTTTTGTGTTAATAACGAAGTGAATAGTCTTCATCAATATCCTACAAATATTTGTATATGTTATATAATAGAGTTATAAGAAATTTAATTAAAATTTAAAACTGCATACTTTACCGTACAGCTCACGATTTTTCATTTGTTATTAAACAATTGGTTTTTATGCTTAAAAAGATGGTGGGAAAGTCGTATTCGAGAAAATATTATTTAAGAAGTTATTGCTGGTTCAAATTTGACGAGTTGTAGTGAGTATACAAAGACAAAAAATTCAAAATTTAAATTTAGTTCAAAATATTGTTGACGAATTTAAATTAAAAATACGTAACTTACAGTTCTTATTTAACATTTGATAATCTTTAGTTATATAATGTTTATTTTTAATTTTCGAAGTAAGTATCTAGTAATCAGGGCCGGATTTAGGGCCGGGCGAGTGGGGCCCACGGCCAGGGCCTCGCGCCTTACATGTTTATTTGAATAATTATAATTGATTTTTAATTGTTATTGATTTTATAATACACAGATATTCACTGCTGTACAGAAATATCGCAACCGATTCCACGCCGTTAATTATTATGGAATAGTAAGATACAAATATGAATATTTACTTACAAATATTTTATAGCTATAAATTATTACTGTTCGAAGCAAGTCGACCAGGGGAGCACGATTATCATTTTAATTAAAAATCGTGGAAATACCAGTATAAGGCATTCAGTCATTATTTATAACTTATTTATAGATTGACAAAATTAATTTTATTTGACCACTTTATTTTCATTTTTGACCATCATTTTATTATCTACACTACTTGTGAATGGTTGTCAATTCCTATAACTTCAGCTAGTGCAGAACGTAGCTTCTCAAAGTAAAAGTTTATAAAAACTTATTTGAGAAGTACTATGTCCCAAGAGCGTCTTTTTGGCTTAGCTTTATTAGCTATACAAAAAGAAGAGTTCGAAAATTTAAATTATGATAAAGTAATTGAAGATTTTGTGGCTAAAAAGTCTAGAAAAATTAAGTTTAAATAATTTTTTAAGATTTTATGTAATAAGTATTTTATATAAGTAATAATGAAAAACCAACTAATTTTAACGCGTATTGACTTATTATTTTTGTATTTTAGCTTATTTAATTTTTACGATTAAAATATTTTTCCTTTAAATACCTACCTAAATAATTATTAAGTTGGTAAAACTCAGGGTCAAAGGAAAACTCAACTTTATTATAACAATAAATACTTTTCTTAATAAATTATTAAGATATTAAATATAGATATAGGATATTAGAAATTATATTAATATTATTATAGGTGTATGATGTATAAATAATCATTAACTGTAAATTCAAGTAAATAATTATGAAAATTAGGTGATTTCTTCTTTGGTGGAGAGTGGGGTTGTTAAATATTCCATAAATTGAAGGCCTCGCGGAATGTATTCCGCCCAGCGCCTCGCAAAACCTAACGCCGGCCCTGCTAGTAATTATATTAATTAAATAATAAAGTGCATTATTAATAATATTTTATATTTTATTAGAAATAGAACTTCTTACTCTTATTTATATTATAAATAATTGTATACTTATATAACTAATAAATTGATAAATACTATTGTATGGATACAGGCACACAGTTGATTTATTTTTTCATTTTCAACATTCACTTGGTTTTAAACAATTAACAAAATGTTCTAAATTTATGCTTCAATTACATGAATAGAAAATTATGAGGAATATTGTATTAAATTTTCAAGGTTTTTGACAAAAGGAAAAATTATTTTTCGACAATAATTAAAAAAAAAAATCAAAATATTTTGAAAATGTTATTATTAATGGAGAATAATTATGTAAACTTTTGGTGAAAATTTTAAGTATCAACTGTTATTAGTTTTTGAGTTACACCTTAAATAAAATCAATTTTGTCGAAAACTGATTTTGCATAGGTACTCGTTTTTCCTTAATTTTTTATTTTTTCCTGTACCTTTGAAAACTATTTTGAATTTTTTACTTTAGATTACCTAAAACACCAAGTTTTGCTTACAAGAAAATACATTGAAGTTCATACTGTAACCAAAAATTATACAATATATATGAACATATATTTGTTTATAACATATATATTAATGTCCCATAGCATATTCGAAAACATTGTTTTACGTTTTTATAGCCACCCCTAACATATTATGCCAGGGTAGACCATAGCTCTCCCAAACCACCCCGTAAATACGGCCTTGAGCCTTGAGTTGTACTTTTAAGTTGTAAGCTGTAATTGTTTATGAAGTAGAGTAATTGGACCCCCCTCCCTCTATTACACCGTCCAGTCCTGTATACTTGTACTCCCCCATAATACATATTGTATAATTTTATTACAGGTTGTATATTATATTCTTGTTTTATAATAAAATAAAAGTTGTAATTGTAATAATTATTGTACCTACTTGTACAATAGGTACATATGTTGTTAAAAACACTCAGTTGTAACAAATATTTATTTACTTAGTTGTTAGTATTTAACTGATGTGTGTGTTGTTATAGAATTTAATTAAAAAAACTAAAATTTAATAAATGTCTGTTCAGATTTTTTACTGTTTTTGTAAATGTTATTTTTTTAGTAAAAAATTTACAAAATCTTCAAATTGTATTACTAAAATATAATACAATGTTCCACATAATTTTCAAAACTTTGATGAAAAAAGAAAATTGTTTATAATTTTCTAACTTAAAATAATTTACAAATAAATAAAACAGCAATTACACTGCACGCTTTAAGATTTCCACGTCACATATTTGCGTCATGGCACAGCGGTTAGGAATCTCTGAGTTATAGCAAGTACATACTGATTTAAACAATAATAATGATAAGCAAGTTTATATAGTCTAGAATCTAGATAGATCCCGATATGTTCTCCACATATTTTAAGGAATATACCTAGGCTAGGTATACTTTACCGTACAGCTCACGATTTTTCATTTGTTATTAAACGATTTATTTTTATGCTTAAAACGATGGTGTAAAAATCGTTTTCCGGAAACTAGGTATTATTTAAGAAGTTTATGGCTGTTTCAAATTTGTGATTTTATGCGGTAAATACCAAAATAGTACCTACGTCTTGCGTGCGGCGCCAGTACGCCACTCATCACAAAATACTATGCGGATTAATTTATAATATTATAACAAAATAATGAATCACGATTCACGACATTATTATGATGAAATATAGTTGAGAAATTTATTAGAGTATTAGTACAATTAAAATATATGTAATTTTCTTAAATAAGTTAAACAATAAATAGTACTGTTATTTCTACGTGTTTAAAATATATTTGATAATATAATATTATGGATATTACAATTTAATTAGTAAGGACAAGACCTATATTTCACGGAGCGCAATTGTGTTGCGTTTTTTGCATGTAAAAAGGTAGAATGGGTGCAATCGTGTTACACTCATATTTTCACCTGGTCGGGTATTATAGCCTAGAATATTTTTACCCCCCAAAGTCCACATCGTATTGGTGGTGGGGAGAATATATAGTCACCTAGTACAATTAACTACAACCAGCTAGTATTTCGTCTAAAAACACGAAAGTTGTTGTTCTAAACAAATAAGATTGCCGATAGCCTGATTATGTGCAATATACTATACTATAATACAATTTGATAATAATGTATATTTTGATTTTGGTATTTTAATCTAAAATAAATAAATAAATGAAATATCTTGTTTTTATATCACAAATTCTCGACTGTACTTTCAACTAGCTTGTCATTGAGTTTTGGCGAAGGCGGAGCAAATTCGCAATAACAGCGAGGTAGGGGTACTTACCTACATTATTGTTTATTATCTATCAATTTATTATTTTTTTCTTACTATACGTCTATACCTACTTACAAAAATGGAAAAAATACATAAAAAACACCAAGGCGGGAAATATCCACCCAATCACTCCCATCACCCCTGATCCTATGGAGTATTTAAATCATTTAAAAAAATATCTGTTGAAAAACTTGGAGAATATCTCTAACTTTGTTTCTACTGCAATAGCTTATTTTTATCATTGGTGGGGGTGGATTTTTATGAACTAATAAATAAATATTAATAGTAAAATTGTTGTATTTAGGATTATGTTTGTAGATCGATCTGGACAAAAATGACTACACTGCTTTCAGTAATAAGCAACATTTACTAAACGCATGACGTACACATAAGTAATATTAAAATGTAGTACCTACAGTATGCTAAAAGTCGGCCTTATATACAAGTGACCTATTGACCTAAGTCTCACGCCACTGTTTAATAATTATATCACATGATATGGCGTGATTTTGCACACTATTAATACCAACGATGATGTTGTTATTGCACAATATGATGATACGTAATACAATATTAAATTATATTCAACAGGTATCTTACACTGTAAATACTTAATTGTATCGAATTCCATTATAACTCGTCATCGGTGTAATGAAAATAAGGTAGGTATATAGATACCTAGATCTTTTATATAATAAGATATGTTATTATACATATTTGAAAAAAAAAATAATCCAACAATATTGTAATAATGCACTTATGTCACGTATTGACTGATGTTATGTGTTAAGGCTGCCGCGGACCCCCATTGGGCCGCTGACCCCAGGTTAAGAACCACTGCTGTAAGAGTTAAACATTATAAGTATAATAAAATAGCTATAATATAAATATTGTAAGTTAATACAATCATATGGGCTATGAGGACAGTAACATAATATAGGTATATACTATAACCTAACATAGTATATGTATTGAACAACAGCTGCATACTTTTACATATGTGAGGAGCGACATTCCATAATGTACTATTGCCACTTTTCATAATGTTCAGGAATCACGATTTTCTATTGTATACTGTTATTAAGCAGTAGAAAAAAGGTAAAATATGTTAAAAATTCAGAAAAATATATGTATTATACTCTTCAAGTCAAAATTAACTTAAAATTATTATTTTACTTTTTTAATTGATAATTTTAAATGTTGGTTGCGCCATACTGTACTATTTCCATCCAATAATACACTTTGACTTACTTAAGAATTTAGAGAATAGTGAACAAAGTTTTTCCAAAATGTACTTATTCCATATTTCCTCCAGATGTTGAATAACATTTACGGAATAAAACCCAATGGTCAAAATAATTAAGTAGCCTTTTTGAATAATGTATGATGGATGAAAACAGTACAGTTGTAAAGTTTGTCTTCTAACATATTATTGCCAATACAAATATTTTACAGTTTTTGGATAGCATGGCACTAATTAATAACTAATAAATAATAACCTTTATAATAAAACAAACTTTTTTTTTTACAATATTCTTTGTGAATCAGAATCTATGAATTCATTAATAAATGCAAAAGGAGAAATTACTAAAATAAAACAAATAAAATAATTTAACAATATTAGATATTATCTTTATGTGTTTAAAATAAAATAAAATCAATACATTAAAAATGTCAAAAATAAAAAGCAATTTAGCCTCATTAAAAATAGTAATATAGTATAAAGTATAACAAATAAAATAAAATTAATAAACAATATCAAATAGGTATTACATACACCTATTTAAAAAACTAAATATGGGTTAAGGTATTTTAACAAAATAAAATGAATATAATTAAAATGTAGTCATGGATACCTAATACTTACTATAAATTATATCATTTAATTTTAATGTGAGATTACTTATAAATAAAGGAATATAATAGGTAAGTGCATACCTACTTCATGGTTTAATATGAGTCTGTTTTTATGATAGTCAAATATATTATTACATAATAAAAAAAAAGTTGTTCATTGAAAATGAATATCAATAGAATTATAATATAATGCCAAGAATATATTTTAAAGTATAATGTAATACTACCCACCCTATCCATCAGTAACCTGTTATAAAGTAGGTAAAACATTTAAAAAAAAAATTGAATTCATACACTTTAACAAAAATGTCATGCCCATTATAATAAGTTATGAATACAAAACTGTATTTACTTATATTTAATACATTAAAAAGTTTTTTGAAGACATAATATTAATATTAAAATTTTATTATAGAATATTAATTATTATACTAGGTACACATTTGATTGCATCTACCTCCTGTAGCCATTGAAGAATATTCTTATCATTATTTGATACATTATTTTCAACGGCAAAATTTGGTGGATGGCGGATTGTTAAGCTACCTACAGCACAACATGTGTCCTACTTCACATAACTTTAGGCCTTAAAAGAAACAACAACTGTTCTTATTTGATTTGATTACTAACACAACAATAAAAAACAAAAAAATTTATATAAGTCCCAGTGAAACATAATTTTGTGTTAGTTGTATTTTGGAATTATTATTCATTTTTTTCTGTGTTACACTAATAATCGACATGTATTCGTTAAAAGTTAAATTAATAATAATAACTGTTGGCATTTTCATAGTTTTTGATGATACCAATGCTGATATTGGTAATTTTTTGATTTTTATTACTTTACTGCACAATTAATATTAGGTATAGAATTGTTGTGAATATAAGAAGGGAGTTCAACATTTTTTAAATATGGATACTGGACAATTATCATTTTTATGTTCAAAATATGAAACTCTTGTTCTACTTTTAAAAATTTAACAGATCCCCGCTATGGCGTTGAGTATAAGCAATGCATTACCTTTTTATATTCCTCATAGTCGAATAATTAATTACATTCAAATGTTTATACTTAATAAATAATAATCATTAACAACAGTCATTACAATTTTTATTTAGATTTTACAGGATGTATAGGCAAGTTTTCATATTTATATACCATAATTAAAATTAAACCATAAAATAGGATAAATATATTGGTTTGGAACAACGGGCCTCTACTGGTTACAATTTATATTAATTCCGAAATCAAATATAACCACGGCCCACACTACACCTTACAGTTATTGTAATTTAAACATTTATTTACAGATAAGCTAATAAGCGATGGATACTATTGTAAGTACCGAGTTTAAAGTTAATTTTTCAATACAATAGTTCTACATAATTTGGTATTAGTCCCATTATAGCCCTCACATACTGAAATAAATCGGTTAAACACAAAATGCATCCCCGATATTAAAATTGAGATTAGTGACATACAAATCGAGGCCCGGAGTTTCTATACGACTAATTGCGTTCCGAATCCCGATTATCTGATATACCTATAGTATCTGAATAAATAATCGATAGAGTATTGGTACTTATGGAATAAATGTAGCATAATACGTATAATATGTGTTTTGATTGTGTGCCATCATGCACTGTTCTCTTTGTAATTCTTGAAAGTTAAACATGAGTTCAATTGTAAGTATGATGTTATGAGTAGTGAAAAAATATAACATTAATTTGTATAAACGATTATAAATTTAGGTTTAAAAAATTATACAAGATGATTCTTTTATCATAAAACACTCGTTACTTCAAAAAGTATTTATGTTTTTGAAAATATTTTTTAACATAGTATCAAGTTATTAAAAAACAACGTTTTTACTAAAAATTAATATTTTTATCTCTATATTTTTTAAGTTTTTAATTTTTTTGAATGAAAACATAATTAATTTCATATTCCAAAGCAGAATATAAATATAAAAGAATATAAAAGTATTTTGATGCATAAAAATCGAATTTAGGACAGTTAGTTTATTAGAGAAGTGGACAAAAATTTTGTCGGGGTAACCCCGTACCATTCCACTCCATATATCTAAACTTTAAATACTTATAACTCATAAACTACTCTCCCTAAATTTGATTTTTATGAATCAAAATACTTGAAAAATATTCTACTTGGAATATGAAATTAAAACTTTTGTGGTCACTTGTCATTCAAAAAACTAAAATACTTAAAAAACTATAAGGATACAAAATATTTAAAAATATATTTTTTTAACAACTTGAAACTATGTAAAAAAATAATTTTCAAAACCATTAATACATTTTGAAATAATGAGTGTTTGATGATAAAATAATCATCCTGTATACAGCGTTAGAAGTTAAATGATAAAAAAGGTGGGTAAGTGAAAGTCGCTGTGCTGTACAGTAGGTTACAAGTGGGTCACTGTAATGGATGGTATTAAATTTGAATTCAATGATATAATATCATTGTATAACAAAAACGATTCTGAGCGAAAACGGTCAGTCAGCCTATGATATTACCAAGTATATTTGATAATATTATTGTGAATAAAGTAATTTATATATAACATATTTACGTGGAATCTTGTTTTAAATTGTCAATCCTTAGCTATAAAAGTTGAACATTTTATAAATTTTTAGCTACAAAATAATTATTAAATTATAAAGTTGATAAATTTTGTCAAAATTTGAACTTTAAATGATGATAAAAAAAATTGTGCTTTTATGTTTTTAATATTTTGCAACTGCTATTGGAACGATATATCTAGAACCTTTTATTTCACGCTTTTTTACCCAACAAATACAATTTAATTGATATTTATAGAAAAAAAAACTAAAAAAAATGAGAACTGACAATGTCCGTAAACAGCTAAAAAAGAGTCGAATTATTTTTAAAATTTTATCGTGTATAGAAAATGCTAATATAAACATTCAGTGAAATTTTTAAGTATCTACTGTCGTTCGTTTTTTAATTACATTAAAATAAAAAAATCGTTAAATGAGAAATCGCGAATATCAAATGTTGTAAAGATGTGAATTTCAAACGCTCATAAAAATTTAATTTGATTTGCTACATTTTTTTTTTGATAAAGGTAGACAAACTTATGGATAATCTTGTATTACATTTTCAAATATTTTTATAATGTTATGGAGTATTGGAAATGAAATTATAAACATTCAGTCCAAATTTCATGTCCCTGGTCATTTGTTTTAGAGTTAAACCAAAAACCAAAATCGATTTTTCTCGAAAACAGATTTTGCGTAAAAATTCCCGTTTTTCCTTAATTTTTCTTTTGTTTTTCACATCACGTTTGAAAACTGCTGAGAAATTTTAATTTTGACCCCTCTAAGTACCAACTAGATTCACTTTCCTATCAGAAAAGTTATAGTTGAAGAAAATCCAAGCACTTTTACTGTCATAAAAGGTAATGACAGGCACAAAAAAAAAATAAAAAAAAAACACACATCATTGTAAAATCAATTCATTCAGAAATCGCTTCGCTTCGCTCCGAATCTAAAAAACTAAAAAAAAAAATACAGTAGGATGGAACAAAAGCAAATACAATTGAGCATAAATTGTTCACTGTTCACGCGTACAATGCCAAGCTATGAATTGTCCATGCGCGTGCGGGAGTTCTCGGCTGTTTCTTTTACATACACAAACTAATGATAACTTACCACTCACACATTTATAAGACCTGCATGCATGAAATTTAAAAATTGCCTATTTCAATATTTTTGATATACATATTTACGAAATAATCAAAAACAACATTTTTAACCTACCTATTATAGGTTTATAATATTGTATGTTGCTAATAACAGTCTTAAGTCTATATTAAATGCAAAAGAAAATAATGTATTTACATCGGGCACAATTAGTGTAGTTGTTAAATATTTTAGGGATACAATTCGTATGACAAGGGAATCTTGGGATGCAATTCGTTTGCTCCAAAAAAATAATTTTTGAATCATTTGCTTGTACTTAGATGTAGTGTGAACCCCCTAAGGTTTTGTTAGCACATACGTTTCAACTGTACTCTAAAGAATACATTTTTAAATACGTATTTGAATAGTTGTGTATTAAAGTATTCCGAATACATTTAAAAATATATATTCTGAATACATATTCGAATACTCGATAAAGTATTCGAATACATATACTATTAGAATATATTTTTTCCCCCGCTAATATTTGTCAGTTTTGGAATGGTTTGAAATTAACGTGGGTCAATCATATTTCATTAAAAAAAAAACTATTGTACATAGGTAACATAAAATGTGCCCGAATTGTAATAGAGAATTTAGTTCTGTTACAAATATAAGCTATTTTTTGAGTTAAAAAATAAAAAATATAAAAAAAAATTGTTCAGATTACTTATTAGAATAATTTTTTCAAAAAGAATTTGAATACATTAAATCGAATACTTTACAAGACTCTTTGCAGACATTTACTCTTCTGTTGTTTTATCATTGCTTATTAATGGAATAATAGCAAATTATCATGTAGCATGTTTTGAGTATTATTGTTTATACGGCACTTTTAAAAAACAAATTAAATACAATAAATAATAATATAATAAAAGTAATTACTAGGTAAAAGGTAAAGAAATAATATTTGACGCATTGAATATTAATTCATATAGTACAGTTTTAAATTTTCAATGGTTTCTTGGGTTTAGCCAAAGATGATGGTATAGCAAATTATGTTAATTTGTTTTCTAAGTTTGGTAAGTAGATACTATAAACTTAATAACCTTTAAATTATGAACATTAAAATAAGATACCTAGTAAGTACCTAACCTAGTAAATAGTATTCAAACCTAGTAAGTAACCTAGTAAATAGTAATCAAACCTAATAGAGCCATGGAAGATTTATTAAAAATATATTTTAGTAGTAAATTAGTTTAAGACATTAAAAAACATTAATATTTTTAGTAAACTATGGGTTTTAAAAAAATGTAACACTAAGGATTTGTAAGATTTTTAATTAAATATTTTGATTACCGAACTAGATAACAAATAGTTTTTATATAAGCATTTTAAAATTAATTATTAAGATATTGGTAGCGACACTGTAATAGTATACGTGTGATCCTACTGGTTGTCTGAACTGGAGTCTCTATAAAAAATTTAAAACTTCATAAATCATTAGCTAAAAATATACATTTATTTTAAATAGTGTAAGCATTTCTTCAAAATAAATATTATGATTAAAAATAATATTTTATTATTATCAACTATCGTTATTATAAAAACATAACTTTATTAATCATGATTAATGAATAATTTTTTTTCGTGTTTTTGTCTTAGTCGATAAATATCATATGGCTATAGCACGATTTGACGAATTGATTTTAAATACTTGTAAGTACGATCACTCTGATAAGATATTTTCAATTTTAAAAATATACATCTTGACTGTTTAACATAATATGTTAAACATATTAGGTTCTTATTTAAACATTTTAAATTAATAAAATATAATATACCTATTTAGCTTACAAAGTACCTACCTATGCATGAAACATACAGTTATAATATATCATTTACCTACATATAGGTTTTGTTTTTTATATTTATTTCACAATTACATAAATTTTGGGTGATTTTAAGTTACTATTTAACTTTTATTTTAATTCATTCTACCATTGGATAACTCAAAATAACAGGATGAAATTGTTTTTACATAGGATTAAAAATTGAATTGAAAATAATTAATGTTTGAAATATTTTTTATTGAATGCGTTTCATAATTAAGTTAGCATATCAACTCAGTATCCAATCTGCAGGCTAATAATGAATTTATATACTTTTTACTAACACGTAATTTGTTTTTGATTTTTGTAGATGCCGAAGTAGAAGAAAAAAAATTGAGTAAGTTAGTAAGTGGGTAACGCTCTGCTATAGATACATTAGGCGTCTAGAGAGTCACTGTAAGGGATGTGTTAATTTTAATTCAATGATATAAGATATGTGGATACAGTATGTCAGCCTTTATTGCTAAGTATATTTTAAATCATTGCTATTAAAGTTTTTACTATTAGGCATTAGTAAAACAGTACCAATAGGCATAATCGTGTGCATAGAAGGGGGCAGGGTGGGCCGTGGCTCATCCTGCAAGACGTATCGAAATTTGTATACATCTAGTAATACATGATCTAAACATCACGATTTTTGATTTTTTGAATCATAGAACATTAAATAGCTAGGTGAAAAATAACATTGATACTCAATGATAGTAAATAGTACTAAATTAAATGTCTTTAAAAAATAAAGTTAATAACATATATTACCATTACAGATTCTGAAATTGTATTTATTTAAAATTTAAAAACTGTGTTGACAAATAAAATATTTCTTATTTGATTTTTAACAAATATGTATCTGTTTTTACCATATGAATGATTTTTGCCTTAAATAGTGGGTGATTATGAGTAGGTAAATAATTAAAGTATGTGACATTTTAATTCTTTCTTCCATCAGAGTCCTAATCGTAAATTATTTTTCAGTTAGAAATTCTTAAAGATCATACCTCTAATTTTAATAGAAGATTCCCAGCAAGTTTACTACCTTAATCAACAAAAAAAAAGTTCACTTGAAATTTACGCTATTTATAGTTATGAGATATTTTCGATTTTTATTATTTTTTTTTTTAACTATTCAATTTGAGTATTTATACAAGTAGGTTACCTATATTGCTTGGTTGATACAACGTCTCCACTCAGAATAGTTTTTTGTAAGTAATAATTTATCATTGAATTCAAATGTAACACATCCACAACGATGAATGTATTGATTGACAATGGTGTGTTTTTTTTTTATTATCACCTTTTAGGACAGTAAAAAATGTTGGATGTTCTTCAACAGTAATTTTTATGATAGGAAAGTGAATTAAGTTGGTACTTTGGGGGGTCAAAAGTAAATATTTCCCAGTAGTTTTCAAAAGCGCCGTGAAAAACAAAATGAAAATACAAATGAACGTATATACATGCAATTTTCACTGGTTGTTAATATTTGCATTTTCTATACACGATAAAATTTTAAAAATATATTGGCTCTTTTTGAGCTGTTTACGGACATTGTCATTTTTCAATTTTTTTAAATTTTTTTTCTATAAATATTAATAAAATTTTATTTGTTGGGTAAAAAAGCGTGAAATAAAAGGTTCTTGATATATCGTTCCAATAGCAGTTGCAGAATATTAAAAATATAAAAGCACAATTTTTTTATCAGCATTTTAAGTTCAAATTTTGACAAAATTTATCAATTTTATAATTTAATAATTATTTTGTAGCTAAAATGTTCAACTTTTATAGCTAAGGATTGACAATTTAAAACAAGGCTCCTCGTAAATAGGTTATATATAAATTACTTTATTCACAATAATATCATCAAGTATACTTGGTAATATCATAGGCTGACTGAACGTTTTCGTTCAGAATCGTTTTTCTTATACAATGATATTATATCATTGAATTCAAATTTAACACCTTCCATTACAGTGACCCACTTGTAACCTACTGTACAGCATAGCGACATCCAATTACCCACCTTTTTAAAATTATTATTCTTGATTTGAGTTTCTACAGAAATACGCAAAAAGTTACGAAAATAATTCTTGCAAAAATCGGTTAAAAAAAAATTGCACCCAGCCCAAAAACATATATATGTTAAAATATTATCATCATAAAACCAATCAATTTAATATTCATTGTTCCACTTAAATTCTGAAAACAAAATATTTGTTTTAGATTTTGTTGATCAATTATACACGCATCAAATGTTACCAGAAATAATGAAAAGTATGTATTATTATTTTTTATAAGTTCCTTATTATGTGTGTTCCAATATAACCTACAGGCTACATTCTGTGCCGAACAATATTCGTCAGGACAAGTTGATGGATTTTTAGACTTTGTAATATAATAATAAAAATAAAACTGTATATGAATTTTAACAAAATAGGAGGTTAAAGGTTGTAGATATAAAATAATAAAATTATATCCTACGTGATAAAAATAATATTGTACATTTTGAATTTATATAGAGAAGAGCATAATAATATCGGAGAATTTCATACAACTTTTTATTTTAAATACAATATGTATGATATATAAGAGTTAGTCGATTATTTTAACAATACCTAATAATAAAATATGGTGATCATTTGAATAATGATAATGGAATAAAGTAAAAAGAACACTATGACTAGTTTAATAGAATAATAGTTTTGGGGATTTAGTAGAGAAATGGAAAATTGAACACAGAGGATTAAGTTTAGCAATTTTAAGCGCTGAACAGCCATCGTTGGTCTGTGTGACATTTTTGTAGGTAAAACAGGGTACATCTAGTAACGGTAATAGTAGGGTAAATATTATTTAATTTGACTTATTACCGGAATACGATGATGCTGTCTTTGGATAACACTGGTGTAGCCGTGAAAGTAAAGCAACATACTATTATGTGATACAATGAGTAATGGAAAATGTGTAAGAGACATAAACACAATACAAAACGCTTAAATTATAATTTTATAATTTTGACCTCGATGACAACGACGACACCATATGGATACGTGGGTCCAGTGGCAGATCTTAGATTCTTTAAGGAGGGGTGGGGGGGGGGTGCTTAGATAAGGTTAGTCCCTAGCACCCCCTTCTGGATCCACGTCTGCGTGTGTCCCCTCTACTATGTGCCCTTTTTTTCGATATCATCGCGGTCGAAAATATAAAATAATTTGAGCAAGTACCTAGTTCTTTTCCTCGCCCAATGACGTCTTATTTCAAACCATATATATCGACAAGCCGAGTTTGACTGTCAGCAGACGTGGACGCAACGACATGGTCGTCATTAGCAGCAACGTTGACTGGAACCTTTAGTGGGTATTGTGTAGCAACATTTTTTGAAACTTTTTAGTAACTTCATAAGCTCTGCTGTGTCCACGGAGGACAATAACGTCGTTGTCGTTGATGTATCAGTCATCGCCTCGAAAATCGATGTCACCAATTCGATCGACAATCCATCTAAGCATGTGCTCATAAATTGTCGAGCTTTATTTAAATAATTAGAGATATAAAGGCAAAACAAATGGGATTTAAATGGCCACCCTGAGGAACATTATAAGTTACATCAACCAAGTAAGATGAGATACCAGTAAGTTTGATGAATTGTTTCCGGTCAGAGGGGTAGGAACGAAACCATGACAAAAGTGGATCATGATCGTTAAAGAGTATATTGTGAGGTATAGTGTCAAATAATTTTGGAAAATAAGTTAGTGTGACATCATCCTGGAAATGTGATGTGATATTTAAATAGGTCTGTAATTAGTAACAGAGGATGGATCGCCTGATTCAAAGATTGGAGTGAAGGAGGTGATTTTCTAGACTGAGGGGGTTATTCATACACTTTCTGAATAAAATAAATAATGAAAAAAATAGTGTGAAGCGACATTGAAATAGTAATTGAGCTGAGATTCAATCAGGGCCATTGAAAAAAACTGGTTTCAACTTATGAAGGGCCATAAGAATATCATCAGGAGAAAAATTACGGTTAGACGGAAGTGAGTAAGTTTGGCTAAAAGAGTTTTTAGAGACACTGGATGTATTCAGAGGTTTAAAAACAGACGCAAAATATTTAGAGAAAAGAGTAGCTGCTTCCATGTTGTTAGTAGCCTTAGATAAGCCGTAATGAACAATGGTAGGAATTAAGACGTCCTGATTGAGATTATGGAAGTATTTTCAAAAATCACATGGAGAGTAGAGAGTTAGTAGTCAACATAATTAATGTGGGCTTGGTAGTGAAGTTTAGAAACACGCTTGCATTTAGCACTTAATTCTGAGAATTCATTGTAGTCACCGGTTGGAGAAGATCTTTTAAATGTAATGTGTGCCTGTTTTTTCCGAACAATCAATATGTTGAGTTCGTTAGAGGCCCAACGTGGAAACGAAGAGCATTTAATGATTTTAAGAGGAACGAGCCTTGTTTCGCCGCTACCGATCCTACGTGTGTAGCGGTTAGCGGCAACGACTATCGGGATTGTAAATTAGATTCAGTGTGTGACCAGGGCAATATATAAAATTAATATAATGTAAGGCAAGTTTTCAGAGACGGGCACTACGTACCTCAAAACAAATATAATGGTAGAAATTCATATAAAGATATTATATACAGATGCAAGGGGTATGATCATACCTAACAAAATAAACTTAATAATTATTAAAAAGGCCCTACTGCCTAAGCAGCGTGCAGACCGCCGCTGTAGGTCACATCAGAGACGGCGGTATATCAATAATAAATATAGTAATCACGCCAACACCATTAATAATATTATCAGATCTTATCTGAACCATCGACGGCAGCGGATCAGCTGTTCCACGGGTACCGGTGGCGATTGTGTCACGGCAATGCGGGGCGTAGAGGGACCAGCGTCGGTGTGACGGTGGAAGTGGAACGCCCGGTGACTCGAGAGCGTTACGTAACACACGGCGTTCCGTTCGTAATGATCGGCGATAAACCACCAGGGCTGATATAGACTGCTATGCTACAACGGATAAGCCGTATCTATTTATTGTACTAAAGCATCATTAAAAACTGATACAGAGTCATTGACATTGCACTGAGCAAAAGTATCAACCGACATAAATGACAAAAAAAACTTATCGATATTAGAGTATTCAGCATTCTTAAAATCAAAGTACGAGAAGGAATCGAATTTTTTAGTCACTTGGTGAGAAAGAATTTTATTATTATTGGGGTTGGTAAGACGTAATGGGCACTAATGGGAAGGTAGCGCTACTAACTGAAAGATCCCTGGAATTAGAAAAAACAAGTATGAGAAAGCCTCGATAATGGAGTTATGTATGATATAATATTGAAAAAAATGAAAGAAAGAGAAATAATCAGTTAATAGCATGGAGGCAGGTGTTGAGGCTCCAGCTACAACAAATCCGAGGTTGACATTGGTCCAGTTGATTTTAGATAAATTGTAGTCACTACAAATTATGATAGAGTGCAAGGAATACAAAAAAAGGATGTTCTCAATTGAAGATATATATAACTCATATAACTGAACGGGATTATTTGGAGGGAGGTAAACAGCACTAAAAATAAATTCCATTGAACAAATGTTCACAAAAACAAAGATTTTTTCGAAATTATTAATGCTCATACGGATTGGCGAGGAATCAAAGATGGACTTGATCAGCACCCCACCCCCTCGAGAACTATTACTAGTATGGTTGCTCCTGCCAAGTCTGTAACCCGTAAGATTGATAAGACCAAGTTCAGAATTACGAATATCAGGTGTAAGCCATGTTTCGCTCAGAATCATCAAATCATAATTTCCAAAATTATAACAGTTAGCCCTAACCAAATTTAACTTGGACCTCAGTCCACGTACATTTTAGTACAAAATATTCAAATTATGTCTGACATTATTTGTAAAAGAGATAGTATTTACATTTTTAACAGATTTTTTAAACTTATCTATAAAAACAAAGTAGGAATTTAATGTTTAAATGGCTCGGGTACACAAGATACAAGGCCCCCCCCCCTTTTTCTTCCGTTCATCGACTTGACAGTAGGCGCGACGTATCTCTTTACGTTCTAGCTTTATGCGGTCACGCACAATAGAAATAGAACTCACCTACTCTACAGTTGATTTACATTAATTACATTAATTTGGGAAACTAATTGATTTATGCTCGATTTTAAGTTTTCAAATTGCTTTTTTCGTGACCCAGATAAAGTTTTCATTGTGCTAATGTAGCTTCTTGAGTTATACATAGTTCAGAAATGACATGAAAATCACCAGACGAGAGTGATTTCTTGGGACCAGTATTACTCGATTTAGTTACCATATGTGAGCTGGACGTTTTTGGAGAAGTTCCAATCATTGTTTATATATTATTGCCTTTTGGTATAATATTATTGGTAAGTTCACAGTTAAATTTTACTCCTTGAGATATCATTGATTGCAACTGAAAATATAGGTAGGTAAATTGACCAGGGTTTCGTAAATGGAGAATCAAAACAGTGACGTCACTATTTCTTTTATTTTTGAGCGTACCTTATTATAACCTGTCAGGAACCACGGCTAAGCAGCTGATCCGTTGACAAACGCATGATAGTGAAAAATTGACTTACTAAGGTGCAATAATTCGGAACGCTGAAACTATGGTGTAAAAACGAAACACAACAGACGCGAAGATACACTTATAGTCGAGGATCAGCATAACCTAGGAAAGGAATATGCATATTTAAATTAATTTATAGTCAGTAAAAATAACAGTCATAATCACTTTCTGTTATCTGTTATGTTTTTGAATATTAACAAAATAACAAAATCGCTACATGAGAAATTGGGTAAATATCCAATGTTGTAAAAATATGAACTTCAAACGCTCATAAAAATTTAATTTGACTTTTTTTCATAAAGGTTGACATAATTATGAAGTCTCGTATTACATTTTTAAGTTTTAGATTTAAAAAGAATATATTTTAGGAATTTCTAATTAAAAATAATTTTTTAATTTTCGTTTTTTTTTCCGTATTTTGTCAAGATTTGAACTTAAGATGCTTATAAAAAAGTGGTTTGAATTTTGCTTTGACAGATCAGGCAGTTACGTTATCCTTATATATATATATTTTTAGGTATAGACTTTAAATACTTACATAAGTATTTATCATTACAATTATATTACATTGATTAATGTGGGTATTATATATTAATATTATACCGTTATAGTTAAAATGGATAACGCAGATATTTGGTGTACATCAAATGCAGGTATTTAATATAATACATTTTATAGTGAAAATATTTGATCACTGCTTGGTACTCCTTTTTTTTTACTCATTGTCACTACTACCACTATTGACTTTCTCCAATCTTTGAGACTTAAATTGTGCGGTATGTGACATTGCAGTAATCTCTTCTGTTCTTGGTACGGATTAATGACCCTATACATGTCACATGGGATCTCTCCGTAATGGTTGAAGGTCATCTATGTTTATTTTGTAATTCTGTTGCAATCGTTACTACAATTTCACCAACTTTATATTTGATGCTGTGCGTCAGTGGTGGTATCAGTCTGCATTCATCCTAACTTTGAATAGGTGCCCTGGATTCGTCACACAGCCCCACCTGACAGGTAAAATGTCCTAATTGTGGTTACCAAGATCTGGGTAGCGGGCTTATTATGGTGGCCACCGACCGACGACTTTACGATGGAAGAATTAAAATACCAAAAAGCATGAACATCGTTCTTAGTTGAAATACGTCAACACTTTAATTTGCAACCCATGACTTTATCGTTCGACATTTTGATTAGTGTTTACAACAACAACATACAGCACAACATAGCAATAGGTAACCAATCAATGATTACGTAATGGTCGGATGAAGAATCCATGATTTATTATTACATGATGTTTGGTTCTAAACGTACAGATTCATACATGACTCATTCAAACCGACGGTGATCCATATGTTCAATACTAATCAACACAGATCCAAAATTGTTGTTTGTATTCACCTCCATTTTTATTTAATTTCTGAATTGTGAAATCTCCCCATACAAACCCTTTATATCTTAGACAAATCATTTAATTTCCAATATATCATAACAGTTAAGAGTTGGCAGTTAATAATTCCCTTTGCCATATTACACATTACTGGTTATTATACCACTCGCTTTAATCATCCAACACGAGTAATGAAACAAAATGATATTACATAGCATACACTTGTGTTGGCTTTGTTACTATTTAAATGTTAAAACTTATCGATTTAACTTTG
>CM017803.1:33431828-33516818 GCA_008086715.1 Sitobion miscanthi
TCGCAGTGGTCCCCGGATCGTCGGGTCGATACATGCCGACAATGCAGATGAAAATATAACAATCGGCTTATCGGCTGGTCGGCACAGCGCGCGACCAGCTACATACACAATATTATATAACAGTAAAGTGTAGACATAATAATACAATTCATAATAGTGTTAAATCACCACAGTATAAATGAATAACAACACGACAATATGATTATGTATAAGTATAATATATAATAACGTACAACTGGACTATTTAACTGTGACAATACACACACATCGTATACGCACTGTACGACGGTGACTGTGCAAGTAAGTATTACGTACTACAAAGGTCCTATATATATGAGTAGTATAGGGGTCACTATGGTACACTTTCATAATTATCAGAATAACATCAGAAATTAAATAATTAATATTAGTTCAGAAAAACATTAGAAATAAAATAACTTATATAAGTTCAGAATAACATCAGAAATTAAATAACTTATATAAGTTCAGAATAACATCAGAAATAAAATAACTTATTTAAGTTCAGAATAACATCAGAAATTAAATAATAAATATAACATCAATAAAAGATCACAAATAAAACAATGTGCCAAAAGATCAGAAAATCTAAATGCAATAATAATTAAAATATTTTTTGCAAATGTATGATATTAAAAATTAAAAAAATATTTTTCATAGAAATTGAAATACAAAAATACTAAAAAAATAATTTCTTATGGGGGCTTCAGCACACGTGACATTTAAATGCAATAATTACTTAAAATATTTTTCAAAAATCTGAAATGCAAAATCCCCAAAACATTTTTTAATAGAATTATTCTATTAAAAATAAAAATCTAAATGCAAAAATGTATTAAAAAGAAATTGAAAAATTGAATTTAAAAATTAAAAATATAATAAATAATAAAATAATGGAAACAACTATCAAAGATTTTAATAAATTACAAGAAATTGAAATGCAAAACGAAATAGAAAACTCTATATTAAATAATGAAATCTTTGTTAAGTTTTGTAATATGAATACTATAATACTAATAATAATAAAAATATTAAAATTATGAAATATAATCTAAATAAAATTCCAATTAAAGGAAATATTTTAATTGTCGATTATGGACACAATATTTCTGGAAATGTAAAGCCTTATGCTTCTAAAATACTAAAATCACCAACATGGCTTGAAATTTGTAAAATTGCTAATGATTTAATAAATACAACCGGTACTTATTTTTTCAAATATCTCCATGATATTTGTGTTGTTCAAGATTTAGGAAATATTAAAATATGTAGCCTTGGTATGGGAGGTACAGACACTGAAAGCAAAATACTTAGAATATAACTATATTATTAATTTAATTTTTTAATAGAATTGTTCTATTAAAAAAAATTTCAATATTTAATGCATGTCCCATTCGGACACGCGTTATTAAAATCCAAAAATCTTTGAAAACGATTTTACACTATGGTACTATGAGGGGGACTTATAAAGAATTAAAATCAAAAATGATTAATGTAAAAATAAACATTCTAACATAAATAGAAACGGAGTTATACTAAAATGAAAAAAATGAAGCGGGGGTAAACTTTTAATATGTAGTGTAGATAAGCATATAAAACATATCTGTGTTGTTCCGACTTGTTAATAACAAATATTAAATGAAATATAGGACTTATAGTATTTAACGCGGTTAAAAAAAAAAAAAATCTGCAAAATATCTGTATTAATCAGAACGGTGGCCACCTCTCACACTTTTTTCATTTATTTATTTATTTATTTATTTTTTTTTTTTAACTGGATGTCTGTACAACAGAGATATTTTTATTTTTTATCTAAACACTGTGGCGTGATGAGTTAGACATGTATTTATTTATAGAATTTAAAGGTCAGAGGTGGACATTATATACGTCAGCCTTTGAACAAGACTGAGGTAGATACAAATCAAGGTGATAATGTAGGCCGCACCACGTGACAACTTACATGTAAATTCACATGTAAATCACCAATCGTCCGAAGCACTACAATTACCGGCTCTATAATACCCCCACCTGATTTCAAATCCCACTACGAGAGCAAACACAGTAGAAACAAATCACATAACAATTAATGCAGCAATACAAAAATTGTCAGGCAGATTTGAACCCAATGTGGTCGCTCTCAAAGCACACGCCTTAACCCACCACGCCACAATGCTTAGACATGTGATGTATACTAATTAACATTATTTAAATAAAATTAAACTAGTATAATTATACCACACTGTATACTATAATATATAATACTTCGTAAGTATTATATTCACACTGTATAGTAGTCAGCAGATAACATTCCACAACAGGATGTTAAAAAATAATCAGTCTAGCTACATATTATTATTATTCGAATCATGTATTTCATGTAATTTATCATCGATCATTCGAAATGTTAGGAGTTTTCCTATATTTTGTTCTAAATTATTTAAAAGTGTTGTTAAAATAATTTTATGTTCTTGTTCTTGTTCTTGTTCAAACAATTTTAAAAATGTTTCCAAATTTTCCATCTCCATTTCTTTTATTTATTATAAAAAATAAAAAAAAAAATTTTTTTTTAACGCGTATTTAAAAATAAAATAACAACATACTATATTTACGTTAGATGTACGATGTTAACGTTAGACGTTCGATTTTTATGTTTTTTAATTCTTTCTAGTCGTTTAAATTTTTTTAATTGTTCATTAAGTGTTTTGCAATGCATAAATTTTATAATATTTACGAAACAACATTTATTTATTACATGGTTTTGTAGTCTTTCTAATTGATTATGTTTTTTATATTGAACATATCTTATAGCATTTCATCAAACAACATTCATTTTCATAATAAAATATTTCTCATCATCACGGTTTTTAACAGGATCATTCATAGGTTGTTGTAGTTCATTTTTAATTTCATAAACGATATTAAAATATGTTAGATTTTGATTAAGTATAATTTCCATTATTTATTATAATAGAAATATATTTTTTTTAACATCGAATTATTAAAACATACATATGAGTACATCAACGACTTGTTAAAAACAACGTCAACGTAAAAAAAAACGTCAACGTTAACATAAAAAAACAACGACTCGTTGACTCGTTGTTAAATATATATTGTTATGTTATTTAGAAATAAATATAATTTGAAACATATTAAACGAGTTGTTATTTTTAATAGAAATATTTCTATTAAAAAAATATGATATTTAAATAAATTTTTTATAATTTTCAATAAATTCTAAACATAAATGACCACATATAGGTGGGTCATTATAGTATTGAAATTGGGAAACAGTACAAAAAAGATTATCTTTACCCAAATATTTTAAAAGTTCTTTTGGCGGCTCACCAACTATATGACCAAATGGATCAAAATATATTTTAAATGTATTGTTTATTTTTTTCCATGCAACCCAATGAGAACCATTTTGAGTAGAATCATTTAAATTAAATACTCCACATTCATTTTCCCATGGTGTTGTAGGTAATTCATTTAACATAAAACACCCTCTATAATTTTTTATTTTATTTCCAAAATAATTTATATCTATATTACTTAATGGACCAATTTTTACATTATTTTCTCTAATCCAAAAGCGTGTATAAATACCTTCAAATTTTTCAATATTATTTCTAAATGTTTTTATTTCAAATTTATTCATTTTTTCAATATTTTTTTTTTTTTTTTTCAAGCAGAACCTTGTGATCTAATTTTTTCCATCTCTTTATTATGTCGAATTGTTTCTTGTTCCAATTTTTTTTTATGTTGAGCATCAGTTATTGCAGTATAAACTGCACTTGCCCCTGCAATTGCACCTTCAATCACAGCAATAGCTATTGGTAAAAATCCACCTTTTTTAATTTGAACATGTTTAAGTTCTAATCTTGATCTGGTATTATTTTTTTTAGCGTTTTTTAATTTTCTTATTTGTTCTGGCTCAAGAATAAATTTATGTTTTCCACTATCAATTTGATTATTTTCAATTAGAATTGATACATCTTTCTTACTATTATGAGCTTCCAATATTTTATTAAATTGTTTTTTATTTAAATTTAGATTCATTTTATAATACAAAAAATTAAATTAAATTAAATTAAATTCATTCCAAATCGTCTTTTAACATTCATTACATTTGCTGTAAAAATGGCTGCAGTTTTTTCACCTATAGAACTATGAGGATCATAAAATCTTTCCATTGCTTTTTGTTCTAAAATTTTATCAGCAATATGTCTTGTTTTAGTATCTTTATTATCTTCATAAAAATAATCATGTTCTCTCGCAGCTTCATCTAATTTGTTTTTAGGTTTTATTTTTTCTAACTTTTGTCCCGGTCCTAAATAATTATAACCAGGCCAATGTATTTAAGGTAAACTTGAACAATTCAAAAGAAAATTAACAATTCCTGAACCTGTAATAATTTTCTTTGGTAACATGAAACATATGATGATAAATAATCTGCACCTTTAATAGGTATATCAATTAATTTTTCCATTTCTCTAATACAAATATAAGAATATCAAATTTTTCATCATGGTAAATATTATTTCATATACTTTCTTCAACTGATATATAATGTATACGTTTAATTATTTTTTCTTTTGATATTTTCACTTCCTTTGGTAAACAAGTTACATATTTTAGTAATATTCAATACCTTCAGGAGTATCAATAAGGTTTTCCATTATTATTTTAAACAAATGAAGAATACCAAGTTTTTCGTTTTTAAAATATTGTTTCCAGCTCTTTTCTCTGCAGAAATAAACTGTAAATTATCTATCACTTGGTTTACATTACTAATATAACGATATTCAATACGATTTTCTGTGTATTTCTTTAAACCTCCCCTATTTGATTATCTTCAGCTAACATTTCATTATTTTTCTTCCTTTTCATTATTATTTCATTATCTTCATTATTTTCTTTCTTTTTTTTAATTTTTTTATTATTTTTTTTATTATCAGTAGTTTCTTTCTTTTTATTATCCGTAGTTTCTTCATTATTTTCATTCGTTTTAATTCCATTCATTTCTCTCCAAATGTTTTTAATCATATCATTATATTTTTCACCACGACTTGATTTAGCTCTTTTCGTTGAAGGATCATTGTTTTGATATATAGAATTAGTTTCAATTAATATATTTTTATAAATATTAAAATCATCATCTGTATAAAATTCTGGGTTGGTACTAATTTAATGAGTTAATAATCTCCACAAACCTGGAGTTCCTTTATATCTATTTCCATTTAAAATTATATCATATTTATCAAAATTGATTTTATCTTTTCCAATCATATAAATACTATCCTCATTATCTTTCTTAATAAAATATATTCCAAAAGAATTAGACTGGTCTACAGTTCCTATATATTTTGATGCAATAGGACCAAACTCTATAATATTTGTAGGCATTGGAGAATTACTTGTTGATTTTTGACTAGAATATTTTGGAGTTCCAAAAGTCTCTTCTGAACTTGTTAATCGTTTTAATTCTGGATTTCTAGGTTGATAATTAGGGAACGGATTTGAATGCAAATTGCATTTTTTTCTGAATGTCCGAAAATATTGGTTTCCAAGCAAAAAGTTCATTTCATACATCAAAGAATTAAAAAATGTAACTTTTATTTTGCATTTTTTTGCATTTTTTTGCATTTTTAAGACTTAAATGCATTTTTAGAGCATTTTTTGAAATTTTAAGTGCATTTTGTGGTTTTTAAGTATTAATTTTTCAACATTTTTTCCACATTCATTCTAAAAAAAAATAAAATACCTAAATGGTAAAAGGTAAAAGTATAACGATATACCTATCTAAATGGTATACCTATTAAATTTTAAAATTTTTAGGGTAAAAAGAAGATGGACAGAAGATAATTGAAAGTTAATTATTAAGTTTGTATTGTATTTAAATATTTTTTATTAGATTTTTCATAATAATGTTTTTTTTATAAGTTTAATTCAAAATTTTGTTTTTATTGAATATAAACCCATTTTTAAAGCTTTTTAGGGCATTTTTTTAGTGCATTTTTTGATGTCAAAGCATTTTTTTAAGGCATTAAATCGTATTTTTTTAAGGCATTTTTCTTGTTTTTTAGAGCATTTAAATCCGTTCCTTATTGATAATAATATGGTTTATTTAATTTTTGAATATCTCCTTCAGTTTTAATAGCAACATCTTTAACTGCATTCATCGTTGTATGAACATTTGTTAATGCGTTTATTATTGGTCCAAACTTTGTTTGTTGTTCTTCAATTACATGTTTTTGTTTTACAACTGTATTTCTAAATCTATCCTGTAAATCTTTTTTAAGATTAATTATTTTATTTACATCTGTAGATTTATGTTGTTTTTTTTCTTTTTTAATATTATCTTCATCTTCATCATCTTTTTTTATAATAACAGTCTCTTTTTCATTAGGTTTTAATATACATCTTTAACCTATTTTGTAATTTTTTTTTAGTATTAATTATTGTCTGAATCTTTACATCTGATGTGTTTTTTAAACTATTTCCTACCTTGGAATTGTTTTGTGTTTGATCTTCAATGTAACATTTTTTTTAATTTTTTTTTTAATTCTTTTTGAATTTGTTTAATATCCATTTATTATACAAATTAAAATTAAAACATAATTATTCATCGATATATAAAATCTTATTACCTTTATTGTCATAGATTAATTTTTTATCAAGTCTATTGTTATGAAACCATATGTTTTTATTTTACTTTTTTTATCATATTTTTTACAATAAGTTCTATTAATTTCTTTAAATTTTTCTAAAGCTACATCTTCACTAATCAAATCGGACCATATTTTTTCAATATAATAATTTGATTGATTAAAAACAATTAAAACATTCAAATTATTTCTTATTGTTTTTATATCTACTGAAGTATAACTTTGTGTTAAATAAATAACACTAATATTCTTTGATCTTGATCTTATAAAATATTCAATTATCATGTCTTGTTTTTCTTTTAGAAAATCATCAAAAATCACTAAACTATTTGGTTCACAATCATCTACAGATATTATTTCATCATTAGAAAAATGTGTGTTTAAGAAGGTATATCATCAAATATTTTTTTTATTTTTTTATAGACTGGTTGCTCAATATTTTTTGTAAATATATAGATTTAAATATGGAATCCAATAATTTATAATCAGATTATACAACAAGGTTGTTTTACCACAACCAGATGGTCCTATAATTAAAACAAGTGAAGGTAATTCAAATAAAGATTTTTTTTTATTTTCATCTTCAATAAAAAATTTTTTACTTTACTTTTACTTTATCCATTTATTAAAAAAAAAATATATATTTGTAATATAAATAAGAAAGGAAAATATTTTAAATAAACATGATAATTATATAATAAATAGCCAATATGAAAGTTATATACCTCAAATTACAACAGAATTAAATAACCTAACCGAAATACAATAGTTTAGTAGATGGTAAAGATAAATTTCTGAATATTAAAAATTCAAACTTTTTTATCATTTGAATTTGATACAAGAAGATGGTACTAGATATCCAGCAAAATCTAATGTTATGATATCTGATAATGCCGGAGCATTTTTGTTTCAAAAATTGCAATTAATTAATAATAAAATTATAGATGAAAGTGAGAATACCGGAAGAGTAAGTACAGTAAAATGTTATATGAGTTATGCTGTTGATGGAAATGGTCCTACACAAAATTCAGGATTTCAATCTACATCTGAAGGGGGAGGAAGTTTGAGCTCATCATTCCTTTATCACACTTTGGTTTAGGATCAATGAAAGATATAAAAAGTCCTCTTTACAATGCTAGATTTGAAATAATTTTTACAAGAACACTGATGATGATGCATTGATTCTAGAAACAAACACTGAAGCTACAGCAGATACAAAAAATATTAAAGCAAAACGTGGTAAAATTAATATTTTAGAATTAAAAGTTCAAATGCAAACAATAGAATATGATGAAATAACAAAAATTCAAATAGTTGATGAATTAATTAAGAATCCATGTATTTTAGCTTTTAAAAATGGCAATGTATTGAAGTCAGAAATCTTACTGGAAAAAAGATAAGATTCGATTTAACAAATAATTATCGAAATAATGAACATCCATTGTTTTGGTGTTTTTTTTTTCAAAAAAACAGATTAGACAATCAAGATAGTAATGCTGCTTTTTTTGATGATTGTGATGTTTGTAAATTATTCTTTTAAAGTAAATTGGAAAAAATATACCCTAATGAATTGCAAAATCAAGATTTTAATGACAAAAATGTTGTCAATCATATGAAGATCATATGAGTTATAAAAAACCTATTATAAATCACATGAAGAAAATCCATTAATGTATTTAGATAAATTACAATTTAGAAAAAATAGACCATTTTTTGTTGTTAACATGACTAGACACCTCAATCAAATTGCAATCTCCAACTCTACAGTAATTTTAAACGTAGATTTCAGTCAAAATTTACCTGATAAAACAATTTGTTATATTTGTTTAATTTCTAGTTCAGTGTATACGTTTGATATTGAAAGAGGAATAGTTGATGAAGTTTTTAAATATATTAAAATAAGTAAACAATCGTTCCCTACTTTAATTTTTCAAGATATTTTATCTTGAAAAAAATTTTTTTTAATATTTATTTTTTTATTAGATCAAGAACACCAATAAATTCTTGATCAAAATTAACAATATTACCTTTCAAATCTAAAATATAAATTTCTATTTTTTGATACCGATTTTTACTCACTGGTCTATATATCATTTTATGGTTTAATCAAAGCACTATAGAATTATATTGAAATAAAAATAAAACTTCATCATAATGAGATACCTCATCAATATCATGTGTAATAGATTCTTCAATTATATTACAATGTACTTCTAATATTTTGTTGTTATTATTTAATGATGAATTTTCTCCATAATGTGTATGTATTGTATCAATCACTCCTAAACTTAAATTTAAATCTTTATCAAATGAAAAATAATCTTTTGTTGTTATTTTAATGTAATCACCATTATTTTCAAACTTCATAATCGAATTGAATAAGCTATTTAAATGATTAATTGAATAATTTCCTTTTAATTCTGTTTTACTATTTTCATTAGAAATAATGCCTTTAATATTTTTTATAAAACCTTGTGTATAAATCATTACTTCCTTTGTACCTATTATTTTATAAAAATATCTGGTGCTACTTCGTATGAAGCAGGCCATGTTTTATTTATAGGGTTTGCTTCTGTTATAAAATCTCCAATATAGTCAATACCTAAACATTTTGACAAATATTCATCAAAACGTAGACCGATTGAGGCTGAAATATTTATAAACCATCAATTAATTCAAGAGTTATTTTAGGAAAATCGTAACAATTCAATAAATTTTCAATTTCATTTATTGTGTATATTCCTTTAAAAATTGTGTCCATTGGTATTTCACACCATTTCTACTACCTAATCTAAATCTACAATCTTGTTCTATATTTATAATATTTCATTAGAATTAGGATGATAAATTATTGGTTTACTACTAACTATTGAAAAATCAAATTCACTGTTTTCGAAACCTAAATATTTTTTTAATTTTTCATCTAAATTATAATACCAAGGAGATTTAATTGTAATTCTATAAGTTTCATCAGAAATGATATAATAAGTGGTTCTATTTCTTTGTTCAATTGTTCAATACTATATCTACCTGTTTTTATATTTATTTTATTCTGTTTAATTTTTATATAACAGTCTGATTCAATATTAATAAAATTGTTGCCTTTCAAAACTATTGAATAGAGACCTAAAAGATGATCACCATCATCATTGTGAATAGGTTTGTTTAAATGAATACAACCCTTTTTAACTTTTATAAATACCATTTATAAAAGTAAATTTATTTTTTATTTAAAATTATAATCATGTCTTGTTTTACCATTCTTTAACATTTTTTCACAATTACAAATAAGATTCAATCTTGTTTCCAAACTTGTATTATACCATGTTATTTTGTTTTCTGTAAATTCATTTGTATATCTATCTGGTAAATTTAACATAAATTCATCGTTTAATACAACTGTTAATCTTTTTCCAAACTTTGTATCAATCATTATGAACTTATTTACTTTGTATGGTTTTCCTTGTTCCAAATCATTAAATTTTATAATGTATATCCATTGTTCATTTTATTTAAAACATCTTTAAAGTTTTCCATTTCCATTTCTTATTTATATTAGAAATATAAATTTTTTTTTATTTTCAATAATTTTTTTTAAAAATTTTCTATTTAAAAAATTTTTTTCAATATAAATATAAAAAATGAACGAAACTATATTTTGTCTTAAATGTAAAATTCAAACAAAAACTATTAATACAACTAAAATTCAAACAGTTAATGGTTAGATGGAGAATTTCATCAGCAAATGTTTAAAGTAACACAAAGAAAAGTAAATTTATAAAAAATCCTACAATGGACATATATTTCCAATAAAAAATTAAATGATACAGATAAATGATATTAGCTAAAGAAACTTTCATAAACCAGTTAGAAAAAAATAAGGGGGCGTCTTAGAATATAACTGGTATAGAGCGTTTTCAAAATTTGCTTGGGCTTTAGAACTCAAAAAGAAAGGATGGAATTAGGTGCAGAAGCATTAAAAAGAATAGAACAAGCTATATCACAAAATCATCATGCACACAATAACTACTTCACACAGAGAAAGGGTTGGAATTTGCAATAAACATTTAAAAAATTTTGCAAGAATATGGAATTAAAATGTATCACACCCAAAATGAAGAAAAATCGTCAAATATTGAAAGATTTAATAGGACATTAAACAGTAAAATGAGATTACATTTTGAAGTTACAAATTCTAAAAAATGGATTAAAGTTTTAAAAGTTTAATATATAAATATAATTCGAAGACATACATCGATCTATTGGGATGAGACCTTGTGAAGTAAATAAATCTAACGAAGATGTTGTTTTTTCAAAATTATTTTCTACAAAAAACAAACCTAACCAAAAATTAAATTTAGTGTAGGTGATAGAGTAAGAATACAGCTTTTAAAAAACATTTGGAATAATAAATATAGTAGTAATTGGAAGAAGAATATTTATAGTTAATGAAATTTTAAACACAAATCCTATTACCTACAATTATAGATTTAAACAATAAAGAGATTATAGGAGTTTTTAATACCAAGAGTTACAAAAAACAAAATTTTAAATATGATATCTATATAGAATCTTATATTTCTTTGAAATATAAGAAGGAAAATATACTATAAAATATTTACGGTTTCAAGCCCATGATTATGAAATTATAAAGTTGGAGACACGGTGTCTCCCAACTCATTAGGATATCATATTCTAGTAGCCGTATGGTATTGTATCATAATCTGGTAATATTATTCTTTTATCATAACCAAACGAGAATTTTTTGTAACTTTCTTATTAACTATATATTTTTAGTAAGTGTATCGCGTGTTATTGATTATATTCTAGTTCTATATTACTATCTTTATTTTTTTGTTCAATTAATTTTATCATTGATTCACGTTAAGTTTTAACAAATTTTGATAATTCAAAGTAAATCCCTTTATAACCGTTTGATGTTATTATCGTTTGTTTTATAATAATAACTTTTAGGACCTGTAGATGCCCATCTGTAATATGTACATTTTCACCCTAATTCATCAGTCCATTCTCCCAACATTGTTCCTGTTTTAATTTTATTACACTGTTATCTATATAGAAAATAGAATCGGTATCAAAATAAGCTACAGCTCTACCTAATTTATCTAACATTTCATATAATCTTAATCTTGCACTAGATGTTGTAAATAAAGCTATTAATATATTTGTATTATGAAAATTCTCACGTAATAATCTTTATAATTATAACACATTTGTATCATATTGTCGTTTAATATTTTTTATATTGATATTTTCTAATCTATCATCTAATAATATTTTATAGAGTTGTTGTGGATCTGTAACAACTCAGTTTTTTTTTTGTCATTTTGTCGTTGTCCAATTTTCCCCATAAACTATTTAAACACAGCTTTGCTACAGCTCTCCTACCTGGATTATCACCTAATTTTAATTTATCTAATAAAATGCCCATTTTATCGAAAATTGTTTTATTATACTCATCATTACAACTATAATTATGTTTGAACTTTCTAATTTTATTTTTATAAAATTATCTACATAATCTTTAAATAAATCTGTTGATTTCTCTTCAAAATGCCACACTTCATAAATTTTGTTATAATATATCCTTTTTCCAAAGCTTTATCTTCATCTGTTGTCCATGTTCCTATAATTTGTCTTTCATTTTTAGAATGATCACATCTTTGATTTTGGTCTACAGCACATTTATAACACAAAGGTAATAACTTTTCACTTTTTTTTCCATTTTTATTTTAACTGGAAGTACAGGATGATAAAGATTTCTTGGGGTAAAATTTTACATTTAATTAACCAAACCATTTTTATCATATTTTTTTTGATTAAATATTTTTACGGGATGTCCTTCAGGATAATAATCATAATATTCACAGTTGGATATAAACTACATACATCAATGTAATGCATCTTTGTGTTTTTTACCCTTAATTTTGTCACATTTGTTTTTCTACCTCCAAGAAGCATCTCTAGGATTAATAGGGTCAGCTATATCAGCTTTTTTCATTTTTTTGTATGTAGTGCTATTCATCCAATCACATTCCCATTGCTCACAAGATTATAACCAGCTTTTTTTATTGCTGTACTTCTTTCAATTGTTTTTTGATACAAATCATCCATTGTTTTATGATTTATATTATTTATAGTTTCTCGATCTTTATAACATTTAGTACAACCGTGCCAAAAACATCCATGATATTGATAAACCATTTTGATTTATTATCAAATCCATCTACTTTAGCTCCTGCTATTATTATTTCGTTCCCATTTAATGCATGTGAGATATTTTTATTATTAAAATGTTGTAACCACGTTATCAATTGTTTTGAATAATTTTCATTTTTTTCTTTATCTAAAACAGCTATAGTATCTTCTAACAAATAATTTGATCTGTAAATACTCATACAAACACCTGCTATAGTTGTATAGCAAAAAGGATCAATGCTAGCTATATCCAAAAATTGTTTTCTTTGACTTAGGCTCAGAGACTTTCATATTTTCTAATATGCTTATAGAATTTATATTTGCCATTATTTTATTATTTATTATATTTTTTAATTTTTAAATTCAATTTCTTTTTAATACATTTTTGCATTTAGATTTTTATGTTTTGGGGATTTTGCATTTCAGATTTTTGAATAATATTTTAAGTAATTATTGCATTTAAATGTCACGTGTGCTGAAGCCCCCATAGGAAATTATTTTTTAGTATTTTTGCATTTCAATTTCTATAAAAAATATTTTTGCATTTCAATTTCTATTAAAAAGTATTTTTAGTATTTTTGCATTTCAATTTCTATGAAAAATATTTTTTTAATTTTTAATATCATACATTTTGCAAATAATATTTTAATTATTATTGCATTTAGATTTTCTGATCTTTTGGCACATTGTTTTATTTGTGATCTTTTATTGATGTTATATTTATTATTTAATTTCTGATGTTATTCTGAACTTAAATAAGTTATTTTATTTCTGATGTTATTCTGAACTAATATTAATTATTTAATTTCTGATGTTATTCTGATAATTATGAAAGTGTACCATAGTGACCCCTATACTACTTATATGCACCACCGAGGTCGTGTTACATCCGTAAAGAGACTGAGTCGTATACTCGTATAACAAGTTACTAAAATGTACACACGTGTCAAGATTGACTATTAGTATTAATTGTATATTTCAACACTTTTTATTTACCATTATAATATGTTAATAATTTAATAATTAATAATAAATATATTTAATAATTTACCTGTAATATTTTGTTACACTACCTACCTATTTAATTACCTACCTACATTCTGTTTTTAATATGATATACCTAACTGTTATATATTGTTTATAAAATAAAAGTAGTTACTGATGATTGTAGTTACCTATATAATATTAAACCAAAAAATATGGTTGAAAAAGAAAGATAAAATGCAATAGAATTACTTATCTTTATTTTTTCTTCTAGACAATGAGGAAGTTACTCCTGTCCACGAGGACGATTTTATCACCCCAGAAGACAGGGACCCAGATATGATATATATGGTGAAACTCGATGCTAGGAGCCGGCAATTGGAATTGGAAAATATTCCATTTGCTGAAGTTCCAGCTGTTCTTCCCTCTTTGGAAAACGATGGCGAAATATGTGTAGTATGCAGAGTAGAAGAGAGAACGCATGCTTTAATACCATGTGGGCACAAAGTATTATGCTAATAGTGTGTGTATCTGTTAGAGCCTAAACGCTGTCCTGTATGCAATATTGACTTTACAACATCCATCAGGATTTGGTAAAATATGTACATTGTACATAGGTACCTATTTTAACTAATTACTATTCAATTAATTAAATTATATAATTATGAGTTTATATTTTATGACGTAACCTAAATCTTAACTGAAGTTACAAATAGTATTATTATTATTATGATGTTCATCGTCTGTTTGCATTTTACGAATTTGGCATCAACAGGCAACTAAGAAATCGTATATATTGTTCAGTTTTACTTATTAAATAAATTATATAAGAGTATTATTATATTAACCCTAATTAAATTTGATTATATTATTGATTAGTGGTCAATATTTATATTGGTAAATTCATTTAAATTTATATTTTATAGCTTTAGGCATTTGTATATTTATCCTATGGGTGTTTTAAAAGTGCTACTAGTTACAACACTACTTTCACAAAATCTTTTCACATTAATTCAGTTAAGTCATATGATAATGCAATAATATTAATAATTATTTTTTAGGGTAGGTACATTGTAATATAATGTACCAAGTTTTTTTAAGCAAATATACAAATTGAAAGGTCTGGTGCCATTAGCTGGTATATCCATATATTTTGAAATTTTGGGCTTAATAAACTAGATACCTACCTTATTTCCTCGGATGCCCTTGAATGACATATCAGGGATTAGCAGCTAGGCAGTAAGTACCTACCGATTTATTACAAGTAAAATTAATTTTTTTAATTAAAGTAATAATACTAAGTGAATTTCTAACATGATAACATTATTTATATATTAACATAATTTTATGAAATGGTTTGAATAGTTTTGAAATACCTATTGCTGTTATAGGTACCTATATTGTGTGTTCATTAATTTTTTAAACTTTGACATTGTTAAATGTAATCCTGTATTATTTTATATTTGTAAATTGTATGACTAATGAATTAATTAAATAATTAATTAACATAATTTTATGATTTTTAATTTGACATTTTTTAAATTAATTATTGGTTCCGTAGATCACATATTAAATGAATACCCATTGCGGTAGGTCATATACTAAACGAATACCGACAATTTAAATATTATTTTTAAATTAAGTTTTTATAATTTTTTTATTTAGCAATTTAGTCAATATAATGATCTATAAAATGAAACCTTTATACAACATTATTGTCTATTATCACATGTGTTGCAACTTACAAATAGAGAGGGGCTTTAGGGACTAAGCCCCCCAAACATTTCCTACATTTTGTTTTAAGCTTATTCAATATTATTAAAGTGAGACTTTAGCGCCCTCCCCCCAAATCTCAAATTTGTGTCTATGTTCACAAGTCTATCTGTAGTATAACTGTATCTTTAAAATTAGAATTTACATTTAAATGTTAAAAAAAGTATATTTAATTTGTCTTTAAACTTTAATAATTGTTTCAAAGCAAAAATTTCATCTTAAAAGATGTAAAAGTGAACCTAATAAATAATATTAGTTATTATAGTTATTAGTAATAACTTATTACTGACACAGAACGAGTATACATTTTATATTTTCAGATTATCTTATGAATTATAACAAAGACAAATACATTTCATTTATTTTAAGTTAAATGTCCTGTTAATCAAGAGATTTATTTTCCATAACTTGTAATTTTTAATACGATTTAATACAAATTTTTTTATAAAAGTTTCTTGTATCTTTTGGCAAAATGATATTCATGATACTAATATAAAATGTATCACAAGATGCAATTGTATTTAAATATAGTTAAATAAATAGTCGGTAACTCAAAAATAAGCAATTAACCTAACCTAACCTAACCTATGCATTAATCTTGCCACCCTATAATAACATAAAACTAAATAATATAATTTTTGATTTGTATGATATGTAAATATGAAATAAATAACAAAACAATTAACTATACATTATTGCAGCGTTTCCCAAACTTTTGTTTGGGCTGGCCCGGTAATTTATATTTTTCACCTTCGTGACCCACCAAAATATTTTACGTTTATAATTGTGTAATAAAACACATTTGAATATCTACATAGAATTTTATAATAAAATTAAAGCGTTAATTTATATTTTGAAACTACAATGTAATAATTATAATATAGTTACTAATTATATTAGTTGACTACTATCAGTGAGAAGTATGAAGTTGTTTATTTTTAACTAGGAACTCCAAGATGGCTGGGAAGGACGTTAATTTTATTCTTAAGTAAAGTTCAACTTCCAACCGATTCCTGTATTTATTCTTCAGGAACACGAGTGTTGAAAATCCTGCTTCACACTTAAAGGTCGTGACAAAAAGCATTAGAAATTTTATCGCTTGTTTTGCTTCAACTGAGTACTCTTGACGATAAGATAACCAAAAATCTATTAATGGCTGTTCCTTATATATGTCTTTGAGTGCCAGGTCATACATTTAAGTCCGAAAAAGTTGTTTCAATATTGATTGAAAATGGGTTTCTTATCCATGCTTTGTTACTGTTAGTTGGAGGAAAATATTCTTTTAGATTAGCTTCCAGTCCTTGCAAATGTTCCTGAATAAGAGCATGAAACTTATGTTATTCTCTTTTTGAAATGCTGTCAGCATTGTAAAAGCCTCGTAATTTCCTGTTTTTATGCGACGCAACCACAAATTAAGTTTCCTCGTTGCAGCTTCTACCTTCTCTTGTACTTTAAATATTGTCACATTTTCACCTTGAAGTGCCAAATTTAAATTATTCAAAAAATCAAACACATCACAAATGTAGACTACCTTTACTAATCAATTAGCATCATGAAATCTGTCTTTAAATTCAAATGTTGCATCTTTAGATGTTGGAGGATTTTGTTCTAAGAATACCAAAACTTCTTCCTTAAATTCGATTAGTCTTTTCAAGACATAAGGCACATACACACTACGCTAACGTGACGCATTAACACGCAATAACACGTTACACGTGGGAACACGTCAGCTGTCATTAATGTACACACTAATCAGTATCACACGCGTCAGAGCTGTACGTAAATACAAATACCCTGCCACTTTACTAAAAGTGATTATTTAGTTATTCAGTTGATTGTAACGATTGGGTTCGTACGCACTGAAAACATCGCTGAAATCATAATAATCTAATTATGGACTGGGATGAACTCGACGAAGAAGAAGGATGTGTAGCGGTTTTAGCGACCATGATAGTAAAGAATAACGGAAATAGATAAACGTGGGTACATCCTATCAATCTAAACCAAAAATTATACGGTGAATTTTATCATCTCATGCCACAATCGATTGAAGATGAACAGAGATTTCAAATGTATTTTCGTATGAACAAAGATGAATTCTACTATCTATTGTAAATGATTGGCCCTGAGATCGAAAAACGCACTAGCTTCACATTTTTTTTATGTTTTAATCGTTTTTTTTCCAAACCACATTTTAACTATCTACATTGTACACAGACACACAACAAACAATATTTTATGCTGTTATGTATTATACTCTTATTATAGTTATTATTATTTATTTATTTATTTATTGTTATTGGGAGTAGCTATTTTTATTTTTATCAGTTTCGTCGGTATTGAACGGTGGTACTGTGGTAGTATACTAGTGTTTATCTAGAATTAACCCGCATACAACACTACAATAATTCATTTTTAATTTACATTTGACCGATTTGGAACTATGTGTGTAGTACAAAAATTTGTATATTTTAGGGACTTGGATGGACTATGTAAATTATTTAGTCATAATATTTTATTACACTAGGTTAGGTTAGAAATAATAATGTACAACATAATAAATATTTATTAAAACCAAATATAATTACTAATATTAAATTAACGATTATATTTACAGAGATTGTAGTTGTGTATTTGTAGTATCTGTTTCTGAGTAAATAGACTGTTCAGAAGTTGCAGGTGATTGTGTATAGAATTGGTCTTGTTGATTGTAGTGTTGAGGGTTTTGAAGGTTACGATATTCTGCTTGAAATACAACTTGAGACATCTCCGATTTCACCCTAATATGCTCTTCTGGTTTTAATTTTTTTATAAATCTGGCCAAACCCAAAAAGAACATTTCTTCTTCATCATGAAGACAAGATTGAGAAGTAGCACTTTGATTTTGAGAGAGTTGTTGTGAGCGCATACGGCTATTGCTTTTCATTATTGAAACCAATTCGTTCATGGTGGCTTCAATTCTTGTACTTTTTCTCTTTGAATCGTTTGAAGGCGATTCAGGAGAAATAAAATCTGGTTTATCAGTAGAAAGAGATTCGTTGACATTCTGGTAATGGAAAGGCTGGGTTTCATCTTCTATTGCTCCAATTGCTTTAGGATCATCAACATTATTCTCTTCTTCTTGAGTTTCGTCTTGTAAAATTTCACTCGAATTTCCATGAGTTCTATAACATGTATAAAGCTTGTTAAGCTACCAACCTAACTTAAAACTTAATAGCACAACATTAGGTTTTGTTTTCACTTACTCTCTAGTTGCCACAGAGGGATTTAGGAATATCATTTGATCTTCATATATCCATTTTACCATTTTTTTGGTTGCTTGACCGGATTTGGTTTTTCACCTATTTAATGCGTTAGTGTAAGCATTGCGTAGTTTATTCCATGCATCTTTGCACTGATCACCTACAAAAAAAAAAATAAAAATAAAATAAAAAAAATAATATTTTAAAATATGATTGTCGATACCCGGTAATTCACAAAAAACGAAATGAATATTTTTGTTACAGGTACCTAGCAACTGGAAATTCTTATAGATCGTTGGGTTTTTCTTTTCGAATTGGTTTCACTACCGTTGGCCAATTGTAAAAGAATGCTGTAAAGCTATTTGGAAAACTCTGCAACCCATATACATGATTGAGCCTGATAAAAACCACTGGAAATGTATTGCCAAGGAGTTTTATGACAAATGGAATTATCCTCATTGCGTGGTAGCATTGGACGGGAAACATGTACAAATACGATGCCCATACAAAGCTGGATCTTCATATTACAATTATAAAGGAACGCATTCTATAGTCTAATTAGCCATGGTGGATGCTTATAGCAAGTTTACATTAGTGGATGTTGGAGCTTACGGTAGAAATAGCGATGGTGGTACACTACAAAGGTCGACTTTTGGGAAAAAAACTACTTTCAAACCAACTTCATATTCCTAAAGAAGATGAACTAACAGTATTAACGGGTCAATCTTTCCCCTACGTTGTCGTCGCTGATGAAGCATTCCCATTAAAAATTTGGATGATGCGTTCGTACAGCAGGAATTCCATTGTAAGCGAACACGAAAAAATTTACAATTACCGTCATTCAAGAGCACGACGCACTGTTGAAAACGCGTTTGGAATTCTAGCAGGACGTTGGAGAATATTCTTAAAGCCAATCGAAACACAACCAGAATCAGCTGATTATATCATTTTATCTGCATGTTGCCTTCACAATATGCTTCGTAAAAACAAAGTGATCACATCATTTGAAAAAGAAATCATGGTACCCGAGGAAGAAATATATGGTTTAGAAGATTTGACACAGATCCGTAGAAACTATATACGCGATGCTATTCAAACAAGAGAAAAATTCAAAAACTTTTTTATATCACCAGAAGGAACAGCAAGTTGTCCATGGCAATGGGATTACATACGGCTAGGCAGAATCTCTCATTAAATGACATTTTAAATTGAAGTTTTCTTGCGCATTGCGAGGAATACAATTATAAAATAATATATTGTAATATACATATAATCCAAATTATTAATGATATTTTTACCTCCGTTTTTATTTTTGTTAAAAAAATTATAATTATGATAATATAAGAAAGTATAAAAATAAACTAACATGATAATTGAGACGAAATTTATTTTTAAGTAGACGTGCGATTACGACGATAACGTGAACGACCTACGCCGTCGTTAGCCGTCGCCGACGCAACTAGAAATTACAGAACTGTATTATAATATAGAATTTACCGAAAACCAATATCAATTTTACAAACCATAATAATGTTATATAGAAATATGCAAATATATGAAATAATAAAATAAAATGATAAAATAAAATAAATAAAATAATATGAAATATATATTATATAATAATCCGTCCCAATAGACAAACACATATGCAAGAATATGCTCTAAAAATGTTTATACTCACCCGATTTACCCAACTTTTCTCCGATCTGGTCCCAAGCTTCCTTTCTAACAACTTGGGTTCTGTAGTGCTTGTTCTTAAAATTATATAATATGGGATAAGCTCTTACATACTCGATAAGCTCTTCCTCCATGTTGTGCATGCACACGGCTTCACACGACTGACAAAAATCTAAAAATTTGATCGGCAGCTGACGCGTGTGACGTGTGATTGCGTGTTCACGCGTCACGTCAGGCTAATGTATACATCACTACACACGTTAGATCGCCGGAAAATTATATTACACGTGTTATTGCGTGTTAATGCGTCACGTCAGCGTAGTGTGTATGTGCCTATACTCTCTCGATTGCCATCTCACCTCACAGTGTAGAAGAAGATGTTCATGATCGCTCCCCATTTCTTTGCACAAAGCAGAAAATATTCTCGAGTTAAGTGGACGAGATTTAATAAAATTTATAAATTTTACACACTTGCATCGTTTCAGTTAAAGACAATGGCATTTTTTTGACCACTCATGCCTCTCTGTGAATACTACAATGAACCCATACACATTCCAGCGCTACAGCTTTTATTCTTGGAAAAAGGCCAGTACGAATACCTGACATTGCACGTGATCCATCGCTTCTCAATCCCTCACATTTCTTCCATTCAATGCCATTATCAATAATATATCTATTGATTAAATTAAATAATTCTTCTGCTGTTGTTCTTGTTGGCAGCGATTTACAAAACAATAACTCTTCGTGAGAAATATTTCCAAGATCATATCTTACAAGACACATTAGATTAGCATTATCCGACACATTTGTACTTTCATCAACTTGTAAAGAAAAATAATAACACGATTTGAGGTGGCCTACTATTGTCTCTTCGATGTTATTTGCCATATCCACGATTCTACGCTCCACCGTGTAATTCAACAACGCCAACAAATTTACTTGGTTTTCCTGTTTTTTTTCGCATATTCGAAATGAAATTATTTTCAGTGCCGGAAGTATTAATTATTCACTGATTGTGTGTGGATAACCCGTTTCAGCAATTAATTTTGATATTTCATAAGAAGCCGATACAAGGTTTTCAGTTTGAGGACTAAGTGAAAACATTGAAGTCATATTTTTTTTGGCACTTTTTAATTGTCTTCTCCTGTTAATGAAAAAATCTATAGGCAGTTCTTTGTATTCAGCATCCTTCAATTCTAAATGCCTCTTCAACTTTGAAGGCTTCATGGACTCGTTTGAAAGTTCTGCATTACATATTACACATAATGGTTTGTTATCATCGCCCTCGATGAATCCAAATTGAATGTAATTTTCAAAATACTGTAGAGTCCAGGTCCCCTTTTTTTTCTAAAACTTTTAGTAACCTATGACCGTAGATTGACTTGAAAATTTTACTGAATGTTTATATTAGCGTTTTCTACGATAAGATTTTGAAAATAATTTTACTCTTTTTACTCTTTTTAAGCTGTTTACGGGAATTGTCAGTTTTCAATTTTTTTAGTTTTTTTTTCTACAAATATCAATAAAATTGTATTTGTTGGTTAAAAAAGCTTGGAAATTAAATAGAAGGCTCCTGGGTTATTGTTTCAAAAGCAGATGAAAAAAATAAAAAAGTCCTCAGTCACAGTTTTTATTTATAAGCATTTAAAGTTTAAATCTTGACAAAATACGGAAAAATCACGAAAATTAGCAAATTATTTTGAGTTGATAATTCATAAAAATTTTTCTTTTTAAATCTAAGATTTGAAAATGTAATACAAGATTATCCATAAGTTTATCTACCTTTATCAAAAAAAAAAAAAATGTCTACAAGAAAGTCTACAAGAAAGTCAAATTAAATTTTTATGAGCGTTTCAAATTCATATTTTTACAACATTTGATATTCACTCGATTTCTCATGTAACGATTTTCTTATTTTGTTGTAATTAAAAACGTATGACTGTAGATACTTGAAAACTTTACTGAATGTTTATATTAGCATTTTCTATACACGATAAATTTTTGAAATATAATTTGACTCTTTTTGAGCTGTTTACGGACATTGTTAGTTTTTTTTTCTGTAAATATCAATAAAATTTTATTTGTTGGGTAAAAAAGCGTGAAAATTTAATATAAGGCTTCTGATATTTCGTTCTAATAGCAGATGAAAAATATTGAAAATACATAGGCACAATTTTTATTTTATAAGCATTTAAAGTTCAAATTTTGACAAAATTTATCAAATTTATAATTTAATAATTATTTTGTACTTAAAAATTTATAAAATGTTCAACTTTTATAGCTAAGGATTGAAAATTTAAAACAAGGTTCCACATTGTGTTATTTTCCTCAATTTTTTGTAATTTTTTTTATTTATTTGAACCAATTCTTGAATCATTTTGTTCTATTCATGTAGTCATACGTTTATACTATTCTTCGAAAAATGTTGCAAGCCTATTAAGTAATCCAAATAAATTTTTAGTATCTAAATTGTTGCATGTATCACATATACACAAATTAAGTATGTGACTATAACACCAAGTATAAATGCTGTTTTAGTTTTGCTCTTTAATTTTTGATTGTAATCCAGAATATACTCCTCGCGTATTAGATGCCCCATCAAAGGATTCTCCTATAATATTTATCCTATATTATTACTTATATTATGTTCAATGAATAATTTTTTTAGCATTTCATAGTATCCCTGTCCAGATGCGTTACTTTCAAAAGAGCAAATAATCTTTCTTTGATTTCTCCATTAAAAATGTAACGTATACAAATTGCTGCCTGGTCTGAAGCTCCGATATCTTGTGTACTGTCTACTTGAATGCTGAACATCTTATCTCCTAACTAGGTTTTAATTTTATTACTTTTTTATTTACTATAGACGCAATTACATTATTTACAGTTGTCTTTGAAAGTAAAGTCACTAGATAACCTCTTCCTCGGGACGACGATGATTTTTTTTCTAAGTTTAATTTTCGCTTTTTACTATCCTTAATATCTTTATTCAAATGTTTGTATCAAATAGTATCTCTCTCTGCTGTAAACTTTATTAACTCAAGAAAGTTACCTTTATTTAAATTATCTTTGTCATCCCATTTGTAAAGACTCTCAGAGTTTTTTGATCCTCTGAATGATAGATTTTGACGACCAAGCAATTTAATTATTTCAAAAACTTGTTTAATAACATTGAAATTTTTTTCAATTTGTTTTCTTTTTAAATTCATTAAATTACAGTTAATACCAAATTCGAATGATTTGTCATTGGAAGCACTAATAAAACATTCTACAGATGTTTTGTGTGTTATACTGTCCTAATGTTTTTTTATGCATTCATGAATATGTTTAAAATTAGTTTGTCCAAATGTAAATGGACTTTTTAAAGAACAAAACGCTATACAAAAAGGACAGAAGAATGATTTGAGTTCATGGACATTACATAACACAGATAACCAATTTCTTTTCCATAAATAGTGTTTCAAAAATATAGCTTGTGTATGTCTAAATTACCGTTAGAAAAATGCGCTGGTTGAATAGGATGCTGTTTAATGAAATTAAATTGTTGTATTAAATTAGCATTTTTAGGAAGTTTGAACAATTTTTCTTGTGAATTTGAAGATAAGTTTCCTAATTCAGATTCCTCGTATTCCTCAGTAAAACTTGTTCGTGTTGCTTTTTTCTTTCAATATCAGTATAAACTAAAAGTTTGATTTCTTCGTAATGAATTGCACCAATTACTACCTGCTTCTATAACAATATAATTAATGTATTAGTGTAAAATGTATCATTCATCTAAATAAATTATGTGTAACTTACTGTTTTACTTGTTTCTTGTTGCTCTTTTCTTTCAATATCAGTATTAACTAAAATATCATTTTGTACGTTAACATTGCCTAAATTAGTATCAGCTTTCTTTTTCTGAAATAATAATCTAATACTATAAAATCGTAAGAAGAACAGCTGATCTATAAGGATATCACGGAAGATCTCATGGTGGAAAAATATTAAATTAAATTAATCACTGCTCCGTTTCCCCAGTCCGCCGGACCGTTCCCGTCGATTCCCTATAGCGCGACCAATCGCGTACCTTCTCCGCGGTGGCGGCGGCGGTCGGTTTTAACACGTTTTCGAAAAATGTTACTCTTTTTACGCTGTTTTTTGCCTTTTCGACTTTTTCACATTTCACCTATAGTTCGTTTGTTTTAAAAGCCGCGTGGTTTGTACGCGATATCGGTCCATAGCCATCGCAATCGACGCCAGCGTAGGTCGTTATTATTGATTTTTTCGTGTTTCCCGATTCGTTTCGTCTTTTCAAATGCCGTTTGTGCTCTATTTGTTATGTTCATTTCTTTTGAAAACTGTAGAAATGCGGTTTGTACGCTTAAAAATTCGCGTTCACAAAATGTCAGTCGGTCTTCGTTCTGTAGTAAACCCAAAAGCTATAGTATTATTTTAAATAAAATAATATAGAATAAATAAATTATACATACAGTATAATTTATTTGTAGTAATGTAGGTATTAATACGGAATATAAAGTAAGCGTAAAAACGTAGGCCAAAGGCGAAAACAACAAATTGTTATAGCTAATCACATATTAATGAGATTCAGCAATATTAGGGATTTATTAATACCCACAGCTATAATATGATATTAAATAATATCATGTAGAATAAATTATACATTTTGTATAATTTATAATAGGTAATGTAGGCATATAACAGGAAGCCTAGATCAGAGGTGAAAACAACAAGTTGTTTTACCTATTTCCACAATAATACAATTCGACACTACTAGGGAAGTAATATTAGAATATATTATCTATCACGCCACTAGTACGTCATTGTTAGAACCCGTATAAATACGGGTAGAGCGCCTACCATTACTTAGAAGATAGTCAGCCCTCGTCGTAGGTCTAACAAGCTTACGACAGTGCTTATAATTATTGTGTATTTGAATTTGTAATAATAAAGTGTTAAATTATTGTTATATTTAAAAAGTCTAAAAGTGTTTATAATTATCACCTATCTTTCTCAACCACGACTCAAGACAACGACGAACGTGCGAAGTCGTTAAATAATTATTGTATTAGTGTTCAACGTGTCCTGCACGGCGATCACTACAGTTCCAACGCACAAGTGCGCAGTTGATATATATTGTTTTTGATCCAATAAATATTGCATTATGTGATTGTAGACATATTGTTTGGTCCTTAATAACGTAGCTGGTATATTGCTTAACGTAAATGTATTATTCAAGCATACATAATAATGTAATAATAATAAAAACGGTCAGATAAGTGAATAGAAGACAATTATAGTTTAAACAGTGTGTAGATACATAGAATTACAATAATTACATCGATGTATAATATCGAATATATTGGTTTACGTCGCTCCGTAGACACACAGCTTAATTGTTGAAGTTTTAGACACGATTGGTATCACAAACTGTGGCTCGATAGGTTAGGCGTAGGTTCCCCAAACGTAAGATGTTAGGCATGTCTGAGTTCGAATCCGCCGTAGCGCTATTCGGGTGGCTACCGGCTGAGCCGCATTCTACAACACGGCCTCCCTTATCACGACTTTTTTTGCATTTTTTTTCACGTTAAATTTCATAAATAATAAAATAATATACGTTAATATTACAATATATGACTGTATATTATATTATATTATGTACCTATATGTTATTTAAATTATTAGGAATTAAACACATATTATTTTCTTTAAATTGTCATTATTATTATATCATACAATAAATACATATTTGTTTTATTTTTCGTAAATTATTTCGAATGTTGTGTGATTGGGTTTTTGGAAAAAAACTTTTCTCTTCACTTATAGTAGCTAGTTATACTAGACTGATTACTGCTGTACATTTTTCGCTATCCGACGAAGTCCTAACCTAACGAAGTCGGATAGCCTACCTAGGTGGCCAACTTGAAAGTTAATAGATTTTGACTTGAGATGACTGACTTTCTAGACACTCCAACACGGTTTTCGACTTTAACTTTTTCATAAGAAAAGGCACTGGACATGCGACGGCAAATACCTATCATTTTATCCGCCGTAGACGGATTGCTCATTTTGGTTTCGTCTTAGACGGTGATGACCGACTTGCCAACACTTAAAAATGGAGGTTTTTACATTTTTTTTTTGTATATAAATATATATACACTTCAGGTACATGTTTATATGTATTTTACTGTCGAATATAATATTATGTATCTATATTTTATTTTTTTTAGGAATTATAATTGCACATTTCTCAAAATGTTCATTGTTATATATCATACAATAAATACATATTATAATTGTTTGTATATTGTATATAGTTTGTATTTTTCCTAAATTATTTCGTAAGTTGTGTGATAGGGTTTTCACTTAAAGCCGCTTGAAGTCGGGTCTGCAATCCTCTGCAGGTGGATTGTCTACCTGATAAGCTGTAGCACATTTTCCGCGGTCCGACGAAGTCGAATTGCCTAACTAGGTGGCTAATTGGAAGCTCATCGATTTTGACTTGAGATGACTGACTTGCTAGACACTCCAACACGGTTTTTGACTTTACAGTTTTTACATAAGAAATAGCACCGGGCATGCGACGGCACATACCACTCTATCCGCCGCAATTGGATTGCTTATTTTTGTTTTGTGTTAGACAGGTAATGACTGACTTGCTGGACACTCTAATATGCAGGTTGTCGAATTAACATTTTCTTACACATACAAAAAAGCACCGGACATGGAGGATAGTATCATCATTGAATTGCCGGTTTTTATGGGCCATGGGAGATTTCTAGACACTGAAGCGTAATCCACCGTCGTATGGCGTTCAAATATAGGATTTGGTGTTGAATGAAATACACAAGGATTTGATAGAAATAGAATAATTGATTTATTAGATTAAAACACTATTAAAAAAACTATATTGAATACTGATTTTACACTAATATACGAGGTTCTGATTAAAAACTAAATGATGCTCTGTTGTAATATAAAAAAATGCTCTGATATAAAACTTAAGAATTACTCGATAGAGTCACGATCGTGTCGTTCACTCTTTACGGACTTTACTCGACTGTCTGCCACCAACCGGGCCCGTCGCAACGGTCCGTCCGGGGGCCTTCGGTATGTGCTGACCCAGCCATTTCGGTCACGTAGACCATCGTGAGAACCGAAACGGTCGCACACTCCTTTTGCCCTGAGTCAACACATTTGAGTGTATATGCGAGCCTCCAGTATATACTATATATACATACACATATATATACTTACATACATACATGTATACACACATAGTACATACTATATACAGCATACCCACATACACACATATACAACATACCCCCAGCGTTAAACTGGAACAGTCCCTGTGACTTCATTTATTACAACTTCTATAACTTAAACTACGATTACAATTCCTTAAACTACGGGTACACCTAGTTACAATACCGCCACATGGTGTCTGCAATGCTTAAACTTACTTAATTTTACTTAAAGCTTAAAGGCGTTACAATATAATTTTTTTTTATGTATATATAAACTTAAAGGCCATCTTGATCGTTATTAGAACTATTGTCTGCCACTTCTGGGCTATACATTTTTATAATTCTACTCTTGAGTCTTATAGCTAATGCACTTATCACTAATATAGAGAAAGTTAAGGATATGTACAAGAAGGTTATGTGGAATTCCATTTTAAATATACATAAGGGTTCTACGGATTTAGATTCAAGTTTGCTTAATTCAAGTGCTCTATGAGCTAAGAAATTTAAATTCTTAAATATTTTTACATTCGAGAGGTTCTGGGGTAATACGGAGCTAAGAGTTTCTGTTAACATTGATTTGATGTTGAATTTCCGATTTTCTGGTATTAAATCTAGCTTTATATCTCTATTAGTCTTGGAGAATGGTACAAGTATAGAATTTTCCGTATGGATTTCGCAAGACGGAGGGACGGTCAACCTACCCACACCCGAGATCTCAACTCTAGAGGTTTGTGGAGGATCTGGGCAAGTAATTGTACATAACTCTGTTTGAGTATAGTACAACCAGGAGTTTGTTTTTGATGCCAAATAGGTGTCTCTAAAGTTACCAGTTTGACTTCACAGCCTTTCAAAGGACTATCAAAACTAGTTAAATGTGATAACTCACATAAGTTGGATCCCGCTCGGTATTGAATAGGTTGGTCGCCCTTACAAAGCGTATATGATCCTAACTTGATACATTCTTCCCATTGGCTAACTCCTAATGTGATAAAATTTTCGTTATCTTACTTAATGCTAGGTAGTCGACTTCAGGGGGAATTAGGGCTATGGTATTCTCATTGTATAGAATGGTTAATGAAATAGGATGATACATGGTATATTCCTCGACAGATGTTAAGGGTATACCTATGGAGAAAACTAAGTAGTGTCCCTTGTGGAAGATTGTAAGGTCAGACACTCGTAGAAATTCTGTTAGAGATTCTGCTTTAATTTCTAATGGCATTGCTGTTCCCACCGCTAGGTTCATTTTAATTTCTCTTAATTCCACAAGAAGTCTCTCTGAAGTGAACACGCTGGTATGTATTTTCCCATTCATTGCCGAGTTAATTATGGACATTAGATTCTGTGTTTCATAAGAGTATTGATTAAGAAGAATTTCGAAAAGAAGAGCCTGCTCTAGTAACCTTGTTTTGAATTCAATCCTATTAACCTTCTGTATAATTGTCTCCGTTTGCTTCTGTAAATACTGCAGATTTTCTTCGAGTTTTTCCTCGTGTTTTAAGATCTCCTTCAACTGATTATCTGTTTCCACCTGCATGATTCTGATCCTCTCGAGGTTTAAGGTGATGTTCTGACTATTGCTTTGACTTAGGGCTATTATTTTACTGAATATAAATTCCGCGTCAATACTTGAGTACATCCCATACAATACATTCGCTAACCGTTGGATTGTGTGGGTTAATCCTCGTTTTGTTCGAATTCTTCCCGTGTCCATATCTCCAATGGAAAACAGCATATTCCGGTGGCTGGTCTCGATTTCGTACAGGTACGGTAATGTTGCTCTTGTGAATAGCTGTACGAATTGTTCACATGCATTTGATATTTCTATTGACATTATGGCTTGGTATTTGTAACCCGGATCTGCAAGGTTGACGTAGGCCACTAAATTCCAATTGGAATGTGACATTTTTACTGGTCCATGGTGCTCGAAATAGAATTCCTGATGGTTTGGAAATGACGTGATGTTATAGACATGAGTGGATGACTCTGAAGAACGCTCTGTTCTATATTCTATAGGTTTCCCTGTTGTAATGGTTGGTAGAAACAAAATTCTGAAACAAGATTTATAATTTTCTTTTCATCCTTAATTCTAGTTCCCAATAAGGCTTATTTACAGCACCTTGATTCTTAACCGTAGTTAAGTTGATCATCTTTCGCAGAATTTAATAATTTTACAACTAAATTTTTCTTAAATTATATTAGTATTTACATTATTTAATCCGCAAAAACCCGAATAAGGTTCTTGTGCACGGTCACCCTTTTTCGATCTTTTTGTAAGGTTACGTTTTCGTTTGCCCTTATCTCGATCACCTCGTAGGGTCCCAACCACTTAGGGCTGAGTTTCCCTTTCCTCGCATTATTTTTGAGAAGCACCCGATCTCCCACGTGTACTGTGATTTCGTTCAGTTTCCGATCGTATTGTTCTTTCGTTTTCTGTTTTTGTTCCAACAGACGATCCCTAGCTATTTGGTGTGACAATTGGAGTTTCTGCTTCAATTCTAGGTAGTAATCTTCGTAATTGTACCGAGGCTCTGGAGGTTTCATTAATGAACTTGGCATGTTTATCGTTGGCCCATACATTAGTTCGTATGGCTGCTTCCCTGTGGAACGATGTTCTGAGGAGTTAAAAACGAACATAGCATATGGTATGAATGTATCCCAGTTCATTTGATCATTGTCCACAAAATGACGTAGGTATTCCCCTAGGGTCCGGTGACTCCTCTCTAGGGCTCCATTAGCCTGTGGGTGATAGGGCGGGGTGTTACACTTTTTTATTTTCAGCAGCTTGCATGTTTCAGCTAACACTTTGCTTAGGAACTCTGTTCCCTGATCACTAACCAACACACTGGGAATCCCGTGAAGACATACACATGACGTTACAAAGTGGTATGCCACCGTATTAGCCTCGTGGTTAACCATAGGAACCGCCATTGAAAATGTTGTCAGGTCACACTGCATTGTCAGAATATAAGCATTATCGCCGTCTGTTTTCGGTAGTGGTCCAACCACGTCGATAAAAACTTTTTCAAAGGGTTCCATCGCTGTAGTACTTATAACCATTGGCTGTTTAACATTCTGGTTACATGTTTTATGTATTTGACAAGACGGACATTTAGAAACGTATTCTTTTACGTCTTCCGCCAACCCATTCCAATTGAATTGCATCTGGATGCGCTTCAAGGTTTGGTTGATTCCGCGATGACCTCCAAGTGGGCTGGAATGATGCTCTGCTAGAACTTGCTGCTTCTCTGAATCCTTCAACTCCGTTTGTGGATATACGTGGATTTCTATATTTGTTTCCTTGAATATGAATCGAACCATAGGCCAATCTAACTGGTCACTTCCGCTACCAATCCGGGGAATTGCCAACTTTTTGATTTTTAGTTCGGTGCAGATAGCTTTGAGGTTCTGTATTGTCAGGAACAAGTCCTCTAAAGATGATTTTTGCCAATATTTAGTTTTCGTAACCATGTATAAGATATACCGGTTCTCTTGACGAATATAGACGACTTCGTGGATTTGGGGATGTTGGCACTTTAACATTTCTACGTTACCAAATTTTCTACGGAACATGAGCGCCACGCCTTGGTTCATTTTCAGGTCCTGTGATACACAGTGTGCTAGACTATATTCCAACGGGGCGTCAAATAGATCCCCTGTCTCTTCTATGACTTTATTGTTGACCACTGTTTTGCCCTTCACCAGCTCCAAGTAGGTGTCGAAACTCAGTTGAGGTGCTACTTAGCATAACTCGTCCTATTCGGCTTAACGCATCCGCATTTGTATTTATGGTTCCAGGTTTGTAAATTACTTCATACTGATATTCAGCCAGTTTAAGTCTCCACCGCATGAGTCTGGACCCCAGGTCCTTTACATTGAATAGCCACGTAAGTGGCTGATGGTCGGTGTAAATACGGAATTTTCGGCCCAAGAGATAAGGCCTGAAGTGTTTGACGGACCAGATGATGCTTAACAGTTCCTTTTCCGTGGTACTGTAATTTTGTACCGCTTTGTTCAAGGTTCGTGATGCATAGGCAATAGGTAGGTCATGTCCTATTTCGCCCTGTGAGATAATACTCCCAATAGCGTACTGACTCTCGTCAGTTGTCAAGATAAATGGTTCTTCAAAGTTGGGGTACTGCAGTATGGGAGCTGTTATGAGTTTCTATACGAGCGTCTCAAACGCTGTTTGGCATTCCGTGGTCCATTCGAAGGGTTGACCTTTCTTCAACAACGTTGTCATCGGCTTTGCTATTTGACTATATTTTTCGATGAATCTCCTATAATAATCCGAGAGTCCAAGGAACTGCTTCATTTCGGTTGGGTTTCGGGGCACCGGATGATCTTTAACACAACTGATTTTCGTCGGATCTGGTTTCAAGCCAGCATCCGTTATTAGATGTCCGAGGTAGACAACTTCGCGTCTAAGAAATTGGCATTTGCTCGGTTGGAGCTGTAGATTGAATTTCCGCAAACGTTGGAATACTTCTTCCAGCCTTGCCTCGTGTTGCACTAGATCGACTGCATATATAATTATGTCGTCCAGATATACGAATGCCTTAGTACCATTGAGTCCCGTCAACACGTTGTTCATCAACCGCTGGAACGTCCTTGGGGCCCCACATAGTCCGAAAGGCATTCGGACAAATTCAAAGTGCCCTTTGTCTGTGGAAAATCCAGTCTTTTCACAATCTTGGGGTCGAATTGGCACTTGATGGTAACCACTCGCGAGGTCTAGCATAGTGTAATATCTGAAGCGTCCTAGTTGATCCAGGATCTCATCGATCCTTGGAATTTGAAAAGCATCCCCGATGGTCAGTTGATTAAGACGACGGAAGTCTACGCAAACCCTAAATTGTGGTTTCCCGTTCGCGTCAGGTTTCTTCGGCACCACTACTAGTGGAGCGTTCCGTGGTGATTCGGATGGTTGAATGATATTATCTTCTTCTAATTTTTCCATTTGTTCGACTATCACCTGTCGATGAGCGTACGGAAGTCTATATGGTCTGATGTTTACTGGAGCTGTTCCTTCTGGAATTTTTATTTCGTGCTGAATGGCTGTGGTGAATGATAGAGGTTCCCCCTCGAAATGGAATATATCCTGATATTTTTTGCAAATTCGTAGCAAGATAGCTCGCTCTTCCGAATTAAGATGCTCTGTCTGGATAACATTGGTTAATCTGGTTATTCGGTTGTCTTTCTCCTGCTGTTCTCCGGTTTGTTTGCAGAGATAGATATTTTCTTTTAGGATGTCGTGCTGCACCTCTCCCAGCTGAGGTGGAAAGAATTCAATTGGATCCTGTGATGGGTTTACTACCGAATTTAATATTTGTCCACCTCTTACGTGATTGACGGTGTTTCCCATTAAAATCCCCTTTTTTCCGATACTCTGTGAATGGATTATCAAGGTTGTTCTGTCTTCTACGTCAGTTAAAACAGGTACGAGAGTCTCTGATCGTGGTTGAATAATTATGGATAGTACTGATTCCTGAGGTTCTGGTGGCTTTGGCGAGTCGATTGACAGTGTGGAGGTTCTGAAGTTGAGGTTGATTCATTGTCGCGAAGGAATGGAGCACCCAAGATTCCTGCTTCCGCTATCGGGAAACTGTCATGCGTGACTTGGAAGACGGCAGTTGTGTCCTTCGTTCCGAGTTGGATTCTCAAAACGACTGAACCAATGGTGTACACAGGTTGTGAGTAGTTTCGTCCACGAGTATATTCTTCTTCAACTCTGAAAGCTTGATCATGTTGACGTCACTACTGGTATCTACTAGCAATCTCACTTCCTCCCGTACACACTGTGCAATCCTAAACAGAGTCGAATTGTTTATTAATGTTGCTTCGAAGTGGAGGGCTTTTGCAAGCTTAATACAGCGCTCTGGATCTGTTGAACCGAACGTGCGCTGGTTGTGTTCGGTTCTTCCTCGTTTCCCGTGTTATGAGTGTCTATTCTGGCTTCCTTTCCTTGTTCCCTTTTGCTGTTTACATACTTTCTTTTTCGGCAGTCCTCCAACTCATGCCCTTCCTTCTTGCAATACCTACATACCAATACCGTTTTACTGGCGTTTCTTGAATTTGGTTGTTTACTTTGCTGGCTGGCCTTAAACTTTTCCTGGTCCCATTGTGATGCTCTGCAGTCCCTGGCGAAATGATTCGTTCTGCCACACTTGAAACAGCCCTTATTTGTGTTGCTGGTTTTGTTGTTGTTTGCTTGTTGGAACGTCCCTGAGCTAGATTTTGATGCTTGATGTGGCTGATTCTTGATACTCGTTTGCAGACTGAATAATTTCGTTTCCTTCGCCAGGTTTTCTTCCGTTTCCTCTTCTAAAGCAAATACTAACGCGTCACTTAATTTCTTGGGGCCTCGAGCCTTTAATAGTATCCGATAAGATTCTGGTAGACCACTTATAAAGGCGTTGAGGACCTGATTGTGTAACAGTCTATCAATATCTGTTCCATTCTCATAATCTCCTCCTTCCATTGTTGCTCCGATTAGGTCATGTAGTAATTGCTCCATTTTATTATAATACTCCTGCACCCCTTCATCAGGAGTCTTCCTGCACGTGAGTAATTTCATTTGCAGCTGAGGTAACAGCTTTTTTGTTCCTGATAGTTCCACAATATTTTTCGGGAACTCCTTGTATGTCTTTATTTCCTTATACCTTATTGACCGCAATGCTCTTCCGGATAATTTTATTATTAACCCTTGTACTAAAATACCTATTTGCTCCAGATCGATAATCCTGACCGCAAAATCACATGCCCTTAGGAAAAGGTCTGTCTGGTCAGAGCTGGTTCCATCAAAGTTCGGTACTACTCGCATAGCCGCTTCGATGCTTACACCACCCTTGTGTGCTTCCGCTTTTGAATCTGAGGCTACCGAATTTTGCTGTTCTGCCATTTTTCCTATTGGTAGCTTGGTGCTTTTTCGATGTTCTGTATTTCCTGAATACTGTTGATTTCTTGGCTTTGATTGAGGTTCTGGATGCTCTGGATTTTCTGAATACTGTTGATTTCTTGACTTTGGTTGAGGTTCTGGATGCTCTGGATTTTCTAAATACTGTTGATTTCGTGGCTTTGGTTGAGGTTCTGGATGCTCTGGATTTTCTAAATATTGTTGATTTCGTGGCTTTGGTTGAGGTTCTGGATACTCTGGATGTAGATTTGTCGCTCGATTTCTTAGAAAGTATCTGGTTGACCCTAAAAGTTCGTTTGTCTGTTCTATAGTAACCCTGGCCCTACGTAATACACTACTACTGGGTTCATAAAATTCTCCACTAGACGGCTCTAAATCTATTAAATTTAAATCAATACCATCATTTGACCCTGAGTTCGACATGCACTAGCAAAAAGGCCCGATTATTAAATAAATTAAGTAGACTGAAGCTAATTATTATTATTTTTTTTTTCCTTTAAAAATTATCGAAACAATACTAACGGAAAAAAAGAAAACAAAAAAAAAATAATAATAATAATAATACTAAAGAAATAAGTACCAGGTGATTAATGACCCCGAATAATTATTAATAAAACTTACGAAACGATGTATAGTAAATACTGCTGCATTATGATTGTGTTGATGCTTGATTGTTATTGTTTACCGCGTGATAAGATTGTTATCGACGATGGTGTGATATGTATATTTTAATTGTTCTACTGACCCACTGCTCGGCGACGTTGACCTTGTCCTACTCGTGCAGCGACGGCGCGTACTGGAACGAAGACTCCTCCCCAACGCGACACTGTGTACCGCGGCGGCGGCGGCGACGACGACGACGAAGACGACCGAACCCTCTTCGTCCGCGCGTACGGAGCGCTGTTTCACAGCTACTACGTATCACCGGCGGCGTGTATGATATTTACGCGACACGCAACAACGAATAAATGGCGGCGCGTATTGAACGAATTAACACTATTTTAATATTTTATAAATCGTATGGGTACTGTGGACGGGTTGCCCTGACGGCGGCGCGGAACGATTAAGTCGGCACGCTCGTCTGGTGATATAAAGTAAATATACGTATATAGTATATACGTATATATATTTATATATTATGCTCGCTCGATCGGATGTATAATATGACACGCCGTTACGACAATGTTGGCGGCGGTGTGTTTAATACCGATATATTATTCTATATTATATATAATATGTTGTATGCTATATATACCTCTGGACAACCGCGCTTCCAATTACTGAACGAATTACCGTATTGATTTTCCGTAGCGTTTTCTTTTATTTTTTTTTCTCTCCTTTTTTTTTTCGTGATTTTTCTGACACCAAAACCGGTTGCACCCAGACGGCGGTAGCCCACGTGAGTTCTGTAGCGATCTCCAAAATTGCACTGTCGCAAAATTAATTACGACAATTTTTCCCTTTCAGAGATCCCACCGCTGCCACCAATGAAGCGTAGTCCACCGTCGTATGGCGTTCAAATATAGGATTTGGTGTTGAATGAAATACACAAGGATTTAATAGAAATAGAATTATTGATTTATTAGATTAAAACACTATTAAAAAGAATATATTGAATACTGATTTCAGGGACGGACTGGCCCGGTCCGCTGGTCAGCGATCGCGGACTGGCCTGTCGGCTGTAATAATATATAATTTTGCCCTGCATTATTTATAAAAACAAAATATAAAATCAGACAAAAATGTATCTTAAAATAATAATAATATGACGGAATTCTAAGCACTGGATAATAATACACAATGCTTCTGCTGAAAATTAATTCACATTAATTTATTTTTGTTATCGGCTTATTCTATTTTCGTATCGTTCCGATTAAATCACTATACGGGCTTACGGGTTATGGCTATACCCGCGTCGCGCAGCACATATTATACATATATTTGATGACGGAAGAACATAATAATATTATATCATGTATAATAATATTATCATACCCATCATGCATTGTTTATTTTTATTTTAAATACAAATATGAAATGTTATTTAATTCAAATTAAAAATGAGGCAACAGTTTTAAACGGCGTTTATTTTCCATCCAATAGGCAGAGCAACAACATGTCAACATCGTTTATAAACTATCAGGTAAGAAATATTTAACTTTAATAACTTGTAGACACTAGACGGTATTATAGTAGTTACTAGTTAGTAGTTGATTTGAATATTATCGTTATAGTTTGGCAATGTCATTGGTTATTTTAAAACGTATATACCATATACGACACAATTGTTGTCACGTAGTGAAACCTAGTATTTTTAATAACTAGATAACTGGACGACATCGTTTTTTCTTCATATTAGTATGTAGGTATACTCTAAACATTAATCATAATTCATAACTAATTCGTACCAAGTCATAACATATTATACAAAAAAACAGAAATAAAATTAATTTCTCTAAATAATTATTGAATTCATACGACATAATATTTACTAAACGTATTAGGCCTCTTTCACACAGTCCGTTTCTTTAACGGCAACGGAAACGGATCGGATAAAAATAGAAAAGGGAGTAGATAAGAAACATAGTTATTTATACTATCCGTTCACACTATCCGTTTTAACCAACGGACAAATAACCCGCCGGCCCGTTATCGGATGAATCGACGGATTGCCTCGATATATTTCCGTCGTCGGAACGTTTTTCAAACGGACCGTTTATCGAGACTACATTAATAGATATAACCTTTCACACTTTCCGTTTCGTATCCGATTACTTTTATCCGGTACCCGTTATTTAGATTTTTTGGTAGTATTTGTAGTAATTAGTAGTCAAAACGTAGTTAATTTGTGTTCATCGTCGTCGTGACTAGTGGCATATTTTCTATTAAAATTTTTTCTACAAAACTAAAAAAATATGTCTGAATCTGTGAATTTAGAACTTCTGATCACTATGATCGAAGAACGGCCAGTAATTTGGGATAAAACTCTAGAAATGTACAAAGACAGAAACTTAACGAGGAGTGCATGGAAGGAAATATGTTTGGCATTTGTTGAGGATTTTGATGATAAATCAGACAAACAAAAAGATGATATAAGTAAGTCTTAATAAATATTAAAAACTTAAAAATATTTTTATAGTCAAGACCAATAAGTACCATATATTTTGATTTTATAATTTTTTAATGAAAACAATTGTTAGTATCGTATTGTTTGCGTAACCGATATAAACTTAAATCAACTAATTGACTAATTTCATTATATTGAATTATTATATACTTGAATTTTGCCATGGCACTGATCCTGCATCACTTACGAAGTATTCAGCATACTTATTTCGAATTTCATTGGCATGTCATCCTCCTCGTACATAGTTTGCTTGATGAACCGCGTCTTCAAATCCCATTATAGGTAATTCATTGATTTCGTGTTCTTCGTAATGAAGTCCGTCTTTTTCGCGAATAATATTATGTAGAATACAAGCAGCTTTGACAATATCAACAGCAAAATCTGTGGCAACATTCAATGGCCGATGCAATATACGCCATTTATTGCTAAGTATACCAAAGGCGCACTCTACGTATCGCCGTGCTCGGCTTAGCCGGTAATTAAAAACTTTTTTAGTTGTAGTTAAGTGATAGCCACCGAAAGGTCTTAGTAAATTTGTTGTAAGTGCAAATGCTTCATCACCCAAAAAAACATAAGGAAAATCTTGATCTTGTAATTCATTTATCGGTTCTGGATCAGGTATATGTAATTCGTTTTTCTCCATTAATTACCACAGTGACGATTCTTTAAATATTGTAGAATCACATTCTTTTCCATACGCTCCAATGTCTATGTACGTAAATCTATAATTTGAATCTGCTACAGCAAGCAGCACTATAGAAAAATAGTTTTTGTAGTTGTAGTACATCGATCCACTTTTTTCTGGCATAATAAGCCTTATATGCTTTCCATCTATGGCACCTAAACAATGTGGAAAGTTGGCAGTTTTTTCAAACCCTTTTGCAATTGTTTTCCAATTCTCTTTTGACGGAGCAGGTATATATTTGTTTTTTAAAACGTCCCATATTTTGCAACAAACAGTTCGTATTATTTTACTTGTAGTAGAAATTCCAATTCGAAAAGTAAAATGGATTTCTGTCAATGTACAGCCACTTGCAAGATATCTAAAAAACATTATAAAAAGCGGGTAAGTGGATGTCGCTCTTCTGTATAGTCATTGTATACGAAAAACACTTTGATTTAACCCTGTATAGACAACGCTAATATAAACATTTGTTGTTAATTTCAAGTGCTTACAGTAATTATTTTTTGATTTACAGTAAAATTAAATTTTCGTTTTTGTCGAAAATTGGTTTTGCGTAAAATTTCCCGTTTTTCCGTCACTTTATTTTTGTTTTTCTCGATTTTTTTGAAAACTGTCGGAAAATGTTTAATTTTAACCCCCCCCCCCCAAAAGTAACAACTAGATTCACTTTCCTATCAGAAAAGTTGCTGTGTATAATAATTAATAATAATGAAATATTTTTAGGAAAAATGTATCTCAATAAGTGGTCCAATATTAGGGACAATTGGGTTCGTTCATACAAACAATTTAAAAGAAATGAACGATCTGGATCTGGTGCAAATAAATCCAAAAAATATATATATCACGAACAGTTAAGGTTTTTAGAAAAAGTAGTCGACAAAAGACCTACAATTTCAAGCTTATCAAAAGAAAATGATATCTCTGAAGAGGAAAATGACCGCAGTATAATTGACGAATTTTGTGATGCTATAGAAAATGAAAATACGGCTGAAGAAACTGTTTCGATCAAATTCAATTCGAAATCTCCGATGTCTTCAAAAACCACATTACCAAAAAGAAAAAAGAAAAAAACAGATGATTTTGAAGACAGAATCTTAAATATTATAGAAACTCAAGAAACACCACGTGAGCAAAATGTTATAAACCCACACATGTCTTTTTTTGAAAGCATTTTACCATCAATCAAAGATTTTAATGAAGATGATACATTTGATTTTCGTATTGGTGTAATGAACTTGATCAAATCTATTAAAAAGAGGAATGTTATTGGTCATTCTACACCAAATCCTCAACCTACAAATATTTATAACACTTCTTGTATGTCACAAAATTATCAATCCGAATTTCATAATACAAATTTACACTCGATCCCAGCTTCGCCTACAGTTAATTTACAAAATTATATAAGATCATTTCAAAGTGCAGCCGCTTCCAGTGATTCAACTTTTATTTCGCCAGTACCTTCTGTATCTACATCTTATTCTGACTACAGTGAAACAACATCAGAATACAATAATAATTAATTTTTTTTTTTTAACATTTTAATTATTTTATAATGCATTTATATTAATGAGTTTATACCAAAAAGATAATTTTTTTTATATTTTCAAACGTTATTACAAAGGTAAATTTATTTTATATTTTTAAATGTTATAGACAAAGGTACATTTATTTTATATTTTCAAATGTTATAAACAAAGGTACATTTTATTAGTTTTCATAAATAAATATTCATAAAAGCATTAATATATTATAAATTATATCATTTTGAAATACCTACTTACCTTATAGCAATGGCCAACATTTCTTCGGATCCTATAGATTTCCTCATTTTTGTATCTTTACGAGATATTTCTTCTTTTAGAGTAACATGTAATTCATCAAATGTAGAAATTGACATCCGAAAAAAATTAAAGATTTTTTTGGGTCAGACCTTAATTCATTGTATAAAGTTTTGTAAACACCAAAATTTTCACGATTTTGTAATATTGGATGAACCCAGTACTTTCTTCTGTGAGGTCTTATTACTACTTTGTGTCTTCGGTAAAGTAAGTATAAAATTAATAACTTTTTTGTTTGTTTTTTTAACACCATGATTACAAAAACTTCACAATATTTGCACACAACGTACCGAGTACGGCTACAAAATACGGACTGTGTGAAAATATTGTCCGTTTTCTATTTTTATCCGATCCGTTTCCGTTGCCGTTAAAGAAACGGACTGTGTGAAAATATTGTCCGTTTTTTATTTTTATCCGATCCGTTTCCGTTGCCGTTAAAGAAACGGACTGTGTGAAAGAGGCCTTAAGGTCATGCATGGGGCCCGGCACGAAAGCTTAATAACTACGAGACAACTGAAATTATATTGCTAGGTTAGGTTAGGTTAAAAGAAAAATATAAAATAAATGTTAATTTTTTTCTTTGCTTAATTTCTTTAGACTTTAGTCACAATTATTGGATTTTGTTAAATAATATCAAACAATTTAAAAACTGAATTTATCTTAATATACAATTTATAATTTGTAAATTATAATATTTTATTACTAATTATTATTTTATATATTAAAATTCGGGCTAGTCGCAAGTGGGTAACGTTCTACATTCTACAATATATAAAATACGCGTTTAATTTTACGTGAACTAACCATGAACGCGTTCACTGTTTTATTGAACCTTCTAAACACTGCTATAATGTATATTGTGTTCAATTTGAATTCAATGGTATATTATCATTGTACTAAAAATGTGATTTTTAGCGGAAACGGTATTTTAGTCTAGTACTCTAGTCTTTTTTATTACCTACCATTAATAATTTATTTAAGTATTAGTACAATGATGGGTTAAATTAATTGTTTTAATTTTGTATATAAATATATTAATTCATTACTGTTTGGGATTTAGATTCGTAACATATCTTCAATTTAAAATGGACAAGCGTAGTGGTGATGACGATAGTAATAAATACCCTGTGAAATTAAAACGTAGTTCTGGATGGGCAAGAAAAAAAGAAACTGATAGACAAAAATTAAAAGCTATTGCTCACGACAAAAATCAACAAAAATTAAATTTTGGATTTATACCTAGCACGCGACCATCTATTGAAGTTGCATTGCATTTTGACACAGTACCATCAATTACTAATAATGACTCAACTCAAAATTCAATGGTAAATATGCAACCATCAATTTCTGAACCATCGTGTAGTAATATTATAAAACATACTAACATAATTAATATCCCCAAAGATGAAATGCTTGACATGAAATGCTCAAATAATGAATCTACACAAGATCTTAACGTTAATATACAGCCTTCCATTCCTTCATCAATTGAATATCATAAACGTAATATAGTTGATTTTGGAAATGATATTGTTCCCAATGATTCTCTACATGAAGATGAAGTAGCACAGAGTTCGGAATCAGACTTAGATGATAACTTTCTGATAGAAATATCTTCGAACAATTTTAAAGCGCTTTCTCATAATTCTTCGTTGGCTGAAAAACTACGTTTTATGTCAAATCATCCCATACAGCCACAGTATGATCAACTACCATTTAACGCATATAAAATATATTTTCGTCCATTATCTAATACTGATAACACTCAAATTCCTAGAAATTGGTTATCATTTGATGGGAAAAATGAAAAGCTTTTTTGTGCCGTGTGTTTAGCCTTTTCAGTAAATAAAGAATCCATTTTTGTACAAGGTGTACAAGTAAGCGCTAAACATATTTATAAACAAATTAAAGTACATGAAAATTCTAAAACACACGATGAAGCTGTTTACGCTTATATGCAAGCAAAAAAAGTTAAAGACGTTTCGTCTCTTATTAATATAAACCAACGAGATTGTCGAGTAATTCAAGTTCAAGAACATAGACTTTTCCTGTCAAGAATAATTGAAGGAATTATTTATATTGGCAGACAAGGTATTGCTTATAGAGCTCATAAAGGAGAACAAGCATACACATTAGACGATAGAAATATGAACCACGGAAACTTTTTGGAGTTATTGATGTGTTGGTCTAAATTTGACCCAATTCTTGAAAAGTATCTAAATATTGCGATTGAAAAAAGTAAAAACCGTTCAACTTTAAGTGGAGGACGTGGGCGTGGATCACTTGTTACATTTCTTTCAAAAACTACGATTAATAAAATAATCAATTTAATTTCACAGTGGATACAAGATGAAATTGGAAAAGAAGTAAAAAAAGCAAAATTTTATAGTTTACTCATAGATTCTACCCAGAATGTAAGTGTAACTGATCAATTGGCTGTATGTGTCCGTTATGTGATTCAAACTGAAGTAAAAGAACGGTTAATTAAATTTTTGCCAGTACAATCATCAAAGGCAATCGATTTATATAGCTTAATTAAAAATGTTTTAGAAGATATTGGGTTATCTCTGTCTAATATTGTAAGTCAGGCGTACGATGGCGCTGCGAATTTAAGTGGTATTCACAATGGTTTACAAGCTCTCATTAAAAAAGATGCACCTCAATCTATTCACACACATTGCTTTAGTCATCTTTTAAATCTTACACTTACACAAGCTTCTGATTCGTGTTCAGAAGCTATAAATCTTTTTGGATTACTAGATCGTTTGGCTGTATTTTTTAGTCAATCATATAAAAGAATGGGAATGTGGAAACTAAATGTTATTAAAAATTCTGTTGGAAGTGAAAAAATGTTACGCCTTCAAAAAATAGGACAAACTAGGTGGTGGAGCAGAGATGTTGCGTTAAATAACGTATTTGATCCATTATTCACACCAACTAAAGAAAAACATAGATTTATAACAGTAATCAAAGCATTACTAGCTGTTGCAAATGGTAAAGATTTTGATCTTGGTGCAAAATCAGAAGCTCTGAATATTATAAACAACTTACTGAAGTTTGAAACTATATTGACAGCGTATGTGTTCCAGTCACTGTTTGTTTTAAGTTCAACTGCATCATCTTGCTTACAGTCGAAAAAATTAAATTATACCCAAGGATATAAACTGTTGCATAATTTAAAAGCAAAATTAATCGAAGGAGTTAATAATTTTGAAATTATTTTTATAAGAACTACTGAATTTATTGAATATTTACAAACGATTTTGGAAAAAATGGATGGAACAGATAACATATTTTGGTCAAGTACTTTTATGAAAAAAAGAAAGCGTTTTAAAAAGAAAATGTCAGGTGAATTGACAGCAGACGAAAGACTAGTTGATGAAAAGAAATTGTTTGAAGTTGAAGTTTATAAAGTTGTTTATAACAACGCTCTCGCTAAATTAAGCAATAGGTATGTTTTAGTATAATTATGTTTTGAAAATATTAGTTTTGTTAATTTTTTACTGTTATAGTTATAGCAATATTTTTTATTAACATACTTCTTTTACTTGTTTAGGTATATGATCAACGAGGATCTAATTCAAGATGCTGCATTTTTTGATCCAAGAACATTTTCAAAATTAAAATCTCCCGGATTCATGTTTCCAGAAGGATCATTGTCCAAAATCGCATCCATGGCCAATGTCGATGTTTTAGATATTCAACGTCAGTTGATAGAATTTGCTCAAAATTACGAGGCCATAGCAGATATAGATGCTAGTATTCTGTATCAAGATTGTAACGATGAATTTTTCGAAGAAGAAAATGAAAACCACACAGATATGGAAGATGATTTAAAATGTGCATTATCCGAAAAAAATCGTTGTAAATCATGTATTTCATGTGCATTCCTTTATGTATACACATTAGTGACTCATACACCAAATTACAATGATTTATATACGGTATATAAGGTAATATTAAGTTTAGCTTTTACTCAAGTTGTGAAAGGAGTTTTTCAATACTTAAAACTATAAAAACTAGACTTAGGTCAACTCTTTCTAACGACAAATTAGAAGCATTTATGTTTATGAACCTTGAACGTGGCATGATTGTACCTCATGATATTATAATTGATCGATTAGGTGCCACTTCCACTGAAATGAAAAGGCTGCTGATTGGGTAATTTTTATACTTACAAGAATGTTCAGTTATATTTCATATTTAGTGTAAATAAATATATTATTATCAGAATTTATTGTGCTTGTATATTTTATTTTTATTTGTTGCAATTATTTATTTAAGAATAATCATTATACTGACAAAAATATTTATAGATAATATGCATTAAATATTTGTTGTATGATGTGGTTCTTGTAAATCTTGTTTTGCTGTCTACATAGCAGATAGTTCGTGGGCTAGGCCGTGGTACAGTAAAATCACAAACATTTGTAGCCAGTCTTTTAATATTATCATATGTATGTAAGGTAATAACTAATAACTAATAAATAATCAACAATTATTGTGAGTGATAACTGATAAGCAAACAACATAATTGAATAGTAATTCGATAAAAAAAAATTAACTTTATTATGATTATTAATTTTCCGTAAAAAATGGCCCGAAGTATTAAAATCGCTGACTGGCCCGTCGCCTACCCAGTCCGCCCCTGACTGATTTTACACTAATATACGAGGTTCTGATTAAAAACTAAATGATGCTCTGTTGTAATATAAAAAGATGCTCTGATGTAATATAAAAAGATGCTCTGATATAAAACTTAAGAATTACTCGATAGAGTCACGATCGTGTCGTTCACTCTTTACGGACTTTACTCGACTGTTTGCCACCAACCGGGCCCGTCGCAACGGTCCGTCCGGGGGCCTTCGGTATGTGCTGACCCAGCCATTTCGGTCACGTAGACCATCGTGAGAACCGAAACGGTCACACACTCCTTTTGCCCTGAGTCAACACATTTGAGTGTATATGCGAGCCTCCAGTATATACTATATATACATACACATATATATACTTATATACATACATGTAGACACACATAGTACATACTATATACAGCATACCCACATACACACATATACAACAATATGACTGATAGCTACAAAATCAAATAAACCTATCGACTCTACACTTTTTAACAACCAAAAGCAGCGAGCAAACGGGAGGTGATCCTAGAGATCGTATCCAGCCTATCAATTTACAACGTTCGTGACCGATCGCTGGACGCTCAAACTTTTAAACATTCCCGCCAAAGTTCCAAGCCTTATCTCTAATCCATATCACTAATCCTTATCACAAGTCCTAAACTTTCGTCTTACAGCATTTGCGACTTTTATAATTCCAACGACATTGTCTCTAAAATCGGTACCCACTCTCAGCGAGTCCAACCCTTTCCGAGTTTCACTTAGAGCTAGTGTAATACATAAACATGATTTTTATAGATAGGTGTTGATTAATTATAAGTCTTGGGTACCTACTTTCATCAAATTTTTTATTTTTAAGCATTTTTCAGATTCTTTTAATAATATCTTTCGATTCTTAACTCTTTTTTTCTGCACCTCCACAATATTTTCTCTTTACTGTATTTTCCATTTTTGCAACTAAGTAGTAGTTACCTAACTAATATATTATTATATAGTCCTATTTATTTTTTTTTTAATACAATAATTATAATAGCTACAAGGTACCTACTACCTACTGTGCTACAACATTCAAAATAGTTGTATTATTTTTATGACTTGAATTAAAAAATATTACAATTTAATTTCACGTTTTTAAAGAAAAATCAAAATACTAGGTTAAGTAGTATAGCCTACGCTTAGAAATAAGAAGAATATTAAAATATGTGACTAAGTAACACAAAATTATTCAAAAGTGACTAACATACCAACTTAGTTCATATTTTCTTTATTTATTATTAGTATTAAATAAAGGTGTTTAGGTACCTAAGTAATATTTATCTTCAGCAGTTCAAGAATTCATAATGTGATTAAAACTTCAATACCTAGTGTAATATTTAAGAAAAATAGTTACCTAGCTACCTAGCACTTTTATAAAGCTTCTTGCTACTATTCAGTTTCTACTTTGTGTAATTGTTTTTTATTTGAAATTACACTGTTAGAAATTAAAAACAAGGGTTTTAATATTATAATTAGGGTTTGGATTTGAAGGCAAATGCCTTTTTTACAATTATAATAGAAAAATAATCTTTATATAAAAATGTGTCTCATTTAATAACTAAAACAAGGAATTCATTTTTTGCATTTTTTTACTTATAAATGGCTCTTTTTGTGTTCAATGTTTGAACAGAAATATTTGAAGCCCATTCCGCCAACGTTTTACTGGAGACCGTTTATCTAAGTACCATACACATATACATAGTAGTGAATATTTTAATACAACTAGTTATATCAATTAAAATCTACATTCAATGTTTTAGTAAATTTTGTAATTTTTTTCATATAAACTAAATGCTTTTTAACATTTTAAATGTTTTTTTATTGATTATATTACCTTCAAACCCGAAACTATAATAATTTATAACTAAAAAGTATTTGTTAATAAACTTACTAGTAGTAATTACCTGTCATCATCAAGTCGATCAATGATTGTTGATTCATTCTTTAGAAAAATGTTTAAAAAATGGTCTGATTTTAAAATAGAAGTTTTATGGTATTCTACCCTATTATGTCTGAATAATATCTAAAATATATTTTTCAATTGTATAAATCAGTTATCAATTTTACTTAAAATTATCAAATATACTTCTTTAGCTTTTTTCCAATTTTGAAAAGGTTTTACAACAAAATACCCTAATTTTTGTGATCCAATTCCGCCACAAAAAGCAAAAACAACACAATGTTTACAAAAAGCATCACTAAGTTTTGCAGAATAGCATAGCCAAGGAAAAGTTTTAAGCCATTTGCCCTGAAATTTAAGTCCTCTCTTTTTGTTTTCTTCTATTTAAGTCACAATCGACTTTGTTACTAAGGCTACAACAATTTACATCAGGCTCAGACAATTTATTTTTGTCTACTTCAACCATACCATCAGCTTGTATACTTTCTACATCAGAACTTGTAGGAGGAACAAACTTTTTATTTGAAAAAAAATTCTAAATTCTACTTGAATTATTTCGTTTCATTTTGAACAAAAATTAAATTACAAGTCAGTCATTATACTCGTCAATAAACTATGCAAAGCTAACCTCAGCAGCGATCTTTCGCCGATCGCCGCCAGTCTGTTCCCGCGTCTACGCCGTTGCAAACTTGCACATGTCAACGTAACCAATTATTTTTATTGTGCTATGTAACGAATCACGTGTAATTAATTTTTGTGTAATAAACTTATTTTATGAACATTTTATTCTCGTATCGTAGTTCGTCGAAGGTAACCTTTTCCCTGTGTTGTGGCCTATCGTCATTGGTGATAGGGGAAAATCACTGCAGTGCAGTAACCAAAGCCACAAATTGGTGACCTCGTGTTTTATATTCGACTTTTTACATTTTTATAAACACACGATGTATTTTGGCAATCCTACACGCGACCTTCTCACACTCGAGAATGTGAGTCAACCGCCGGCTAACGGTAACGCGAACCCGCCGCCCGATAGCGTGTCCGTCGCGAATGTCGCGCTAGTGCGTCTACCTAATATTTGGCGACACTCCCCACGTGAATGGTTTTTCCACGCCGAAGCCGTTTTCGCAAACCACAGTTTACGTTCCGACATCTCGAAAGCGATTTTCGTTATCGCCGCGTTAGACGAGGAAGGCATCAGGTCAGTTTGCGATCTCATCGGCCCCGGAGATTGTTACAAGAGCTTAAAACAGCGCCTCATCTCCGCATTTGCGGTACCTCAAACTACGCGCTTCCGCAGCATCGTCCAGCCAGGCGGTTTAGGCGATAGACGGCCATCACAATTGTTGCACGACATGCGCTACATTCTTCCGGACAGTATCGGCGAGGACGCCCTCAAGCAATTTAGACTACAGAAATTGCCATCAACAACCGCCGCGATCATTTCCGGACAAGATGGGTCTTTGGAGGAACTCGCAGCACGTGCTGATCGGGTCATGGAGGCGACATCCACTTACGATGTTCACGCGGTGAACATGTCCGAACCGTCAACCGACTGATTCCGCTTAATCGAGAATGCGATAGCAGCACTCACGGCACAAGTCGCTAGTTTGTCCACACTGCAGTCCAATAGTTCTAATCATAGCCGCTCGAGATCGCGCTCCAAATCACGATCAAACAATAAGAAAAACAAAGGCATGTGATTTTATCATGATTATTTCGGTGCGTCCGCTCATAAGTGCATAGCGCCTTGCACTTTCAAGTCTCCGGAAAACTAATAGGCGCAGCGGAGGCGATTCAGCCCACCGCCGCACTACAAAACCACCGTGTTTTCGTTTCCGATGTGCGTTCCGTTCGACGTTTTCTTATCCACTCGGGAGCCGACATCTCCGTCTTCCCGCTCTCCGCCGGTCAACACCCTACGTCCGACATCACACTCACCGCTGCTAACGGCACCCGTATTCAAACCTACAGACGAAAAACGCTTAGTCTTGATTTAGTGCTCACTCGGCCGTTTACGTGGACCTTTGAAATTGCAGATGTTACCCGAGGAATTATCGGGGCAGATTTCTTACATTATTACGGTTTGTTAGTCGACGTTCGCCGTAACAGGTTAGTCGATTCGGACTCGGGTTTGACATCCAAAATCGTTACCGCGAATACAGTTCCGCAGATCATTTTCGTGGTCTCCCAGCAACGCTTATGGACCAACTTGATCGCAGATTTTCCTAAGGTCACGTGGGAATCTCCCGTACCAACCGTTTTCGCACACAACGTCAAGCATGTTTTTTCGACCGCCTTTGTTTCGCGACCACGTCGTCTCGCACCCGACCGTCTCGGTGCAGCTCGGAAGGAGTTCGATTTTATGCTTCCCGCTGGTATTTGCCGTCCATCGGAGAGCGCGTGGGTCAGCCTTTTTGCTATTTGTCAGCAAGAAAGATGGATCGTTTCGCCCTTGTGGTGACTACCGAAGGTTGAATGCAATCACCAAGGCGGACCGGTACTCTTTACCGCACATTCACGACTTCACCAGCAATCTTCACGTTAAAACTATTTTTTCAAAGCTCGATCTGGTGCGCGCGTACCATCAGATTCCCGTCGCACGCGACGACGTCGCTAAAACCGCCGTAACAACACCTTTCGGGCTGTATAAATTTCCGGTAATGTGTTTCGGGTTAAAGAACGCCGTCCAAACATACCAGCGTTTCGTCAATGACATTCTCCGCGGTTTAGATTTCGTGTTCGCATACATAGACGACGTTTTAATCGCGTCACAGTCTGAGTCCGAACACGAATTGCACTTGCGATCCGTACTTGAGCGCTTTCAAAAGTTCGGCGTCGCAATTAACGTCAGCAAATGCGTACTAGGTGTACCACAGCTAGTTTTTCTCTGACATGTCGTCAACGACAATGGTTGTAGCCCGCTACCCGAGCGAATCAATCAGATACGAAGCTGGCCACTTCCGGTTTCTAAAAAAGCACTGTAACGTTTCCTCGGTTCCGTCAATTACTACCACAGGTTTATACCAAACGCAGCACAGCTGCAGTCTCCGTTATTCGAGCTCGCTTCGTCGGTCAAGCAGAAGGACGGCCAATTGCATTGGTCATCAGAAACGCGACTCGCTTTCGATCAGTCTCGCAAAGCTCTCGCGGATACGTTATTCCTTTGTCACCCGAGTACGGACGCTGAACTCCGATTGTGCACAGACGCATCGAACACAGCCATAGGCGCAGTTCATCGATGACACCTGAAAACCACTCGGTTTTTTCTCCAGAAAGCTCACGTCCGCCCAAGCCCGTTACAGCACCTTCGACCGGGAATTGCTCGCCACCTATTTAGCTACACGTAATTTTCTCCACCTCATCGAGGGCCGAAACATCGTACTTCTGACCGATCACAAGCCACTAACGAACATGTTTTCCGTGAAGACAAACAAATACAGTGACAGGCAATTACGGCACATCAGCTTCATCGCACAATTCGTCCAATAAATTGAACATAAACACGGGGACAAGAACGTCGTCCCGGACGCGCTCTCCCGACTCAAAACCTTCACGCCACACGCGCAGCTCCGGATTGCAATATATTGTCAAAGGACCAAGCCGAAGATCCGCAGCTTCAACAAATTCTCGACGGTACATTAGCCAATTCTCTAAAACTCGTAGCGCACGACACAGCTTCGGGTCCCGTCTTCCTCGACACGTCAGTACCCGGTAGATCACGCACTTACGTTCCCGCAACGCTTCACCGACGCGTTTTCGACATTTTGCACGGACAGGCGCACCCCGGCATCAGAGCCACGCTCGCTCTCGTCAAAGAAAGGCATTGTAGGCCTGATATGGATCGGCAAATTAGGAAGTGGAAAAGCCACTGCGTTGCTTGTCAACGCGTCAAAGTAAACCGGCACGTAAGTTCGCCATTATCACCTTTCACTCCACCCGACCGACGTTTCGGGCACATTCACGTTGACCTGGTCGGGCCGTTATCCATGTCTGAAGGTTGCGAGTACCTTTTTACAATAGTCGACAGATTTACGCGTTGGCCCGAGGCGTATCCGCTCGCAAACATGACGTCACACGCCGTCGCCGTCAAATTGGTTACACAATGGATCGCGCGTTTCGGAGTGCCTGACATAGTCACGACGGACCAAGGTAGACAATTCGAGTCCGATCTATTTTCCGCACTCAGTCAAACATACGATTTTCGACACATTCGCAACTCGCCTTACCACCCTCAGGCCAACGGTTTAGTCGAACGTCTCCATCGACCGCTTAAAGCCGCTCTGACCGCTCAAAACAACTCGCAGTGGACCAAGACATTACCAACCGTGCTATTGGCACTCCACAGCATTGTCAAGCCGGACCTGGGTTTCTCACCGGTAGAAATGGTTAACGGTACGACCTTGCGCCTACCCGGTGAAATTTTCCATGCCGTCCAGCCCGAGCCTCGAGTCCCGGACCTGGTACGCACGCTCAAGGATTCAATGTCGTTACTCCGCCCAACTTCCGGCACAAATCATTCAAATCGTACGATTTTCGTGTCCGAAAATATGTCAGCTACGTCACACGTTTTCTTTCAAGTCGACACCACACGAAAGCCGCTTCAGCCGCGTTACGACGGGCCTTTCACCGTCATAGAGCGCAGCGACAAAAACTTTAAGCTACAACTCCACAATCGCACAAGCTGGATCTCGATTGATCGACTGAAGCCTGCACTCCTCCTTCGCGAAGATCCAGTCGCCGATCATTCGTACGCTTCGGTTCCAGTCGAGCAGATCAACACTTCGAACCCTGTCTCCAATCAACGTCAGCGACAGCAGAAACGAGTTCGTTTCTCTCTACCAAGGGGGAGGTAGTGTGGTGACCCCCACAACGCGTATCACGGTGATCCCCGCGGTCGTCGTGGCCCACCTCAACAGCGATCTTTCGCCGACCACCGCCAGTCTGTTCCCGCGTCTACGCCGTTGCACACTTGCACAAGTCAACGTGACTTATTATTTTTATTGTGCTATGTAACGAATCACGTGTAATTATTTTTTGTGTAATAAACTTATTTTATGAACATTTTATTCTCGTATCGTAGTTCGTCGAAGGTAACCTTTTCCCTGTGTTGTGGCCTATCGTCATTGGTGATAGGGGAAAATCACTGCAGTGCAGTAACCAAAGCCACATAATATTAGATTACAAATATTACTGTCTGTAACCGTGGTCCGTAATCTGTTTTCTGTTATCTGTATACCAGTAATTGCATATCATTTATTTATTTTATTTTCTTATCAGTTAATCGTGAAAATCCATTTCACCTAAAAAAAAAGCTCATGGGGGGGATCCATCCCCCATATCCTCCCCCGTGAACGCCAATGCTTACTGCTTACTTTTAGTTGACAAATACTATATGTCTATATAATTGCACAGACCTTTCTGAAGTCTGAACGGTCAACGGTGTATGGTCTTCGGTAAAGAAATTAATAATATATACAGAACTACACAATTGACAAGTTACACATAGGTATGCAAAAGGTATCATTTGCTCATTTTTCAGTCATTCAATGTTTTCAATTAAATAACGAATAACCAGATTGAGTATTGACGATAAAGATAACATCGTATAAATTATATAAACAAAACAATATCGGTTGATGGTCGGTCGTTGGACGACGGCGGGCGACGGCCTACTGGAATATCGTTATGTCTAATTGTAGCATCTTATAATAATATTAGCGTGGGGTGCGTCGAGCGGGCCAGGGAAAATTATTTTCATTACGTCATGCTGATATGCTACATAGAAATATTCGTGCCCCAAGATTGTGTATTTGTGTGTTATTACTTATTATCTAATATTGTCAATTTAATAATCGAATATAAAATTATAATATAATATATTTTTATTAAAAGTGCACCATAACGAAGGGGCCCCTCACGACAGCGGCCCCGATGAATTTCTCCCACTCTCCACCTGGGCCAGTCCGCCACTGAACCCAGCGACAATTTCAAAAACTAATAAATAGTTGTACATTTAAACGTTCGAAAATGTATAATGAGAATTTATCAGCAGTATCTATGGACGAAAAGATCATTCATTTCTGCAAGCTAATTTATATAGGTATATACAGTGTGTTTCACTCAAATGGTAACATAAAATATTTCTGTTCAGTAACCTTGGATTGAATTGGGGTTTTTTCTAGGAGCTAGGAAATACTAAAATATACATTTTGTCATTATTTTCGAAATTTTAATTCTTTTATTATGCACCTGCGCAATAAAACTTACATTTTTTTTAAATAGAAACATCTATTTTCAATACCAGATTTCTATAGAACTATTTATTTTAAGCAACTTTGATAAAAAACTTTTTTCCAATCTTACAAATTGACTGAATTACAGCCATCCTAAGTTGAAACAAAAAAAAATTGTTGTTAAATTTTCAATGTATTTTGTCATTTTATTATTATTTTTGGTTGGAAGCAAGATAAATGGAAGGGCATGCGGACATTATAAATTGTTCAAAGTTTTCACCGTTGTTAAGTAAACATGATTGTAAGCGGCGCTTGACTTCGTCTTGAGAAACTGCCGTTATTTGTTCCTTGGTCAGTCTTGTTTTAAATGCCGAAGGTTAATTGGTGGGTCAGCATAAGCTACAGTTTTTAAATGACCCCAAAGAAAAAAATCAAGTAGTGTCATTTCTGCTGGCCAAGCTAACGGTCCATTTATTCCCATCCAATTATTTCCTAACAATTCGTTAAGGTATTGTCTAACAACAATAGCATAATGTTCAGGAGCACTATCTTGTTGAAAAAACAAACTTTCCCGAATATTTAATGAAACATTTTCCAACATTGGTGGTAAATGATTAGAGAGAAAATCCAGAAAGCTTCTTCCGTTTAGGGTTCCGTCATAAAAGTAGGGCTCTAATATTCCACACCACACATTGGTTCCTCATGCTGTTTGGAAATTAGTTTCAAGTGCCCAATGTGGATTATTAATTGCCCAAAAACGTTTATTTTGTTTATTTATCACGTCATCATTGGTAAATTTACTTTCATCGGTCCAAAGAACATACTTTAAAAATTGAGGATTATCTTCAATTTTTACCAATGCCCATGCAATAAATAATAATCTACGTTCATTATCTCCCGCTTGAAGATGGTGTACTAAATCCAATTTATAGGGTCGAAGTACAATTTTTTTTAAATTGAATGTACCTTGCGCGGGTTAATTCAAACTTCATTTGCAATATGACATATGGGTGATCCTGGGTTAATTTGAACACACGCCAATACTTGTGTTTCAGTTTATTCGTTAACTTCAGACTTTACTTGTGGTATTTGACGACGATTACCTCTATTTCCAAATGAGCCATAAGTTTGGATTTGATTTTCAAGCCTTAAAAAATAATTATGCGCTGGTTGATATCTAATGGGATATCTATTGGGATATCTTTCGGCGTATAATTGTGCAGCTTGGCGAGAATTTCGATGGCACTCATTAAAAACTAATATCATATCCAATTCTTCACTATAACTAGCCATTTTTGTATTATAAATAAGCGGAAGTATTAAAATAAAATAAGAAAAATGCAAATTTTTCCAATACGAACGTAATTCTCAGTTTGAATAATCAAATTATAATTATAAATTTATAACTTTCAGTGAAATAACATAATAATCAAAAAAAGGTAGGTAGTAGGTGGGTTTTAATAAAATAAACGAAGATAGGTAGTAGTGAACTAAATAGTGTTATATTAAAGAACTTCTTACAGTTATATAATATGAGTAGAATAGATATAACATTCCTGGCCCACCTTCATTTTACATCAATAAAAGATCACAAAGAAAACAATGTGCAAAAAGATCACAAAATCTAAATGCAAAATTCCCCAAAATATTTTTCTCAAAACTTATGTCTTTAATATTTTTCACAAAATCTAAATGCAATAATAATTAAAATATTTTTCACTTAATCTAAATGCAATAATTCTTAAAATATTTTTAAGAAATACTTATGTTATAATGACACATTCCTAGTACATGGAATCAAGTCAAAATACACACGATAACAGAGGATCGTTTTATACCCCCGCGATTCGCGGGGGTTAGATAATCCCAAATCTTCAAGTGATATTTTTTTCACCTTGTTTTTTATAGCATAATATGGTAGCTACATCTTTACCTTTAAACCAAAGATTATCGGAGACTAAACCAAAAAATCTTATAAAATGGTTCTTCGTCCTCAATGGGTTAAAATAAAGTTATTTATCAAAGGGTAACAAAGAAACCGTGTATATAAATGAATCAGGTTCGGAATCTTTTCTTAATCCTTCAAGAATATTTTTTCTAAAAACTTATGTTATAAATAATTAAAATCGAAAAATCTTTGAAAACAATTTTACACTATGTTACTATGAGGGGGGACTCATAAAGAATTAAAATTAAAAATGTTTGATGTAAAAATTAACATTCTAACATAAATATAAACGAAGTTATACATAAATGAAAAATATGAAGCGGGGGGTAAAATATTAATATGAAGTGTAGATAAGCATATAAAACATATCTGTGTTTGTTCCGACTTGTTAATAACAAATATTAAATGAAATATAGGACTTGTAGTATTTAATTCTGTCGAATTATACGAACTCGTTATTAATAAATTAATTCGAAAAAAATTTTAAAATATATTAAATATATTATAATTATAATTTATAATTTAATATACTAATATATAATATTTTTCTTATGTCAAATATTTTTCGCTGTAGGCGGATTGTCCGTTTGGGAATCGACTTTCACTCCAGATGAATGATAGCTAGACACTCAAACTCAGAATCTGAATTTCCGATTTACGACACACACACTCGAGAACCGGTCATACACGCCCCGGGCGTCGTTGCCTACCTGGCTGTCTTTGTCGTACGATCGACTTGAATCGCCGACCGTGACTTACGACTAGACACTCTTGCACGTTAAAAAATTACCGCCAAACCAGTGCTGCCAACACTACAAAACACAATACCGACGACCCCACGTTCCGGATCAAAAAACCCAGCATCGCCGACACAGTCTTTCCGCCACAGGCGGGATGACAAACACTTGAATCTAGTCAATATAATGCCGGGTTCCCACGAGGCGTTAATCACGACAGTGAACCACGCTTTCGTGAAATACACTTCTGTGTGAACGCATAGTCGTTAAACTTGCTTTCGTGAGGAACGGCGCACGACTCAAGCGTGGATAGATCAAACGTGTTTGATTTTCAGTCGTGAAATACCGTTCGTGAAGCCAAGATGTCGTCACAGCCACGTGGAATTAAGTTTAACGACAGTGAAACTACGCGTTTTTTGGAGTTATATTCTATGGAAAAGGTGTTATATGATCCAAGTTTGGAGGAATACCGTGATAGAGATTTACGTGCCACCGCAGCTAAGAGAATAAGTCATGAATTAAATATTCCTGGATTTGGACCAAAAGAAGTTATATCAAAATTCAAAAATTTAAGAAGCTCTTTCTGTCAGGAGTTAAAAAAAATATCAGATAGTGCAAGGTCTGGAAAAGGTACAGATGACATATACAAGACAAAAGTATTTTGGTTTGATCAGATGAACAGTTTTATTCGTCCGTTTGTTCAACAGCGACCCACACAATCGAATCTGGTAATTACCTTTTTTTATAAAAATATATTCGGAAAAAAAAAGCCCCGATCTCAAATATTAAACTAGTATTTTAGAATATTATATATTTATGGTTATAGATATTATGTTAAAGTGTTGATAAATGTAGAGATTATTATGATTATATTTAATTATGTAAATCATAATAAAAAAGAATAATGTATTTGTTGGTACGGGGCTTTTTTCTCCTAGATTCAAATATATTATATCGTTTATTTATGAAAAATAATTTTAAATTATTTAAAAACGACATACGAGTATTAATTTAAATTTAAATTAGTATGAATAATGCGTGTTTTAGTAACTATTTATAATATCTTATGATATCTTCTATATGAGTATTGTATAAAAAATCGTAATCGAATCAACGTATATATTATATTTATCATCCACACGAAAGTAAATAAATAAAAAAAAGTATCATATTATGTATAGATTAGTTATTAGTTATTTTTTGACAATACAAATTGATAATAAATATGAATGAAAGCTTCGTAATATTATTATATTTATCATTCCGTATAAGATATTCATATGAGTATGATATTAGGTGTCTGTGTATTAGTTATGTTACAGCATTGACACATTATTTGTTTTGCCAGGGAACAGCTCCTTCAATAATCCATTATTCCGTATTTGTTGTGCCTCCATATTCGATCAGTTGCTGGTAGATCTGTAATTATTATTTGACGCCATGATGGAAAACTCGTCATCCTCATAATCAATTAGATCCCCGTCACATACCGAGGGTTTGTTTTTTCAACCAATTATGAATTGCACAGCATGCGAGGACAACTTTGTCTACCGTTTCTAATTTTAATGAAATTGGTTTTTCAAACAATCTAAATTTACTCGCGAGTATGCCAAAGGCATTTTCCACTACACGTCTTGCTCTTGACAATCGATAATTGTAAATCCTTTCTGCAGGGGTTAAATTGCGTCGACTGTAGGGTTCATTTACTACTTTTTAACGGAAATGCATCATCAGCCAAAATAACGAAATTGTTTGGTATGGCTAGTGAGTTTGTTTCTAAAGCGTTGTACAAAGAGCTATTTTGAAAAATTCCTCCATCTGATCCTCTTCCTTTCGCTCCAACATCAACATATAAAAAACAATAGTCGGAATCCACTAAGGCCATTAACACAATACTATAACTGTTTTTATAATTAAAATAATCTGAACCACTTCCGGGAGGAGCTCATATGACAACATGCTTACCATCTATACTCTATCCCAAAAGAGAATAATCACTTTTCGCGCATGTAGACTGAGCGCTATGGCAGCGCCGAGGCCAACTTTCTCCCACCTAAATCAGCCGACGGATCACGAAGACCATGGACGACCGTTTACGATTAATATTTATAATTATTATTATGCGCGACTGCAGTAATGCATTAACCGCGGTGAGGAGTGACCTTTTTTTTTTCGTAAAATGTGATTCTATTTTTTAAATAAAATTAATCATTATATAAATACGAACAATTATTCAATTATAATATTGTATACTAAAAAAATATAATTACACATATAAAATACAAATATAACATTATTTATGAACAAAAAATATAATATTATATACGAAAAAATGATAATACAAATACAAAATACAAATATAACAAACATTATTTATGAACAAAAAATATAATATTATATACGAAAAAATGATAATATCATATACGGAAAAATGATAATTACAAATACAAAATACAAATATAACAAACATTATTTATGAACAAAAAATATAATATTATATACGAAAAAATGATAATTACAAATACAAAATACAAATATTACATTATTTACAAGTTTACAGTTTACATTTATTCATCAGTTTCTGGTAGAGGTACAACGTCGTTAAAATCGTCCGAGTCATCGTCATCACTTTCAACATTTAAAACACATGGTTCTTTTCAGCCATCAATTCGTCCACCACAAAGTCCATCTTAAACAATTTTTCCTCCTCTTCTATTGTATGTTTAATGAAGTTTTTCCACATGTCGGCATCAACTCTTTCTACACCTTCTATTAATAATTGTTTTACGTCGTTGAGCTTAAATGTTTTGTTGTTCATCCTCACATGGTTTTTTACAATTGACCATGCGAGCTCAATAGGATTGAGCTCGCAGTGGTAAGGTGGCAATCGAAGAATTGTTTTGTTTTGTTTTTTGACTAGTTCATCAATTACATATTTATTGTACGAGGGTCTCAGCCTGTCCACAATGGTAAGTAGCTCTGGAATAACCATTGGTTTAATAATAACTTCTCCTTTACTCTCGAGCCATTCGATAATTTGTTGTTTTTTGGTATTTGTCGTTGGGCATTTGTCTTGTTTCACTGAATGGTACGGAGCGTTGTCCATGACAATCACTGCGTTATCTTTGAGTCTAGGTAAAACACCTTCCAACCATTCACGGAAACAATCGCCATTCATTTCATCGTGATAGTCTTGAGTGTTTTTCCTAGACTCAAAGCACAGAAGACTATCAGTAACAAATCCATCTTCCGATCCTATATGGCAAACTATCAGGCGTTTCCCCTTTCCACTAGGATTTACTGCTCCCGTTGTAAGACCTTTATTTGTCGCATCTCTCGCAGATTTAATTGCTTTATCGCACCATACTTTATTCGGTACGTCACCAGCATTTATCCAAGTTTCGTCCAAATAGTATATTGGGCGAACCTCCACACGATATTGCCGAATATCCATTAAAAAATTTCTTCGCCAAACAACAATTTCTTTTCGCTCAATCATTGCGCTATTTCGACCACGTTTAACAAATTCGAATTCCATAAAATGTAATAATCTATGGAGTGAGGAGCGTGAAAAATTGGGCAAATCGGCATCTTCATTTATGACACACAAAATCTTATCAAGTGTCGGCAACTCACGTCTAAACCAAAATTGATGTATTTTTCGCCTAATTGCATATTTATTGAAATCGTCAATTATCTTTATACTTTTAAATATTTTAGTTTTATTTGGAGATGTGATGGTTTTCGTCCGATTGTATTCTAAAATTGTTTGATAAATTGTAGACATTCCAATTCCGAGTTCAGTTGAAATAATTTTTTTAAGATGGACCATTTAATTTCTGGATTTTGGGCAATTTTGGTTTTGTAACTGTTTATAATCATTTCCTTTGGGACGATGACACAAACTAACAGAATAAAAAACATTGTAAAATCAATTTCTAAATTTCATTACTAAGCGATTAGGTTTGTTTATGATATCGTTGAAAATATATAAAAAGTTTTATTTTTATAGAAGTCTAGAAAATATAATTAAAAGTCTTTTTTTTATCTATGAACATAATATTGTTATCAGTTTTTTTAGTCCATTGTTGTAGATGATTTTTTTTCTCAAATGTAATAGATAATATAATATATCTAATTTACATTAAATCGTTTAAATATACAATTTGTTAATTTTATTTCAATATTCGTAAAAAAAATTTCAGGGATTAAGTTCTTAAAAAAAAGGCGAGAAAGTGGATGTACAGTACGTTACAATAATTAGGTCACTGTTATATGGACAGTATTACATTTGAATTCAATGGTATAATATCATTGTATACGAAAAACGATTCTGAACTGAGACATGTGTGGATATTTTATAATATTATAATTATATTGTTATTATACTTAATATTAATACGGTAACTGGCAAGTTGAATTAATATTATAAAATAACAACAAAATAACTAAAATCGTATTTCTTGGTTATTTAATAAGTAATTTCGTCCGGATTTGATCATAAAATGACTATTTTATCAATTTTTAATTACAAAATAATTTTTAAATTTTTAAGTTTGTCAGAAATCGAACTTAAAATGCTTATTAAAAAAAAATTATTCCAATGTATTTATATTATTTTTCAACTACCATTGTTACAATATATCAGGAGCCTTGTATTAAATTTTCAAGATTTTTTACGAATTAAATAATATGTTATTGATATTTATAAGAAAAAATGTAATTAATTTTAATTTTAAATTTTCTGTTAACAGCTCAAAAATAGTCAAAATATTTTTAAAATTGTATCGTGTATATAAAATGAGAATTTAAACATTCCGTGAACTGTTCATGTATTTCCAGTAATTCGTTTTTGAATTGCAACAAAATAAGAAAATCGCTACTTGAGAAATAGAGTGAATACCCGATGGTTTAAAAATATGAACTTCAAACACTCATAAAAATTTAATTTGATTTTCTTGTAGAAATATTATTTTTGATGAATATCTAATTTTTAAATGTATAAAATAATTTGCTAACGATAATAATTCAAAAAATTAATAAAAGAAAAATGAAAATTTCTCATGCCTTAAGAGGAGTACAAAATGATCAAAAAAATGTTATTATATAAAGTAATTGCTAAAATATGTAAGCTTTAAAATTTGCAAGTATTTACAGTTTTTCATTTTTGAGTTGTGACAAATTAAAACAAAATCGTCAGTACCTACTAGTATTGCGTAAAAATTCACCTTTTTATTTTTTTTTTTTTTCTTATATATAAACTCAATTATATATAATAATAAAATTAAGTATATTTACCTTTCCTTTAGGATTGCGTAGCACTTTAGGAGATGTAACGTTATCCATGTTTAAAAAATATGAAAAAAAATTGTAAACACAAAACAATAATGAGCGCGATGACAATAACAATTACGAGAGTAGTGCTACTTCTAGGGTAGACAGAGCAAAAGTCAGCGATTTCCATGTGCTCTGTACGTATCACGGTAAAAAAAAAAAAAATCATGGAGTCAAAAATGAAGGAGGGGATGGGGATGTTTTTTTCCTTTGATTTTTAACGTTTTTTTTAAAATTACGTGTGGCGCACGACGCACACAGTTCCAGTACAAACCGATCGCAGCGCTCGATGAGGAACGACGGACCACCCAATATTACGGGTAGTTGGTGGGAGATGCGCGGAAATGGACGAAAACCGGTCGGCCGACTGATTATTCTCTTTTGGGATAGAGTATAGAGCCCCTACACAACCAGGAAAATTCCATCGCGTTCTAAAACCATATTCAATGTTTTTCCATTCATCTGATGTTGAAGGGACCTGAAACATTATATTATTAAAATATGAATAAACTAATAATATTAACACATTATTATTTATATTATAGAAACTTCCTATAGAAAATTCCTCAGAGGCCTCAATAGAAAATAGTCTACAATCAGAGCCTAACTTTGAATACAGTACTAGCCAAAACGCCTCAATAGAAAATAGTCTACAATCAGAACCTAACTTTGAATACAGTACTAGCCAAAACTCTGAAGACGTGACACAGATTACATCGAAAATTGATACACCTGCGAAGATAATCAAAAGAAAGATTGAACCAGAACCATCAACATCAAAAAATAAAAAATCTATTCGTGACCATGAAATAGGATTTATGACAAGTGCTATTGACAAATTACATGAAATTTCAAATCGCGCATCACAAGTCGCTACTAATAAAGATGATAGTTATGATCATTTTGGGAAATATATCGCATCAATGTTAAGAATTATAGGACCACCAACAGCAATACGATTACAACAAAACTTCATGAATGAAATTACAAATGCTATGTGCCCCCCAGAAAATGTTATTACTGATAATTCAACGCCTGGAACATCAAGTGGAAGACAATCAAATTTAAGTACTTTTTCGGCTAGTAATGATGACGACTACATGACATTCTTAACAGATTTATAATTAAATACATTTTATAATTATAATTATTATTATAATTAAACAAATAAAAGTTCACTATTACTAATAATTTTATTGTTATTTTTATTATTTATTTGTAATCTATACACCTAATACGGGCACAATATTATTTTTGTTTTTTTAATAATTAAGTAATCAATTTTTAAATTTTAAATTTTAAGGTACTTACTTGTATGAATTCTGCTAGTTCATTGTATATTGCTTCACAGGTTTCTGGAATAAATTTACTTATTGTGTTTTTTGGAACACGGAACAAAAATTCTAAGCTTTTGAAGGAATCACCTGTAGCTAAATACCGTAAAGTCACCTCTAATTTTGTTTTTGCATTAATTGCTTGTCTCATGTTAGTGTCAGATTTTGAAATAATATTTGTAACACGCAATAAGAGGTATTCAAACTGACATTCAGTCATTCGCAATAGGTTTCTAAAATCTTCTGGAAAATTGCTTTTTAATTCCATACTAACCAAGTTCGACGCTCCTAACATATTTCTTCGCTGTATCCATTCTCTAACCCAAACACGTATTTTTTTTCGTTTTCTTGTGTCCTGTAAGCGCTCCATCTTTTTTGCTAAGATAGTAGCAAAAAACGCACTTAAAACAGCACAACTTTCAACAACCAGATCATTCATGATCGATGTTTCGATAGTGAACGGCACGAACTCCCCCAACCGTGTGAACGTTTCATCAATTCACACTTTCGTGAGTGTCACGAACGAAAGTTGACTAGCGTGGTTCACTGTCGTGATTAACGCCTCGTGGGAACCCGGCATAAAGTATGATTTAATAAACTTTTGCTCAACTGTTATAATATTGGTACCGATGTATGGTTGATAAATATATAAAATTATATAATTTTAATTGTTATAAATTACGTATAACGATGTGAAGCACCACGAAGGCATGGTATTTTTATTTATTAAGAATTACAAATAGAAACAAATTAAGAATTAAAGGAATAAAATAATACTAATGCAACATTTCAAATTACTAGTTACAAAATATTTATAATTTAGATAAAATTCAATTAGAAAAATTAAAAAAGGCTAAGGAAAAATATTCTGGAACAAGGTTAGAGATTCGAAATTCACAAATTAAAGATAAAACAGGTTGAGTTTTACCATTAATTTTTGCAGGTATAGGTGCAGCTAGTGCGTTAGTTGGAGGTGTAACTTCAATTGTAAACATTGTTAATGATTTCAAACATAAGAAAGCAGTTGAAAAAGAAACAATTCGACATAATAAAGCAATGGAAAATAAAGGTTCCGAATTGAAAAAAAAAAAAAACAAATCGAAAAAAATCGAAAAAATCCAAAAATTAAACCGCTGAGTAATTTTGACATAATACAATTTGGAAATAATATAAAAATATTCAGAGGTTGTTTCATGAGAGATGAATTACCTCTTAAACCATGGTCAAATGAATGTGGAATATTAAATTTAAATAATTCTACTCAAGAAGGATCATATTGGGTTGCATGGAAAAAAATAAAAATAAAAAATTTTATTTCGATTCATTTGGAATGTCTCCTCCACCAGAACTTGTGAAATATTTAGGTGAAGATAATCTTAAGTGGTCCGATGACAAAATCCAAGATTATGACGATCCACCTATATGTGGACATTTATGTCTAGAATTTATAAAAAACTATAAAAAATGTATTTAAATTTTACTAATATATGTACTAACAAATGAATGGTGATGATCTAATACATTGTCTTAAATGTAAAATTCAAACAAAAAATATTGGTGCAACTAAAATTCAAACAGTTAATGGTAGATAGAGAATTTCATCAAAATGTTTCATCTGTAACACAAATAAAAGTAAATTTATAAAATAATCCTACAATTGGACATAATGTTCCCAATAAAATATTAAATAATACAGATGAAATGGTATTAGCTAAAGAACTTCATAAACCTGTTAGAATAAGATTTCCTTAAAGAAGAATTTTTACTAAAAGTATTGACGATTTAAGGGCTGTTGAATTAGTTATAATGAGAAATTATTCAGATGAAAATGAAGGTAATTCTTATACAATAACTGTTATGGATACGTTTTCAAAATCTTCTTGGGCTTTACCACTTAAAAAGAAAGATAGAATTAGTGTTTCAAAATCATTTGAAAATATAATAAAACTGGCAAAATCACAAAATCATCAAGCACCAAAATTACTTCACGCAGATAAAGGTTTAGAATTTGAAAATAAACATTACAAAAAAGTTTTACAAGAATATGGAATTAAAATGTACCACACCCAAAATGAAGAAAAATCGGCAATTATTGAAAGATTTAATAGGACATTAAATGGTAAAATGAGATTACATTTTGAAGTCACAAAATCTAAAAAATGGATTAATATTTTACAAAGTTTAATAGATGAATATAATTTCAAAGACATACATCGATCTATTGGTATGAAACCTTGTGAAGTAAATAAATCTAACGAAGATGTTGTTCTACACAAATTGTTTTCTTCGACAAACAAACCTAAACTAAAAATTAAATTTAGTGTAGGGGATAGAGTAAGAATAACAGCTTCTAAAAAAACATTTGGTAATAAATATAGTAATAATTGGACAAAAGAAATATTTATAGTTAATGAAATTTTAAACACATTACTTATAAAATTATAGATTTAAACAATGAAGAGATTGAAGGGAGTTTTTATAACGAAGAGTTACAAAAAACAAAATTTTAAATAGAATTTTTAATAGAATAATTTCTATTAAAAAATTGAATGTAAAAAAAATTATATTCTCTATAATAAAGAATGGATGAATTAAATAAAATTGAATCTTTAGTAAAAGAAAATATTAACAATAATAAAATGAATAAAAAATTTACATATCCTCCTAAAACTTGTGATAAATGTAATTTAACAGTTGGTTGTAAAAATTGGGCTGCTCATTTGAAATCTATTCGCCATCAAAAAAATGATATAGATCAAACAATTGTACCTTTTAGATTTAATAAAACATACAAAGGTATACCAATTAACCAAAAAAAACAAAAAAATTATAATTATTTGAAATTAATGCAAAATGATATAAAAAAAAGTATACAAAAAAATAAATGTTATGTGAAATTTTGTGCTTTTGAATACTATGAAAATTCTGAAAGTGTTAAATATACTCTAAATAAAATTCCCATTGAAGGAAATATTTTCATTATTAGTCAAGGAGATGGAAATCCTTATGTTTCTAAACTATTACATTCACCAACTTGGTTAGAACTTTGTAAAATAGCTAATGAGCAAATTATTGCAACAGGTGATTATACTCACCATTTTCTAGAAGATATTAAGTTTATTCAAGATTTAGGAAATATTAAAATGTATGAATTTTATATGGGATCTTAATATTATTTTAATATTTTTTTAATATTAAAATAAATAATTTGTGTATTTATTTTACATTGTTTTTAATATGACCTTAGTTAAAGGAAGTGATATCTATAATAAATAACATATTAGTATGTTGAGTGTACCAACCTAATATATTATCATTTTTAAATATTATTTTTAATAAAAATAATATTCTCTATAATAAATGGAAAGTATAAATAAAATTGAACCTTTACTTAAAGGAAACATTATCTATAATAAAATGGATAACAAACTTGTGATAAATGTAACTTAACAGTTAGTTACAAAAATTGGTCTAGACATTTGAAATCTATTCGTCATCAAAACAATGATCCAGATCAAACAATTATGCCTCGATTTAGACGAACATACAGAGGTACAACAACAACAAATGTAAGAACAAGACAAAGAGAGAATAACAAAATCAGATAAAATTTGTGATATTTGTAAGTTAACAGTTAAATACATCAGTTGCTCTAAACATTTGCAGTCTATTCGTCATCAAAACAATGGTATAAGACCAAGACAAGAGAGAATACCCAAACCACATAGAGTTTTCAATTTAATGCAAAAAATGTTTGAAAATAACAATTCGATTAGACCTGTTTTAAAAACTGAAGAAACAGCATTTCAAAGTAGATTAATAACTTATATTATTGAAAATAACATGGGTATAAAAGATGTACAAATGTTTTAAATCGCTTAGATAAACCAGTAATAGGACGAGTTAAACAAGATAGAAAAAAGGAAAAATTTAAAAGTAAATATTATGTTTCTTGCTGTATATAAGAGAGTAGTGAAGAAAAATATGGAATAAGAAAGAATGTAATTTTAAAACACAAAATAACATTTTAACACAAAATTCTGACTTAAATAATTTTTATACAAATGCAAAAATTAAAATTGTAAATGAAATAGAAGAATTTGTAATGAAAAATTCTCAATGGAGACTTCATGAAATTTTAAGTTGGGAATAATATAAATAAACACAATCCTTTAAGAGGTTCTTCGTATATTCCATTACCTAAAAACATTGGAGATAAACATGCTGTTATAAATGTTAAAAATAAAGATGATAAATGTTTTCTTTGGGCAATACTCTCAGCTTTACATCCTGTTGAAAAAGATGGACAAAGAGTACAAAAATATAAAAAATGGGAAAATGAATATGATGATGTAATTAAAAAATCTAAAATAGAATTTCCAGTATGTACCAAAGATGTTCCAAAATTTGTTAAATTAATTAACAATTTATCTGTTAATATTTACTATCTAGAAGAAAAAGTCAAAATAAGCATATAATTGTACCATTAGAAACAACTACAAATGAAAAAACAAATCATATAGATTTGTTGTATTTAAGAGAGGTTAATGAGAATAAAGGTCATTATTGTTGGATTAAGGATTTATGGAAACTTTGTGGAAGTCAAATGACAAAAGATGGTCATAAAAGATTTTTATGTAAAATGTGTTTAAATAGTTTCAATGAAGAAAATAATTTAAATGAACAAACATTATTGTTCTAAAAATAAAGCAGCTAAAATAGTTCTACCAGAACCCTATAATAAAACTTTAGAATTTGAAAAATATAATAATTCGTTAAGAGTCCCTTTTGTGATTTATGCTGACTTTGAATGTACACTTCAACCAATATATACTTGTCAACCAAATGATACATTATCTTTTACAAAATCTTATCAGAAACATACCTAATACATATACCTAATAATTTTTGTTATTATATTAAATATAGTTATGGTGATTATAAACCTCCTGTAAAATATTCTGGTCCAAACGTAGCTCAAGTATTTTATGAATGTATGAAAAATGAAGAAATACTTATTTCTGAAATGTATGATGAAATAGTTCCTATGAAAACATTGAATGCAGAACAATTAAATAATCATTATAATAAATCTGATAAGTGTCATATTTGTTAAAGATATTTAAGTGAACTACCTCCAAGGTTAGAAAAAAAATTTAAAATAATTAAAGACACTATTGAATATTATAAAAATACTGATGATGTTGAAAATTTTAAATTGTGTGAAGATAAACTTAAAAACGAAATAGAAAATAAAAATAAAAATATGAGAAAAGTTCGGGATCATGACCACTTAACAGGAGAATATAGAGGAGCAGCACATTCTATATGTAATCTTAATTACCAAAATCCTCGTTTTATTCCAATTGTTTTTAATAATCTTTCAGGTTATGATGCCCATCTTTATAAAAGAATTTGGGAACGATAATGAAAGAATAAAATTGATCCCAAATAATGAGGAAAAATATATTTCTTTTTCAAAAGTGATATCACGTGTAGTAACTAGGAATGGTAAAGACATAAAAATATCTACAGAATTAAAATTTATAGATTCATTCAAATTTTTACCTAGTTCTTTAGAAAAGTTAACAAATAATTTAAGAAATGATTCAAAATTAAATTAAAAAAATAATTTAAAGAACTTAGTAAATATTTCCTGAAGAACATTTAGATTTAGTTACTAGAAAGTTAGCTTATCCCTATGAGTATATGGATTGTGAAGAAAAACTCAATGAAACATGTTTACCTCCTATTGAAAAATTTTATAGTTCTCTCACTGATAAAAATATAACTAAAGAGGAATATGAAAACTCACAAAAAATTTGGAAAGTTTTTAATATACAAAATATGCGTGAATTTACTAGTTTATATAATAACATCGATGTTTTATTATCAACAGATATAATAGAAAATTTTAGAGACATTTCTTTAAAAAATTATAAATTAGATCCTATATGGTATTTTACAACACCAGGATTTGCGTGGGATAGTATGTTAAGAATGACAAAAGTAAAATTAGGTTTATTAACAGATGTCGATCAATTGTTGATGTTTGAATCTGGAATCAGAGGTGGTTTATCTCAATGTAGTCAAAGGTATTCAAAAGCAAACAATAAATACATGGGAGATAAATTTAAAAAAAAAGAGGAATCAATATTTTTAGAATACTTGGATGCAAATAATCTTTATGGGTGGGCAATGAGTAAATATTTACCTATTGGAGATTTCAAATGGGTTGATAATCCGAATGATTTTAATGTAATGAATATTTCTGACGAATCACTAAAGGTTATATTTTAGAAGTCGATTTAACTTACCCTGAAGAAGTTCATGATCTACATTCAGATTTCCCTTTAGCACCGGAAAGACATTTTGATGACAAACAACTCCCAAAATATATTAACAACTTTGTATGATAAGAAAAAATATATAATACATTATGAAAACACTAAAATTATACATTTAATTAGGTTTAAAAATAGAGAAAATTCACAGAGTTTTAGAATTTAGTCAATCTCCTTGGTTAAAAGTTTATATTGATTTTAATACTAATCTTAGATCAAAAGCTAAGAACGAGTTTGAAAAAGAATATTTCAAACTAATGAACAACAGTGTTTATGGACGTACCATGATGAATGTAAGAAATCATGTTGACATAAAATTATGTAATAATGCAAAACAACTAGAACTTTTAATTGCAGAACCAAATTTTGATAAAAGAACCATTTATACAGAGAATTTAGCTGCAGTAATATGAAAAAAAACACAAATATATTTCAAACAACTAATATATATAGGAATGTGTGTTTTAGATTTATCCAAAATGTTAATGTATGATTTTTTATAATATTATAAAGAAAAAATATGGAAATAGAGTTAGATTGTTATATACAGATACAGATTCACTAATATTAGAAATAAAAACTAATAATTTTATCAAGACATGAAAAAATATGTTAGATAATTTTGACACGTCAGATTATCCAAAAGATAATATTTATGGTTTACCTTTAGTTAACAAAAAAGTTTAGGTAAGTTAAAGATGAGTTAAAGGAAAAATTATGACTGAATTTATAGGTTTAAGATCCAAATTATATTCACATCGAATCTTAGATATTGAAAAAGAAATTAAAAAAGCTAAAGGTGTTAAAAAAAATGTGTTGTGGAAAATAAAATATGTTTTAAATGATTTTGAAAATTGTTACTAACAAAAGAACCAAAATATGTTAAACAAAATTTATTTAGAACTAAGAAACACGATATTTTTACTGTAGAACAAAACAAAAAAGCTTTAAGTGTTTATGATGATAAAAGATTTATTTTGGAAAATGGTATTGACACATTACCTTGGGGACATTCTAAAACAAAAATAGACAGAAATGAATTTGTAAACCATCTCAATAAACTAATTAGAAATCAAAATCAAAAAGATTAGAAAAATAGATAATAATAACACGTACCCTATTCGGGTGAGCGTTAAATATCAATTTCTTTTTAATACATTTTTGCATTTAGATTTTTATTTTTAATAGAACAATTCTATTAAAAAATATTTTAATTATTATTGCATTTAGATTTTCTTAAAAAATATTTTAAGAAATATTTCATTTGGAATTTAATTAATTAATTTATAAGTTTTGTGAAAAATATTTTAATTATTATTGCATTTAATAAGTTTTGTGAAAAAATATTTTAATGATTATTACATTTCAATTTTCTGATCTTAATACACATTGTTTTCTTTGTGATGTTTTATTGATATAAAATGAGGTGGGCCAGGAACGGCATATATATACTACTTATATACTTAAGTTTTTGATATTAATGATTCTAATTAAACCTATTTTTTTCAGGCGCTGATAGCAGAGACAGCAGTAAGTTTTTAACAGGAACATTTTTTCTTAACAAAAAATTTACTACTTTTATTTGTTTTGTTTTTTTCAAATAATCAATAATAAAACTATTATATATATAATACTACATCATGACTTTATTTAATTTCTTTTCCTTTTCAACTTCTTTTATTAATATTATGTGTGTATGAAATTATTATATTATAAGGGTTCTAAGAATGTCGATGAAATTAATGACCTAAGGTATTGCATGGGAGAGCTAAGCAATGTGAAAACAGTTTGACTCCCATGTAATGATTTAACATGAAAAAAAAAGGTATCGCATGGGATATATAAAGATTTAATAATACACCATCAGTATTCGTTATGTTTTTTTCAAATAAAATAATAATCATTTATGACAAAAACATGACTATTTCATTTTAAATTATATTTTATTTTCCTTTTCCTTTCCAACTGAATATTTTTAAATTGCTATTTGTGTACTTTGGGTACAGTATGAAGGATTTTTTTAAATTTCTATTATTTTCCGATACATAATATAGTTCATACTATTACAACACAATAAATTATATGCGTGGTGTATGGATCAAATAACAGTTATAAATAGTTATAAGGGTTGTAAGGATTTCAGTGAAATTAATGACCTTAGATAGGTATTGCATGGGATGTCTAAAGATTTGCATGTGACAAAATTCAAGATTTTAGAATCAATATACTGCAATGATTAAAACAAATACAACCTCAATCGTACAGATATTGATATTGTTAAAGTAATTTAATTGCATGTGTAATAATATAAAACAAATTACACAATTATTGAATATTGTTTAAACGTTTTTACATAAAAATACCTAGAATATTATAATATGTATTAAAAATGGTTAACAGCAATTTGTACAATGGCATCACTCCAATAAGTGCTAAGCCATTCAAGCGGAGTTATGTCATACCACTGCGAAGCCAAGTTTTTAATTTTTTAAGTGAGCTATAATATAAAGCAAAAACAAAAATATATAAGAAGAAGCACTATAAAAGCAGATTAATAAATCATACATACCTAAATGACCTTTCAACACTACAAGTAGTTGATGGAAGGGTAATTGCTATTAAAATACAATTTTTTATTGATGGGAAAAATGTTTCATCTAAAAGTTCAAGTAAATCTGTGTTATCTTTAATTTCTTTTTCATTCCAGTTACTGTACACATTAAGACCTTCTTCTAAAATATTATCTACCAAATCTCCATAAAATGACTTAATATTTTTCAATTTAGTGATAAATTCTTCTTTTTTTATACTTTTCATATATTTTGGATGGATTGAGAAAACTTCAAATTTTTCAAAATCTTCTGCAAATCTGTCGTTTAATGAAGTAATTAATGAATCCAAGTATGGAATAAAAATTGATTTTCTGTAGTAATTTACCGGATCAGATGAAGGGGTATTATTTCTCAGTGTTTGTTTTGACGCCATTCTTGGAGTTTTTAGTTCAATGCCAAGTTCAATTAAGTATTTATTTACATCATCCATTAAGCTCAGAAAAATGTCATCACTCTAATATCTATCATTAGTAATATGTTTTATGAGTTCTTTAATATGTTCATTAGCATTAAGTATATCACAATCAACTCCCTGTAAAATGTTTGTAACAGGTTCTATGATTGCAGAATATTTTGCAGTTATTTTAAGGCAAATAATAAATTGTGAATTAGTAACAGTGTTTAAAAAATACATAGCCTTTAAAGATGTGTCTTTATTTCCATTTATTTTAAGGTATTCTAAAGCTTCAACGATCAAAAGAAAATTTTCACAAAATTTTCTTAGCGCTTTATGTGATTCAGACCACCTGGTGACACTTAACTTAGTAAGGCTAGGAGCAGCTGATTGGCGTAAAGAACTTTCTTTAAAAAAATTAATTGTTTCTTTTATCACACCAATGGTATTGCGGGTACTCGGATTGGAATTCAATTCATTTAAAACTAAATTTAGACGATGACTTGCACAATGGACCAAGACCGCTTTTTTATGTAAATCTTTTTTTCTTTTTTGTACACCACTTATATGACCAGCCATAGTACTCGCACCATCGTATCCTTGCCCAACTAACTTATTTAAATCTAATCCCCAACTTTCCAAACTTGATAACATTTTATAAGCTATACTTTCATCATCTAATTTATCTAAAGCAATAAATCCAACAAAATCATCTTTCAAAACCGGTTGACTATTTTCATAAAATACATATCTTAAACAAATTGACAGCTGCTCTACACCTTGTATGTCCATTGTTTCGTCAGCTAATACTGAGTAACATTCAGCTGTATCATCGTTTGTCCCTCTAAAAGGTAACCCATGTTTTCCAAGAAATATAACTGATGAAACAATTGATTTTAATTTATCTTTATTCGATTCAATTGTTTTCCTTACTGAAGACTTTACCATTTAATATACATCAGTTTTCTTACCATTCATAATAGAAATGAAATCATTGGCTCTCTGAACTGAATGATTATGCCAAGCACTTTTGACATGACATTTAGACTGTTCGTGGACATTTTTGTATTTACTAAATGCCGTTTTTATAAAAGCACCATACACATCATCTTTATCAGGGGGGGGGGGGGGGGGGGGTCAAAAGTTCACAATATTTACATAAAGCACCTTTTAAAACTGTTGAATAACAAAGCCAATCATATTGCTTAAGCCATACTAGTAAGAAAGGTCTTTTACCAGAAGGAACATCTGCTTTTTAATCATAAGAACTACTAGGCATACACGGAGATGTAAGAATTTTATATTTTTGCGGATTGTCAACCTTCTTGCCTATAAATAATCCAACATCGGCATCATTCGAATAATTATCTTGAATACTCTGCGATAGTTGATTCAATAAATAATATATTTTAATTATGCTAAATTTTAAAATATAATCATACCTGTGGTCTGTTAGCAGTAGTTTCATAATTTACATTTAATTCTACTGAATCAGATGTAGACGCAATTTGAGTATCGACATTTTTCATCTTAATAAAAAAATTATCCATAAAAGTAGACTTACGTTTTTTTGAATCCATTTTTTATTTTAAATTTTATTCTAACTTCTAATTAAATAAATGAATCATTAATACATCACGTCTTGTTAGGTAATCGTTAACAAAATATTAAAATAACAACAATATTACCATAAAAGTATAAGACAGTTATCACTTTGACGTTATCTATTAAAACTACAATAGACCATAGAGTTGATATGATATGGACCAACAACCATGATGAAAACAAATAAACCAAATACCGAATATCTATACTCTGTTCAAAATAAGACCGGACCTCGGCGGCCGAGTTGTGCGCATGGGCGTGGCTTATTTCTGCGGCTCGGCCTGACACGCCGCCGCCGACGAGAGCGCCGCATTATTCTAGTATCGACTGCAGACGAGTACAAATAATTTAAAATGCATTGTTTAGCTATGAAGCGTATTAAGTTGTACGACACTGTCAGGTCGCCGGTCGGACGTGAATTATCAATGTATATTAATAATTAATAATATAATAAATGCAACTATATAAAGATTAAGTATGTAATTAAAGTATTGTTTTTTATAAACATTACATAGGTTAGTTTAATTTAATTAATACTCAACAAAAAGCTGAGTATACCTCAGTTATGCATAAATTAAAACAAATTATATACAATTATTATAAGAAAATTATAATACATTCAGTCACTTATACAAATAAAAATTACACAAATATCTACAGTTTAAAAATGATTGGCAAAAAAATATTTACAAATAATTATTATGTACAAAATACATCATGGAAGTAATTACAAGTCATCGTCAGAATTGGAAGTATCGCCTGTTATGGTGAGGACACAGGGTTCTAAATTGTCTATAATTTCATCCATATTTTCGTCTACTTCTGTCATTTTATCCTCCTCTGTTTTGACATGTTGAAGAAAATTTTGCCAATTTTCGCTGGTGACCCGTTCAATTGCCGTGTTCAGAAGGAGCTTAACGTCATCGATTTTGTATGTCGTATTGTGCTGTTTGACGTAGCCCTTAACCATTGCCCATGCCAATTCTATCGGGTTCAATTCGCAATGGTAGGGTGGTAATCTCAATACATTATGCCCGGCGTCTTTGGCCATATTGTCGACAACATATGACATAAACTGCCCCTTTATTTCTCTGACCTTCGCCATTAATTGTGGCTTAAACATTTTTCGGTCAATGACAAAGTTTTTTGAAATTAACCACGATATAATGTCTTCTTTTTTTGTGCTGGATGTCGGTATTTTTTCTGTCCTGACCGAGTGATACGAGGCATTGTTCATCACAATCACCGAGTTTGGATCAAGGCGTGGAAGAATTGACTTAAACCATTCGTGGAAGTTGTCACCATTCATTTCGTCATGGTAGTCTGCACTATTTTTTTTTGATTCAAATAATAACAGACCACCATCTACAAAACCTTTGTGCGAGCCAATGTGTACAATTATCAAACTTTGCCCTTGCCAGTCGGGTTCGTAACACCTGTTGTCAGACCTTTGTTAAAAGCGTCATGTTTTGACCGAATTGTCTGGTCGACCCACACTTTGTCTACACAATCACCTGCATTTAGCCACGTTTCGTCTAGATAGTAGACGGTACGACCTTGTTCTCTATATTTACGTACATCGTACAAATAATTCTGACGCCAAACCAACAGATCTTCTCGCTCCGTTAACACGCTGCATCTTTTCCTCTTGGTGAAGACGAAGTCCAATTTCTTTATCAACGAATACAACGAAGTGCGTTTGAAATCGGGAAGGGCAGGATCTTCATTCACCGCATGCAAAATGTTGTCGATGGTTGGTATTTCTTTTCTCAACCAAAACGAATGAACTTTTTGACGAAGTGCATTACGATCTAAATCGTCAATGCGATCGACCAGACACTTCTTATTACGTGTCTTATTAGGAGACGTAACAGTTCCGATTTTTTTGTATTCGGAAATAATTGAAACTATCGAATTGCGACCAATACCTGTGATATTTGAAATTTCAACCATCATTTTCTTGTACGGCTTACTCGGAGACTTCAATTTCATGTCCTTATACATGTTGATAATCATGGTCTTCTGACGGCTCCGTATCAACTAAAAAACAAATTTATATTTAATTTGGTCAAACTTATATTATTTTGGGGAGTATGTTATATCTATTTCGTATTTTTAATTTCGAAAATCAAAATTCGTATAAACAAAATTTCGAAATGCCGGTGAAATAAAAATCATAAAAATTAAACGTGTATTATTACAGTACCGATATTATTAATTTATAATATTTTACTCACTTTTCCTGGAATATTTCTTCTTTTAGGTGAAATATTTTCCTCCACGTTGTCCAATTCAGAAACCATATCCACACGATCACCCATGTTTAACGAAAAAAGTTTAAAAAAACGTACGAAAACGATCAAGAAAACAAAAAAAACACGGGTAAAAATCACGGAGCGTATTTTCAAGCAGGCGTCGACACGGAGAGTAGAGCACAACTGCGTTGAATTCGTTAAATCTTACATGTTATATTGATATAATAGGCATATGTGCAGAGCAGCTGTCGTGAGTGTCCAGCTGCTACCTGGAATTTCAAAAATGCACGAGGTATCTACACACAAACCGAGCTATACATTTTTTTTCTATAGAACATTTTTCTTATATAAAGCGACGCATGACGCGCGTACGCACATGCACCTCGCACGGACCACACAGGCGGCCGGAGCCATGGTCACGTGATCTATGGTGGAGGAGGTGCCTGACCGTCGCGAACGAAAAATGGTCGCCGCCGAGGTCCGGTCTTATTTTGAACAGAGTATAGTGATATTGAAAACTGACGAACAATAATTTTGTGTCACCTTATCAGTTATCAGTCCTCCTTATCGCCCTCCAAGACTGTTATATACTTCGACCATGTAAGCTAATAGACACGCCTTATCATATACTTGTACAGGAACAATTATGTAGCACACATGTTTAGAAATATGACGTCAGGTTTGGGCAAAATATCAAATATGAATAATAAATAATATATTGTACTAATACTACTATAATAATAATAAAAATAATAATATAATAAAAATTAGGTATTATCTAAATTAGCGGAGGGGCCGTGGCCCTCCCCCCCCTGGGGGCGGCCTTGTACACTACCTATTGTTGTGATACACATCTATCAATGTCATAAACTACTAAAATACATAATTACACAAATAAACATATCACATACTCTAATATTAACTAATGTGTTAACCATGATTATTATATTAATGTAGGAAATAAAAACAAGACATTTGGAAAAAAAAGTTTTTTTATTCATCTGAAAATATTAAGGAAAAAATGATTGTTAGAATAATGGCATTAAAAAAAAATTGTTCAATTGACAACTTACGGTGGTGATATGATAATGGCCGCCAATTCCTGCAATGCCGAATCGATTCATACAACGTCTACAATTTATATAAACAAATTAAACATGGCATTAAAAGGTATTCTCAAATTTACAACTAACTGTAGTCTCTCCAATACCACATGTGTGCATTTATATCCTACAATTTTGTATTTATTTAGCACTATTAGGATTAAAAATATTACTTATGGTTAATGCAATCGGAGTCGATGTTCCAATAGGTTAGGGAGCGAGAGTCTGAGTGCGTGTCCTCGACCTTGCAGACAGACTCCGCGTCGGCCTTATGCTAATGGAACTCGAACCACCACCACGCTGTATGGCTGGTGTTCTCCTAGGTGTTTGTGGAGCTATAAATATAAAAAACATTATTAATTTTATTTTTATTTAATCGGTTGCACCTGTAACATCCAGAAACACGATGTAGGCGTTAGTTAATAGTAAACTTTTAAATGTACCTATCACCTATGTACTTACGGCGTTTGGGTGCCTTTCGGGGCGGCGGATGGCGCGTAGCGATGGCTGTCTCGGCCGGCGGTGCCGCGGCTGCCACAGCCGGAGCGGTGCTGAGGTGCAGGGTCTGCACCGCCCCATTGAATGTCACGTTATTAATAATGTTTGTAGTGTTCATTCTAAAAAGAAAAACACAAAACATTTAGAGTATGTCAGCTCAATATATTTGTTTTTTCTCTCCGACCTGTGCAACGTAAACATAGTATAAATATTAACTACTTTGCCTGAAAGCGTGGACAGATGCTTACAAAAAAACTAAGCCCCCTAAGTTTAAACATTAAATATTTTAATCGTTTAACGGAAGCATGTGTTACATTATATTGATTGATAAATACCTGCGATCTGCGGTGAACGTTTCAAAAACAATGAATTAAATTAATAATACAAAATATTCTCACGTGTTGTCCGTTGTCCTTATTTTTGTACTGCGACGGGCGACAGTCAGATGTTTAAGAATGGTTTGTGGGACGTAGGCGCAGTTCATTGTCAACGCAGGTAACCTATGCGGGTAACAAATTGATTAATTGACATATTATATCTACATTGATTGATACACACGCAAACATGGTTTTCAAAAATTCCCGCCATCGACGGAATACCGCCAAAGCGGTAGACCTTATCACGGGGCTTTTATCGTCAATCTCACTATCAGAGAATAACTGTAGGCGCGACTATTACCAATAGTCTACTATTAGTAATAGTGTTACTTTATAACGACAGCAATTATTAGCCAGAAATTCACATAATTCACGTTTTTCAAATATATTATATGCATAGAAATGTTTGATGTTTATGTAGGTCGTATTGGTTAATATTACATTATATATCTTTGCTTATTATGTACCTTAAGCCGGATTGCCTATCCGGATAACTGAGGTGACTGGCCTGCTAGGCACCAACAAAATTACGGCGGCTACATAATTTTAACGGAATTTGCTTTTTCGGTTTTTCTCGATTCATTTCGTCTTTTCAACTGCCGTTTGTGCTCTATTTTTTAAATTAATTTCATTTGAAACCCGTGGTTTATTTTTTACGCAAATTCGGTTTGTACACTTTGAAATTCGTGTTCATAAAATGTCAGTCGATCATTGTTCCAACGCGCAAGTGTACGATTTTGTTGTTTTGTTTTTGATTCAATTAATATTGCATTATATTATTGTTGACATATTGTTTGGTCCTTAATAATGTATATTGCTTGACGTAAACACAATTTTGTGGTTTGATTTAAATAGTGTATTTTAAATATATTATTCAAATATACATTATAATAATGTAATAATAATAACAAAGGTCAGATCATTGAATAAATTACAATTAAAGTTTAAACAGTGTGTAGATACATCGAATTATATACAATTACATAGATGTATATCGAATATATCGGTTTACGTCACTCTGTAGACGCATGGTTTAACTGTTGAAGTTTTGACCGATGTCGGCATCAGAAATTGTAGCTCGGTAGATTAGGCCTAGTTCCCCCAAAATGTAGGATGATACGTGGGTCTGAGTTCGAATTCGTCATTACGCTCTTCGGGCGGCAACCGTCAGTGCCGTATGTGATAACACGGCCGCCCTTAATTCGACTTTTTTTGCATTTTTTTTTCGATTTTATTTTCATGTATTTTTCTAGATATTTACATTATTGTCATGATCATTAATATAATTTATATCAAATATCAAATTGTAATTAAAATTGAACAAATACTAATATCCAATGTAATATATTAGCCCTTCTTAAATTTGCTAACTTCATATTTTTGCCCTTGTATAACTGCCTAATTATACTTTATTTATATAATACATGTGATGACTTTTAATTTATCAATATATGTAATGTGTATTAGATTGTCTAAGTCTATGTTTATGGAACTACTCAGAATGATTCAGGATAGTATTTTCCATGATACAAAACGCAATATGCCATTATCGCCAGTATTGCAGCTTCTTATTGGATTAAGATATTATGCTACAGGCGCTTTTCAAGCAAGGAAAAATAGACAATTAATATTCATGCATAATTATATGTTTCTTACACAATTAAAACTTATTATGCATTATTATTTACTAAATTGATACATGATATATTTTAGGCAGTCATTGGTGACCATATAAAAATACATAAGTCTACAGTATGTCGTATAGTTAAAAAAGTATCAACATGTATTGCTTCTCTCAAACCAAAATATATTCTAATGCCACAAACTGAATCTGATGGAAAAGTAATACAGTATGATTTTTATCGTATGCGACAGTTTCCTAATATTATTAGGGCAATAGACTGTACCCATATTAGGATTCAGTCTCCCAACAGTAATATTGGGTAAAAGTTTCGCAACAGGAAGGGTTATTTTTCAATCAACGTTCAGGCAGTTTGTAGTAGTCGCTTGCAGTTTTTAAATATTGTAGCTCGGTAATTAGTGTTTCATTTAATTACATAGTATCCATCAATACTTTAAATTCACTTAAAATTTTTTTTTTATAATCATACAAGATGGCCGGGATCTGTCCATGATTCTACTATATTTGACAGTTCAATGTTAAGAGCTCAGTTTGAAAATAATGAGTTTAATAACTCCTTACTTGTTTGTGACGGGGGTTATGCATGTCGTAACTATTTAATGTCACCCTTGGCCAATCCAATTACTGATACGGAAGTACGATATCAGGTACCTAAGTTAATAAAATTATTGTTTAATCAGAAAATAACATAGTATTTGTTTTGAGTAAAGAAGTTAGATACTTTAAATTGTTTTAAAAAGCTCAAATTGGCACAAGGAATGTAATTGAACGAACATTTAGAGTGTGGAAATGGAGATTTCCGGTGTTATCTGTTGGTATACGAACCCAAATACAAACTACTCTAGCTACAATTATGGCTACAGCAGTTTTGCATAACATGTTGATAAATGCAAATGACCCTTTACCAATAAATAAAACCCTGATTAATGAAGATCTACTTCAAGAAGTTCCAGTCTTGCCTATTCGACAAACAGGGAATGCTGTGCGAAGAAATTTAATCGAAACGGTTTTCAGATAATATATGTATATATGTTTCAATGTTCCCATGTGCAACATTGGACAAATTTAACAAATTGAAAGTGTAACAATATAATTATCATATAATATAATTATAAATGTATAAAATAAATAGTAGTAAGTATTTTTTTTAAACATAATTCTTATTTTATTTATGAATGTGAATACTTTGGTTTTAATAAATATTTTATACATAATAATAAGTCAATATTACATATAAATTTTTATAGAACTTTTACTATTGTACAAGTAACAAAACAAAAAATAATATCTTTTTACTTAATGATATAGGTATAATAAAATAACAAATACTTTGACTACAATTTATTATATTTGACTATTGTCTAGTTTTTGTTTTTGTAAAATCAAAATATCTTCTTGAAGTTGCATTTGCTTTACTTTAGAATCCATTTCAATTTTTTTCATTGCAAGATCTGTTTTTAATATTTCTACAGTAATTTCAGATGATTGGAGGTCTAATTTTGCTTTTTCGACTTTTAAATCATGCATCTCTGATGAAAATTCTTCATTTGCTTGTACTTTATTAATTTTTTTTTTTTGTTAATTCTTGTAAACTATCGCAAATGGTTTTTGGAGATGAACGGTATTGTGTAGGTTTCACCTGATTAGGTATTTCAAGAACAGTGGTTTTAATTGATTTTGAACTGTAAGGAGTGGTATCAGTATTATTATTTGATATTGTACTCTGTGAATTAATTGTCTGATCCAGAGGAATAAAAATATATATTATATAGTTTTCATGAAATTGGTCAAATTTTCGTCACTATGATGACATGTTACAACGTACATTATACAGAATACATAATCAGTGAAATTGTGTTTTTTTAAACTAGTCGAACCCTGATTTATATAGTTATGTACTTTCTTACCCTGATGATTTGTTTTTACAATTGAGTTGTTGAAGTCTTCAAAAGATATATCAATTTCCTCACAAAACATATTATTCTCCAAATAACATGTCTCCGTTTTTCAATTGGCATCAAAATCCAGAACTCTTTTTTTTTCCTTTTTGGTTACTTAATTATGAAAACATAACATGAATATTACATACGAATATATATATATATACACAGTGATCTATTTAAGTGAGTACACTAATTATTTCGAAAAGTATAACTCTTTTTTATTTTTTTTTTTTAATCTGTTAGATTTATGCTTTTCTAAAACTGTATACTATTTTAATTTTTTTCACCCTTATATTTATTTGTGAAACCACTATCAACTTTTGATTTTCAAATGGTATCATATAGTAAAAAGATCATGAATTAATAAACCATTTTTTTTATGAATTTATGCGTTAACATTTTTATAGTTTGCGAGATACAGCTCCCCAAAGTATTGGTGGTTGAAGGAGGTGTTACAGTCGGTACTAGTGATGGGAATAATCGAATGAAATAATCGAATCATTCGATTATTTGAAAAATCGATTTAATTCGATTATTTTAAAATCATTCGATTAATCGAAACCATTCGAAGCAATTCGATTTAATTAATCATAAACATTCGAATGATAGAATAATCGAATGAACATAAATATGTTATTTAAAAATCATCTTTACTGATTCTTTAGTATTTAATATTTATTGACAATAAAATATAAATAGGTAAAAACTAATGATTTACATTATTATTATTTATTATGTATTATGTTATATTTATCAATCGATTATTTATAATGTAAACATTATAATAAATGAGTTCAAAGCAATGTTAATTAAAATGCATTCGAATGAATCATTCGATGATTAGTTCATTCGATTATTTGATTATTTTTTTTTCAACTACTAATGATAAAATAATCGAATGAACATAAATTTATTATTAAAAAATGATCTTTATTCTCTATTAGATATTTAATATTTATAGATAGATAGTAGATATTACATAGTAAATAGTATCTTAAACTTTTAAAATTGAATGCTTTATTGATTATTCATTAATATAGATTAATAATAGAATATAAATTACTAATAAGTAAAAACTAATAAATTACATCAATATTATATGTAAAATAATTTATTATGTTTTACTGTGTAATATAATTTAAAATATTTAGTTTTACAATTAAATGAAAGTTCTGATAACAAATTTACTTTATAATTAAAATTCGATATTTATGTTCCTGTTTAAAAAAATGATAAAATCCAAGTTTTTTGGGTGAAGTCTATTCTTACGGTCGTTGGTAATCTGCCCTGCTTTAGAAAACACGCTTTCTGATGGAACAGATGTCGCGGGAACACTCAAATATTTAATTTGCAACATGTACAATACTGGAAAAGTATTTTTGTTTTTTTTCCAAAAATCCAGTGGACTTTGCTTGCGATTTAAATATGGCATTTCTAAATACTGACGTATTATAAGTGAAGCTGTAATTCCAGTTGTTTAAGTGCTTCTGACCTGAGACACTTTCGTGTCATATTGTTTCCATAATACATTGGATACTTATATTTATCCGTTTTTAATTTATTAGATAGTAAATACTCAACTACTCAAGTTAGGTTAGGTTAAAATATTATAATAGTGGGTTATAGTTTATTTAAAAAAAAAATCATGAATAATTGTAATAACTAGTTGTTCATATTATTCAAGTTTAGACATTACTATAAGTTATCTAACGAACCTTATAATTATAGTACCTATCCTATGAAAACACTTACCAATATACCTACATATTTTGTGTATACTAAAGAGTAATGAGTAATGTTTATACCATATACTTAAAATAAATAATCATAAATCAATTAACAAACATAAAAGAATTAAAAAATGAAATTACATTTTCAAATACAACAAATATTTCGGTTTTTATACGAATAAACCTAGAGATCCTGTTCTTACATAGGTTTCTCCATGATTAACTAACTAGTCAATGTAGTTTGTCCTGAGATCTGGTGAAATTTTTTTTTCTGTTTGACTATAAATATGAAATGTGTCAAAAATCTTTAATTTCTTAATACAATAGTCAATAAAAAAAGGTGGGCAAGTGAGTGTCGCTCTGCTGTACAGAAGTTTACAAATGGGTCACTGTAATGGATGGTGTTAAATTTGAATTCAGTGATTTCAGCCGTTCTTTCTGTAACCAAAAAGCCTAAAAAAATATATAAACACAGTGTTTTTCTAGCAATTTTATGTTTATTTGTGGACAAAATTAGATATTCCCCCTGCATAAACAAAACCACCACCAAAGACCTGATAAAAGAAGCCCAATGTCGTATACTCACATCATGGCAAAATCAATGGGACGACACACCTTCAAGTAACAAACTAAGAAACGTCAAAAAAACAGTTCTAAAATGGCCATACCCTGAAAATACACCTAGGAGAGAACAAATAATAATAAACAGAACTAGAATAGACCACTCCAATATTACCCACTCTTATTTAATCACTAAGGAACCTATGACCAATGTGCGACTCATATAATCATCAACTGCCCCAAATTCTCATCTTTACGTCATCTTCTCAAAAATTCTACATCAATTGAAGAAGCCCTCAACCAAAACAACACCGCTAATATTTTCAATTTCTTTAAAGAAATTGGTCTAGAAGATAAACTATAAAACTCCTGTACACATCATGTTTTTTTTTAATCTTTTTTCTCTTTTTAATATTGTATAAAACTTTTAGTTTGTAAATCTTATTAGGCGAATAATCTTTGTAATTGAAGTCTTATATTTAATAAAAAAAAAAAAAAAAAAGATATTTTACCAAGAATAAAGATTTTAGTTAATTTGTTGTAATTTAAAAATATTATTCTTGAGTACTTGAAACTTTTTAAGTATTGAATAAAAGATCGATTGTAACAAATTATTGTAATTTATTGTAATAGGCTTTTTTACTAACCAATTATTTAAAAAAAATTATTTGTAATATAATTTTTTTCTAATTTCCGTGATATAAGTATATCACATTGTGTAGGTTAAGTTATAGAATTTTTTTATACCTATGATACAAATTTCATTGAAACCATGAACCAAAATGTCAACAACTATTGAACAGTTATTTACCAAATAAAATATTTTGTCACCACATTATCTGTTTATAAGTATTCAGTAGAAACTTGAAACAATTCACTGTTATTTAAATCATAGTTTTCAATAGGTGCTCAATGAAATTTTTCAAAGATTTATTAATTTAGACTTAGGTATATGTATATTATGCTGTTTATATTAATATCAACTACCTATTTCAATCATTACTAATAGATACGTATATAGGAGAATAATCAACTATTGTACGAAAAGTGCTTCGGGTTAAAACGTAAAACACACGACATGGTTACTAAAAAATGTATTTACTCATAACGATTTATTATTTTATGTGTATTTTAAAAAAGTACAGTAGAACTCCAATTATCCGAACGCCCAATTAACCGGACGAGAAAAATACGGCACGTGCCGTTATTCATACACGTGTTTCATAATCGTTTTTAGATTAGATAAAGAATAGGTACTACATATATATTATTCTTAATAATATCCGTCATTCCAACGTAAGTATATTAAAAATTATCGATAATAAAATACATATACATATAACATTTTACAATATTGCCAC
>CM017803.1:33516918-33757211 GCA_008086715.1 Sitobion miscanthi
TTCTCAATTGTAAAATTTACCCATACTACAGCGACGTCATAAAGTATGTATTTAATCTTAATTTACATAACGAATATTTTAACCATTTTATATTTTTTTAAAAAACTAATTCCCATATTAATATATTTATAATATATTTAGAAAATTGAAATGTAGACTATAATATTAATATAAATTATTTATCATGTCACATTATAAAATATTAACGAAATACAAATCTTGACTTAGGACTCAAATAATTTATTCATTTTCAAATTATTATGAAGATTAATAAATAATATATAAATGCTACTCTGATGATGCAGTTGAAATCATATTTTTATGTACCTACCTAATTAACTTATTAAAATGTTATTAATTATCACACAATATGTTGCCTTAATTTGTAGAATGCAACTATTAAACTGTCGGAAAATTCTTTGTTTGGCGAGATGAAGCGGAACAGAATTTCGAAAAGTTGGCCACGGCGCATGTGCGTCCTCCGAGGATTTCCAAATGTCAAAAGGCATTGCCGTTAACTTCAAGTAAGTGCACTTTACTTTGATATTATATCATTCGTAACTTATTTGTCAAACAGTCAAAATTAATGATTTAATAATTATATATTTAAATTTGTAGGCTGAAGTACGGATCCCTCGGAGCCCTGATGGACCAAAAGGTCAGAGTCGGTGGTGTGGCGGAATTAAGGCCTAGTGATGAGGGAAAACAACTTTATGTTTTTTACCTCGTCACAAAGGTTTTATTTTTCCATAAGCCGACTCTCCAATCGCTGGCCGATTCGTTGCTTCAGTTGCGGGATCGATTAGTTGATTTAAGTATAAATCATCTAATCATCCCAAAACTGGGGTGTAACATGGATCGGCTAAATTGGTACCAGGTGCGTGGCCTACTTTTCAAGACATTCGAAAGTTGCTCCACATTGACAATCACAGTGTGTGATCCCGAATACGTAAGAATATTTATATTCATCGTAATAATTTGTAAGACATTAATTAACTATTGAATCTTAAATGTAATTAATTACAGTTTGAAATACTGCCGCATAATTTAGCGCCTCTCAGCGAGGACGGAGTCGATTTTTTTGCCCGCCTCAATAGCCGACCAGCTGAAGTACTGGTACTACCCATAAATTTGAGTAGTGCCAGTACAAACGATACGTTTATAAAATGTTTAGAACATTTCGACTTGAAGGCCGAGTAATTTAATTTAATTTTAGATATTATTATTTGTTTTTTTATTATCTATATTGAAATTATGTGTAACTAAAAATTTTCATTTTAATTTATTAATATAGTTTAATGGATAGCGGAGTTTGGGCCACATTAATGCGGGGTCAAGTTTTGGCCAACTTCTTCAGAACCAAAAACTTAATTTTTTGGTTGTATGGAGAAGAGGCAGTATTTTTCAAGACTTTGGAAACCCAAATCAACGAAACCTTGTCATTGGGGCTCGGTTCGTCGATTTGGGTATTTCCAAAGTCTGAAATGTTGCATTACACTGGGTTTTGTGCATTGCTTAGCTGGCAGACCATGCACAAAACCCAAGTATTCAAATATGTGACCCGAATATGTAAGAGTTTTTCATCTAATTATTTTTTTCTAACATTTTTATTAATTACATATATAATAATTTATAGCTCAACATTATACTAATTTCACTAATATTTATAAATTGTTTAAGGTTATTGCAAACAATGGCAAGGGGAAAATGGCCAAGAGGAAAATCTAATACCCGTCCATCCCCACTTTTAAATACGCCTGGCCCTAGCCAAGTCGGCATTTTACAACAATACAATGCACGTGGTGGACGTGGCGGACGTGGTGGACGTGGTGGATATGGTGAAAACTCGTCCACACCGTCCACAGAAATTTATTCTAACGCGTTGGACGCATTAGGCCAAACCGTTCGATCGATCGTATCAGTTGGTAAGTTTCAACAGTATAATATTTTAAAAACTTAGGGCCGTTCTTACAATATCCGGTTAAAGTTAACGGACACTGAACCGGTTAGGTTAGGTTAAAACTGCCGTTAAAAATCTGTTATCAGCCGGTTATCGTTGACCGACACTTAACTGGACATTGTAAGAACGGTCCTCAATTGTATAAGTAATAACATTTAGGCACAAAATAAAAATGTTATATTATTATTACAAAATAATACAATTGGCCACTCAAAATATGGGCCCACAACCAGCGCCAGCAGGGCCATCGTGGTCCAACGCAAATTTTAACCGTGGACGGGCACGTGGATGGTCACGTGGACGACAGACTGCAATTATGTGCCATAACTGCAGGGCATTAGGCCATACCCGGCAGTACTGCCCTAATAATTGTAAGTACCTAGACAAATGATTTCAAACTATTATTTATTTTATATTATGTAGACTTCAATGAACCCTTCGTAATCCACAATGATAATATAATAGTTTACTCTACCTACGCATGATGCACCCAGGGTTATGTTGAAAACACGTTTAAAATATAAAAAAAAAACTTATTGATTTTGTTTTAAACGATTAAAATACATGTTTTAAGTATCAATAAATAACGTGTGTTTAAAACAATATGTTTAGTAAATTTTTGTTGAAATAGCGTTTAAAATTTGTTTTTTTTTGTTTAATAAGCCATTACTTAACTATACTGTATTGAAGATCTAACCCACCACCCCCCCCCATAAAAAAAATTGTCGACGTTTATAATATATCATAGGTTAATACGTTATACGTTTCGAAAAATGAAGCTGTAACGAATTATTATTTCTATTTTACACGTCCTGAATTGATGTCCGCGTATTGTATCAACTTCTAACTACCTAGCTTTATAATTAAAATATTGAAAAAAAACAATGAGATAATAGGTAAAATTACTTTAAAATTAAAACGACGACTAAAATATTAATATATTATACATATATATAAACTTAATACTACATATTCCATCATTAAAAATACAAAATAAATGTATTAGAAGTACGGAATGTATTTCTATAATTAACTTTGAATTTCTGTACTTACAGTTTATTCTAATTTATATTGTATAGTAATCCTTAAATACGTATTTCTCGAAAATATGCTTTGAAACCTACCCTATAAGCTTTTAATACGTTGTCAAAAATTTCAGATATTAGGAAAATACAACTGAGAAATTCACGATTTATGTATATAAAGCCCTTATGTGTCTTCACAACGTTTCGTAATCCGTAGACAAGCACTTTACATTTTTACTTTTGAAAATGGTATAAAAATCTAAACCGAACATAACACATACACGGGATTATATACAGATACGTTTACAAATTCGCAACTGAAGTAGGTACTAAACGTTCCCAAATCAATACCTAAAGGCTAAAACATACCAAACATAGATAAAATATTACGACCGATAAGGCTAATGACTTACGAGTTCCGACAAAACTATTCGTCTGTGCAAAAACTGACATTTTATTGTTCAAAATAGGTGTGATAGCATAAAAAAAAATACTTAAATATAATTTTAGTTAAGGATGTATAAAAAAAGTTGTAAAGCTCAAATTTTAATTTATTTGTATTTTGTTTCTTTTTTCCAGGAATCGCAAAATTTTTTATATCCCAAATTTTACTTTAAACATTATTAAATATTATACATTGCAAAATTATACATTAAAAATTAAACATTAGAAATTATACATTACAAAATTATACATTATACTTTATACATTATTACTATTACAAAATTATAATTTTTTACAATTACAATATTATATGTAATACATATTATTTTTTACATTCATACTCTTATTTTGGAAACGTGGGGGAAAACCGAGCTACCTCGCTCACGTTCTCACCGATACGATATTATACATTATATTAATTTATTGTATATTAATACAATAATTCAATAACGTATTACATTTTAAATATTTTATAATAATTATTATTAAACCTATATGATTTGCAGTTTTACACTTTTCAATGTCAAAACAAATTTGTAATATAATGCATAAGAAAAACAAATGTATATTTTTTTATATTTATTATTATATTTCGTAGTTGTATGTTATCAGATACCTATAGCCTATATTATATTATTATTATGTACTTACTGACTACTATGCCAATTGAGTTTAATTGTATTAGAATTGAATATATCTACATGAACTTATAACTAAAATCGAATTATTTATTTGGGGGTGATATATAAACATAATTATTATAATTGTTTTCTTTTCTTTTTAATGTTAATATATGTTTTTTGCTGTTAAAATTAAGGAATACACGTTTTATAATTAAATATTGTTTCTAATCTAGAAATTAAAAAAATATAAAGCATACATCTTTATTGGACTGAGTAAAAGTTCTAATCTACCATTGTAAATGTAAGATAAAAGATTACTTAGTATTAAAATGTAAGCTAATAATTAAACTATTAAAAACTAAAATTATGTTACCTGGTGTACGTAAATTGGAGATATTTCATTTTGTAATGTAATTTGTGTACTTCAATATTTTTCTATAATTCTATATACATAATATAAATAATATTTTAATTAACAATGAATAAATGTATAAAACTATAGTCTTATAGAATATTGTATCTGTTAGATTATTTTATCAGTAAATATATATTTCAGAATATTACCCAGAAATGGGCAGAGTATCACCTAGTCATCATTGAGTGTATAATTAAACGGGTATATAACTGCATAATACATAGAAACAAATATCTTTGTTTGCTGTTTCATTAAATAATGCAGTGTTCTTGATTCTTATTGTACACAATTAATGTAAAATCCAATATTAAGTTATATTTTCTAATAAATGATTAAGATGTACAACAACACAGAATACTTATATGGTAATATACTATAGAGTGGGCACATGTAATCTCCGCCATGAGAAACTTTTTTTGGTGTAAACTCCGCAAGGAACATAAAACAGGTAAATTGGATTTATGTAAACTTCGCCAATGAAAAAAATCAAGTAACCTACACTATACAGATTATTATAAAACAAAAAATCATAATTGTATAATAATAATTATCCTTATTAAATAAGTATATGCCAACAAAATAAAAACTTAAAAAAAAAAATAATAATCGTTCAAAGAAATAATACAAATAGCAATAACCAGTATTATGTTAAAAATAATGTTGAACACGAGTATCCGGGTTTTTCGGCTTGCGCCTACCACCGTCCGTCCGTGCCTTAGCGCTGAGCGCTACTAACGGGCGGAGGGGGAACTAGTGCGGCGGTAGCTAGGCCACCTACGCCCTAGGGTCTTCTATGGAACACCAGCACCGGGCCTAGGGCCCGTACCTTACTTGAGGACCGGGACGACTCAATTAAGTGCCGCCTGGGTACCAGCCTCCCACTAGGTACAGTGGTTTGATGCTCTACTATCTTGCGCCTGTCCCACAACCACCACGTTTCAGCCGAGGTAGGCTCCTCAACCTTGAGGGGCGTCGCCGCCAGAACGGCAAGCCGGTCCGGCGAGCAACGGGGCTCCCCTCTCCCGTGGTACCGACTAGGTTTATAGTTGACGTCGGTGGGTCAACGCGGTCTAAGACCTCCCACTATTTTGGCTCCCCAGCCGGCTAGTGGTGGGCCTTGCAGTGGAGATTTGGACCGACGCCTGAACGCCTGCCCCGGGTCCCCACCAACCCTCTCGCCGCCTATGGCGAGACCTACCTAACCTATCTTAAGCCTAACCTGTCCGACGCTCTCTTGGCCTCGATGGCCTCCCTAGCAAAGCGGCGCAGAGCACAGTAGTTCGACCTCGTGTCCAGAAACACCTTGGTCTCACACGGCCATGCGTCCTCGCCTATGAGCCTGATAACCCGATCTCTCTCAGCAGAGAGCAACGGGCATCTGTAGAGCACATGGTCTACCGTCTCGTCCCCGGTCTCACATCTGCACGAGCCCGTTCCCCTCAGAGCAAAGGACTCCACTTAGAGTTAAAGTCACCGTGCCCCGTAAGGAACTGGCTCACATAGTGATCCACCTCGAGGGGCAGATCCAGTCTCCTCCTGATGTCGGGAATCATAGCGTGGGTCCAGCGACCCTTCCCACTACTATCCCACCTATCCTGCCAGATGTCCAGAATCCTATCCCACTGATCTTGCATCTCCTCCTCCGAGATCAGACCAGTTTTCCTTTCCTTCCTAACCACAAACCACTGAATTTCCAAATCAAGAGGCAGCTGCCCAGCTACCACCTGCAACGCATCCGTCGAGGTGGTACTGTATGCCCCTGTGAGAGAGAGGAGGGCCCTCCTCTGCTTGCTGCCGAGGAGTTTTATCGCCTTCTTAGTGAGAACCCCGTTGGACCAGACCTCCGCAGCGTAAGTGATACGGGGCAGAAAGACTGCCCTATATATTACGGCGGAGGTGGCCTGTCGGAGGCCCCAGTCAGCAGACGAGGCCGCTCTGAGCCTACTGTACAACGAGTCGGACTTTCCGGCCACGATGCTCACGTGCGCCCAGAAATTTCTCCTACTGTCCAGTTCAACACCCAGATACCTAACTGATCCCACGGCCACGATATTCTCAGCCCCGAAAGGGACAGTGAAACCTGGCCGCAGACCGCCTTTCAGAGGGATGGCTTGAGACTTACTCGCCGAGAAGGTTAACCCTCTCAGCTCCGCCCAGGCACGCAAGGCACCGAGCGTTGCTCTCGCCGTCTCCTGAATGTCCAAGAGGTCGGAGCCCGCGATAAGAACCGCCAGGTCATCCGCATACGCGACAAGCTTAACCCTATCATCATTGTTGGTGACCAACGCCCTATCCATCGACAAATTCCAAAGACTTGGCCCTAACTGTGAGCCCTGCGGGCAGCCTCTGGTGAGATCCGCGATAGCTGTCGCTCCCTCCACTGAGAGCACCGCCCTTCTGCCCGTCAAATAGCTTTGTATGATAGACCTGGTCGCATCAGATGCCCCCAGATCCATCATGTCAGTAGTATACATTTGTATGTTCACAGTCTTTTTTTTTTTCACCGCGGTAATTTCGCAACGTTCAAGGGAGGATGTCCCCCTTCAACACAATGATTTTACCGTAACACAAATCACGGGGAGATTTCACACTCGTTGTCCACCTATTTGCCCCTCACACAAAAATATTTACCGTATAGCATTTTACAGGGAGATTTCACATTTTTTGTCCACGAATTCTCCCCTTACACAAAATATTTACCGTATTTTAAAATTACAGGGAGTTTGCACACTCGAAATCGGTTTTGCCCCTTACTCAAAAATATTTACCGTGTACACATAAAATTTTATTTTTTCCAACAAACCATATTATAAAACTGTAATAATATTTACTATATTCTTATTTTTTTTTATTTATGTTGGTTTCACTGTAATTTATCTAATTAATGAATGTCTATATTTTTTTCAAATTTGAATACTTTTAAGTTATAAGCTAATTATTTTTATTTCATATTCAGTCACTAATGATCCGCCGTTTAGTCAAGTTGTGTCTTATTTTACTTTATTTTCTCAAAGTTTTAAATTGTTTCATAAGTTATTTAATTTTTTCAAAAATGAATTTCCAAAAATGCACAAATGATTTCCAATCATTAGTTTATCGTATACGAAGTAATCCGACCGCGGTTCATCCAGAATTTTCTTCGTTTTCATCAAGATTAAAAACATTCAAATTATTCCCGTTAAATATTTCTCAAAATAAATATACATTGTCCGAATGTGGCTTAAAATATTCAGGAGTGGATGATGTCGTGGAATGCTTTTGTTGTGGAGTTATTCTTCATAATTGGGAAAGGCTAGATGATCCATGGATTGAACATTGCAGATTCAGCCCAAGATGTTTATACGTATTATTAATGAAGGGTAATAAGTATGTTCAAAACATATTAAGTAAATATTGTAAAACCGAACACATTTGTAATTGCAAAACTGGGTCATGCGATACTGTTTGCTAAGCATGTTTTTATTATATTATGTTATAGTAAATAAAAAATAAATGCTGATTTTTTTTAAAAACAACTTATATGTGTTAATATTTGATGTAATATCTCGTGGACGTATAGCCTAGTGGGTTAGTGCGTGTAGTGATAATTTAAATGTTTTCAGGTAAAAGGTAAGTATATGTAATTCTCCCCTCCACTACATGCAGTAGCCGACTATGTTATACGTCCACATTTTTTTGCATTTTTTTTTTTAGGTTTAGTATATAATACGTCCACAAAGTAAAAATGCTTTCAGTTCAAAGTATATCCCTCATCGGTTATATTATATCAAATTTTAAAAAAATAATTACGTTTATAGTTTGAAAGGTGTTTTAGTTATTAAAAAGAAAAGAACTTTAATTCGTTATGGGTCTTCCGGTAATTGTGTCAAAATCGGTATTTGACATACGTCCATTTGGTAAGAAAAGTGTTACGGTTGGATTATTAATCAGCAAACAAATTTCAATTATTGTGTTATTAGAGTGTAAGTTAACGAAAAAAATTATTACATTAAATTTAGAGCAATGGTGTACGCTCATGTCTGAATCGAATTACATTTCAATTACTAACAACTTACATACCAGATGTAGACGTGTAAGAATTACTGAGAACTTTACATATTCAATTAATGTGAAGCAGAGTTCAATAACATTACATATAAATGATGATTATATTACACTCTCACATATAGATTTCTGCAGACTTAAACAACTTCAGCATTGTGTGGACCTTTATATTGCAGAAAAACAGAAACGTTTACCGAGTTTTCAAGCTACATTTGATGCAGCTTACGAATTGATTAAAAACGATGTCCGTGGTTTACCCATCAGTTGTCAGAGAAACGAATTCACAAACCAGTATATACAAAACTATGATTTTAATTATTATTCTCATCTTCAAAACGATGACACTTCATTTTTGTATGAGATATTACAATTTCATTTTAACGCAATGTCTGACATGATTTTACAGGACTTAATAGTATGATATAATACAAAATCATTTATATTTATATGTTTTTTTTATTAAATAAAAAAATATTTTTTTTTTATAAAATTTATGCGGCTAATTTATTTCTTATTGTCCGACGTTCCGGATCTTTCAAAATCACATCGAAGACGACCTGCATTGTTTCATTTAAGCTGTTGCTTAAAGTCTGGTCTTTCGCCTTGTCCGACGTCGTCACCTTAACTGTTGCCTCAGAGTGTCGCCACCTGTAACAGATTAATTATTCAATCAGCTGAGCAGTGAATAAAACACAGATGATTTTTTTTTTTTCATTCAGAAATAGTTTTTAATTAAAAAATAAACCAAAGTCTAGTATTTACCTTTCCTTTATCGGTACATTATTAATATTAGCACACTTGTAGTGCGTAATTGTCCAATAATCGGTAGGCTTATCATCGGGATTAAATTGGCTTTTGATGGTAGCCAAACCATCTCCTTGTCGAAATGTAACCGAATTAAATATCTCTTCATCAAAGTCTTCAGCCCGCAATTTCTCATCCAATATCTCTCTGTATGATGAACTCTAAAAAAATAAATAAATTCAACCATAAAATATTAGATAAAATTATTAAGATGGTAAATTATTATTTATCTTACTGTTTTTAATTGTTTTTTTTTGTTTTTTTTCTCCACGGGTTTTTCAGCCCCTCTTTTTAGTGATTTCGTTTGCTTCGAAGTCGAAGGCTTCATTTTTGAATCTAATTCAAATTCGTTCTATAAAAATAAAACATTAACAAAGGTGTATAACTATAAATGTATGAGTGGTTTACAACCGATCTCTAAAACAATATTGAGTAACGTTGCAGTTACACTCTAATTATTATTTAATTTAAATATTATGTTTAAAATAAAGTTACAATCAACCACGAATTATAACCATAGCGTTGAGTAGTTTTACGACTGACCTCCAATTTGCTTTAGTTATTAAAGTAATTCAATTACTAACCTCTGATCCAGAATCGATGATCGAAGTTCTGTAAGACATCTTGAAGCTGAATTGATGAAGAAGTTCCAGTTGCTGAATGTTGACTGTAATATTGCTACCAATAAGCTAGCCTTATATACTGTAATGTTTCCACTACCATAGCAACTTTGAAATGCGGAATATTCATAGCAATTTTTATTAAACCAGCCAACACCCTTAATTTAACCTCTTATTAATATCAGTTTTATTATGCCAACGGTCTTAATATGACCTCCTATTGATACTAGTTTTTATTCGAACAACGCCCAAAATTTAACCTAGCTATTTTTAATTGGATATTTCGGTGCCAACGGCCAACGGCCAATACCAATACATACATTATATATTATAATTTTTATTACTACAAAATAACTTAGTTGTTTTTAAATTAATATTATTACCTTCTATTGATACTAGTTTTTGTTCGGACAACGCCCAAAATTTTACCATTCGAACAACGCCCAAAATTTAACCTAGCTATTTTTAATTGGATATTTCGGTGCCAACGGCCAACGGCCAATACCAATACATACATTATATATTATAATTTTTATTACTACAAAATAACTTAGTTGTTTTTAAATTAATATTATTACCTTCTATTGATACTAGTTTTTGTTCGGACAACGCCCAAAATTTAACCTAGCTATTTTTAATTGGATATTTCGGTGCCAACGGCCAACGGCCAATACCAATACATACATTATATATTATAATTTTTATTACTACAAAATAACTTAGTTGTTTTTAAATTAATATTACAATAACAGGTAACACGATTTCTTTGAATAGAATGTAAATTTTAAACGACTACTAGGAAAGTAGGAGATGATTCTCGACTATATAACACAACATTTGATAGTCAAACGATATCAGTTCAGCTTGTGTTCTCCACCAGTAACAACAAGCAGCAGTCATTCACCATCATACATTGAAAATACTTCGATCCTACCAAGTTTGCCAGTCTAGCGTTGGCATCATCAACAGGCATTCGTTACTAAACATTGGAAAAATGTTTTAACCGTACAGCTATCTATGTAAGTACCTATGTATATGATTATAATTATAGAATAACATAATAGTCATATTAGTCGACATTAAATTATTCTCTATGCCGATTGATATATAGTCATTTTAACTATCATAATACATATTAAATGGTTAAAAAAATGTTAAAAAAGTAGAGATAAGTTAAAAAAATAAGTTTGTATTCCGTATGCAGTATGTAAATGATTATATTTATAGAATAACATATTATAAAACTTGATTATTTGCTAGTATTAAATTATACACAATGCTGGTTGATATAAGAACCAGTTTTTTAACTATCAGATTTTTTTTAACATATTTCTTCCGTATACAGTATGTAAATGATTATATTTATAGAATAACATATTATAAAACTTGATTATTTGCTAGCATTAAATTATACACGATGCTGGTTGATATAAGAACCAGTTTTTAACTATCAGATTTTTTTTAACATATTTCTTCCGTATACAGTATGTAAATGATTATATTTATAGAATAACATATTATAAAACTTGATTATTTGCTAGCATTAAATTATACACAATGCTGGTTGATATAAGAACCAGTTTTTAACTATCAGATTTTTTTTAACATATTTCTTCCGTATACAGTATGTAAATGATTATATTTATAGAATAACATATTATAAAACTTGATTATTTGCTAGCATTAAATTATACACGATGCTGGTTGATATAGGAACCAGTTTTTAATTATCAGAATTTTTTAACATATTTCTATATTTTTTTATAATATATATTAGTTTTAATATATTTATGCAAAAAACATTTTTTTTAGATAATGAATTCTTGCAATGATATTTTATATGAAATAGATTATTATAAACAAATGATTACAAGTTATACAGAATCAAACGAAAAAGACCATATCATGAGAAGATGGAGACTTAAACAGAATAAAAAAAAAAAAAAAATATAAAATATCAATTGTTTTTAACCAGAATAAGTGCTTCTCCTCCTCTCAATGTAACTTATATTAACGAATATTATATAAATCAATTTGTATTAAAAGAAAAATTGCTTTTTTTAAAAGAAGAGAAAGAAAAGATCCTTGGATTTTATCACTCTAGATATACCGACTATTGGGAAAGTATAAATAATTTTAATATACAGATACAAAATCTTAATTATCAGTTACAGGAGTCGAGTACAATCTGTTAAAAACAAAATACGATTATATTTTATAGTATTTAGTATTGTATTTATTATGTTAATGTTTAAAAAATAATTTGATGATAGACACATGCAAATAAATAAACATTCTAAACTAAAAGTTTTTTGTCCACTTTATTATTCAATTATTTAATTTTAAAATAAACTAAATATACCGATCATTCTAAAAAATGTTTATTTATTAATTAGTGTAAACTTAACATAATAATCACAAACTAATGTTCATAGTTGATGTATAACCAAAATTTATTTTAATTTGTTGATAGTATTTATGCATATATGTGAATACATAAACTAGTCTATTATTATTAGTATTATTCACTAATTAATATACACTATTTTTTTTATTTTTTTTTTTTATTACTATCAGTTAGTGTACAAAAACTATAAAATGGAATCAAAATCATTTATTATGGATAAAATTAACAGCGTTATTCGAAACGCCGAGAAAAATGATCAAGCAATGGATGGGGAAGCAGTAGAATTTAAAAAAAAAATAAAAAATATTGATATAAAAATAAAAAAAGCAGTTTTAAAACAAAAAAAAATTAAGAATGAAAAAAAGAAGATTTTAAATCACTATTTACATTTGCTATATACTGATAAGAAACGCGAAAAAAATACTCAAAAAGAATTATCTAAATTATATACTCAGTACAATTATATGAACAATTGTTAATAGTTATTCATAATTTTCCTGTTTTCATACATTAATTATTACCTCAAAACCACTTTTTTTTATTTATCTTGTAAATATATTCTAAATGTATTAATTTATTTGAATGATATTTTAAATAAAATGATCTACCTGCATTATTATTTTTTTTTTTCTATTACAGTTTTATCATGAAAAGACGAACGGTAAGAAAATGCCAGCGGACAATTTCTACTGATAAAGAGTTATTCGAAATTGAACGATTTAAAAAATGTTCGAAAACTTTTATCATTAGAAATACATTAGATTTTATAGATTATACGCCTTTTTTTAACTATATTTCAGAAAAATTAATTTTAAAGTTGAAAGAAGCGTGTAAAAATACATCTATAAAATTTAATTTAGTCGTGGATAGTGTTTACGAAAGAATTATCACACAAGAAGTACAGGATATTGCATTCAAAACTTTTAATGTTCTTGCGTGTAATACATCTAATTTCAAAAAGATGCTAAACGACATGTTCAATAAATTGTTGCGGGAAGAGGCAGATTTTACACAGAAAGGTTCCGGATGGTCGCTTAAGGTAATAGAAACATTACAGTTGAGAATCAATATAGTGAATCCACTTAAAGGAGGAACATATATTGATTTACCAAAGCATATTAAAGATAAAAGAGCGATTATCAATGTGAAAAATAGTGATAATAAATGTTTTAAATATGCATTATTATCCAAGTTTGATTATCGCTCCAACAAAACTAATTTTAATGAAAAATATTTTAAGATGTTAGAATTAAAAAGTAGTTTAAATTTTAAATGTATTGATTTTCCAACACCAATCAGTCAGATACCTAAATTTGAACGTATAAACAATATTTCAATAAACATTTATAGTTTGAATGATAAAAAAACTATTTTTCCCTTGTATGTATGTAATACTGAAAGAAATGATCATTTTGACCTATTTTTGTATAATAATGATGAATTATCACATTATTGTTATATTAAAAATTTTTCAAGATTAATCAGAAGTCAGAAAACGAAAAATTGTTCGAAGTTAATTATTTGTAAGAGATGTTTCACGACTTTTGGTACTCAGCCATGCGAAAGTAAGCTTTGGGGTGTAAAAGGATTAAATGAACATCAACGCAATTGCGGAAAGAATCCATTGGGGAGACCTATAATGTTTGAAGAGGGAGATGATGATTTCATATATTTCAAAGGTCATAAAAAAACACAGAGGATTCCATTTGTCATTTATGCAGATTTTGAATGTATATTAACTCCTAAACAACCTAATACATCCATTAATAGACGTAAAAAACAAAAAAATCAGAAAACTCATGTTACACATTTACACGAAATTATGAGTTATGGGTTTTATGTAAAAGTTGACTATAGTATTATATCAAAAGAGCTGGTGAAACAGTTTGAAATTCCGAGGAAAGTTATTATTTATAGAGGTGAGAAGGCTGCAAAAAAATTTATGAAAACTATGATCGATATTGGAAATAATATTAATAAAATTTATCAAATTAATACACCGATGAATAAATTAACTGATAAAGAAGAGCAACATTTTCAAAGAACCAAGTTTTGTCAAAAATGTTCAAAACATTTTAAAAACAATAATTTGGTTAAAGTCCGAGATCACTGCCATTTTACTGGTAAATATAGACAATGTCTCTGCCTTCAATGTAATTTCGAAATAACTAGTCCATCGTTCGTTCCAATATTCTTTCATAATTTATCTTATGATAGCCACTTCATAATTCGAGAACTGGGTTGCGATGATAAAGATATTCATATTATTCCTAATTCATCGGAAAAATATATATCTTTTAGCAAGGAAATCGCACCTAGATTTAGCATAAAATTTGTTGATACATTCCGTTTTATGAGTGAGTCGCTAAGTAAACTTGCAGCCAATTTATCTGAAGATAAGTCAAGGTTTAGAGAAACCTTAAAAATATTTTCAATAAAATCGTTAGATTTAGTTACACGGAAAGGAGTCTTCCCTTATGAATATGTTGATAGTTGGAGTAAATTAGACAATGCTTTTTTACCGTCAAAGCTCGAATTTTATAACTCGTTAACAGATGAGCAAATAAGTGATGAAGATTATTTACACGCAAAAAATATATGGAAAACATTTGATATAAAGACTTTGGGCGGATATAGCGACCTTTATTTAAAAACTGATGTTACCATACTAGCTGACGTGTTCGAAAATTTTAGAGACATATGTTTATCTACTCTCGAACTAGATCCTGCTCATTATATGACTGCTCCTGGGTTTGCTTTTGACTGTATGCTGAAGTATACCAAGGTCAAATTATCAAGGTTAAAAGAGTACGACATGTTATTGTTCTTCGAGAAATCAATCAGAGGCGGTATATGTCAATCAACTAAAAGATATGCTAAAGCAAACATACCAAATATTGAAGGATTGAACTATAATCCGAATAAACCGATTACTTGGATTACATATCTCGACTGTGTAAATTTGTATGGGAAGTCTATGTTGACAGAACTACCTTTTAAAGATTTTGAATGGGTTGATGATCTCAACATAGATGTAACTAAAATTTCGGATGATTCTGAAGTAGGATATATATTAGAAGTTGATATCGAGTACCCTAAGCATTTACATAAAACCCATAATGATTTCCCGTTTTTACCGTTTAACGAATGCCCACCAAATTCAAAAGTTGAGAAATTGTTAACTACTTTATCACCGAAAAAAAACTATATTGTACATTACAAAAATTTAAAACAAGCGATTTCTCACGGTCTTAAAGTAGTAAAAATTCATCGAGCTATCCGCTTTTCACAAAAAAAATGGATGGCGTCGTACATTGAATTCTGTACAAAAATGAGAGCAGAAGCAAAAAATGAGTTTGAAAAAAATTTCTGGAAATTGTTAATTAATAGCGTTTTTGGCAAATGTATGGAGAATGTCCGAGCAAGAACTTCTATAAAACTGGTTTCATCAGAAAAAAAAGCGAATAAACTAATGGCAAAAACTAGTTTTAAAGACAGAACTATATACTCTAAGAATCTCATGGCTATTCACCAACATAAGGAAACTATTAAATTCGATAAAGCAATTTATGTAGGATTTGCAATTTAGATGTTTCGAAAACATTTATGTATGATTTTCATTATAATGTCATGAAGAAAAAGTATGGTACTAAAATTAGTAGTTTATATTCGGATACTGATTCCTTGATATACGCTATTCAAACCAAAAATTTTTTCAATGATTTAAAAAATGATTTATTTCCATATTTTGATACATCTAATTATCCCAAAGACCATTATTGTTTTAGCGAATTACATAAAAGTCAGCCAGGCTTCTTCAAGGACGAATTGAAAGGAATAATAATTAAAGAATTCGTTTCATTAAGACCGAAATTATATGCGTACAAAACTGTAGACGGTACTGAGGAAAAAAAAGCAAAAGGTGTAAAGAAATATATTATTGAAAAACATATGCAATTCGACAATTATAAGGATATACTACACGCTTTTATAAACCATTTATCTGTTAAGGATAAATTAACTCACAGGGTCATGAATTTTATCCAATCAAACAATCATGTTGTTCAATCGAAAACAATGAACAAACTTGTTCTAAGCGCTAATGACGATAAACGTCATATAAATTACGATGGGATAAATACTTTGGCTTATGGTCACTATAAACTGGATAATTTATATAATTAAAGAAAAAAGACTTGATAAATCCGCAATCGTGGGAGAGGGGTGTTGAGATAAAAAAAACAAACTAAAAAACAAATAATTATTTCAACTTTTTTTAACTTTTTATTATAAAAGTATTACATGTTATACATAAAATATTATTATTTAAAAATATCTGATGACGCTATCCACGAATTTTGACTTGAATCAAAACCTAGCCATTTAACAAACATTTTATCCCCAACTTTTTTTACAATACGTTCAATGAGAAAGGTGTTTGGAAAATCAGTTAATTTAATTTCCTGTTCATAAAAACCACCTAAGATTTTATTGTTTGATTCATCCATTAGTTGATAAGTTACTGGATTTGTCTGTAGAACTTTTGAAACTGTAAATATTTCCGTTGTCCAATTCGGTGTATATCCTTTACTAAATATATGTTTATACTTAGATATTCGTACTTTATCGTTAACTTTAAATTTTGGTTTATACAATTTTTCAGAACTTTTATATGTATTAAATTTATTTTTGTTTGTATCCATTCGAGCTTCACTTGGTGTGCATTTGATTGTTCTATGTTTTGTATTATTATAATTATGTATAATTTTTGATATTGTATTATACCAATTCCATGTGCCTGTTGCAGTAAAATGTTTATATATATTATTTTTAAGTGTTTGGATCACACGTTCTGCGATTGAACATTTAATAACACTGTATGAACTGTAATGTTTAATTTTATATTTTTTCATTAAATCTTGAAATTGAGTATTATAAAATTCTGTACCATTATCTGTCTGTAAAAATTTTGGATTAGCTTTTTTCAATATATTAACCATTCCTTTTGTACATTCTTTCGCTGATTTATTTTTCAGCGGTTCCACAAATACATATTTGCTATATGTATCTATAACAACTAATATAAATTTAAAACCATAATTTTTTTTAGAATGAGATTGCATATCCATTAAATCAGCTTGCCAAAGGTCGTCAATAAACCGCGTTACCACACTGCGTCTAGGAAATATTTTTCTCGCTGGTCGATGTAGCTCATTGGCTATACTCTCTAAGACCGACATTATACTATAATATTTCTCTCTCGTAGTTCTTCTAAAATAGATATAATTTCATTATTAACACCAGTATTACCAACACTTTGTGATGATGTCAAAAGATTTAATCTAGTTACTAGCTCATTCGGATCGTCATAATAAACTAATTGTGTTTGAGGTAATACATCTTTATATAAACCACTACCTATCTTAGGCTCAGGTGATGAAGTAAAATTAATCAAATTTGTAGACATGCGATCTGTAGGCGAAAAAATGCTTGCTGATTGATTAAAATCAAATGCTTCCTTTTCTTGTATAATTTTTCTACGTTTAGCATTAAATAAGCTGGAAGGAGTAGAAGGTAAAGTATTGTTAAATGATTTTAAGTTAATTCGAGGAGTTGTAGCCTCATTAATTTTAGCTATTTCTTCGTTAAACTGTTTTTCCTCCATTTTCATTCGATCATACAATGGTTTTACAACAGTCATCCATTTATGATACCTCGAGGTTCTAGGTTTCCCATCTGCTTTTAAATGAACTCCGGAAGTTTTCAAAATATTGTAATAAGATTCTATATCTGCTATAGTTGTATTTTTTGGTTCTTTCTCACATAATAAAGACCATAGTCCTGGTGTAAATTGGTAGTATTTATTAAGCAACAGTAATTTACCATGACTAAAAGTTGCAGAATGTTTTCCTATTTTATATGAATCACTATCTTTATCATAATGCATGCCATAGGATTTATCATAACGTGTTGATTTAGGACGGTTATTTAAAAAATTTTCAAATGATGAATTTAATTCGTTATCGTCATCTTCATCACTAGTGCATGAGGTTTCTGATTTATTTTTTAGTTCAGTTGGCTGTGTGTTACATATTGTATTTTGTTTTCTATGTTCACTTAATGGTTCAATTATCGGCTTAAATGCTTCACGGAAATAGTTTTCAGAATCTATAACACCACGTTTCATTTCCATTATTTTCCGTTTAATATTTTTTTTTGATGTTATTAAATTTTCCAACAATACTTTTTCTTTGTTCATTGTAAATAATAAATGCAATATACCTGTATCGTACGACTACTGATAACACTATGCAGATAATAACTGTGTGATGGTATATTTATATATATATATATATAGGTGTGCATACAATTATTTTATTTGAATGAACGTATGAAAACCACATCTATACCTTCCTTCATTCATTTCTCGAGTTTTATCGATAACCATAAACCCATAAACACTATGATTCCAGCATAAATGAGACATTTTCCGAAATTCTGAGAAATCCATATCTGTAGACGAATGATCGTTGAAAATATGTCGTAAATTTGTATCATCTTGTTTCAGTATTATTAAAAAGTTTGCGTTATCTCTTACTAGCTGTTTCGATATTTTAGAATATGTCTGTGCTAAATAAAATACAGAGCTAGCACCTGAATGCCTACCAATGCTAAAGTATTCTCTGATTACAGATTGTGGTCCACATATCACATCATCAAAAATTATAATAGAATTTTTCTTGGTTAAGTTTGGTTTTATAACCTTATCTGCGTCCGTAAATAAGAAAAAATTAGCACCTTGTATATCATCTATTATTTTTTTTAATAAAACATATTTTTCCTGATTAGCGGTTTTCGAGTATAAATAAATATTTTCAAATCTTAACCCATTTGCATGTGTGATTAGATTATACATTATATTTGTTTTTCCTGATCCACTAGGACCAATTAGTATAGCACGTATAGTATCAGGTAATAACGAGCCGTGTCTTGACGGTTTTTTTACTAACTGAACATCTACATTTATAACATCTAATTTATCTTTCTGTTCAATCAAATTCATATTTTTTTCTTATAAATACTCTAGAAATTTTAAATTTATAGTCAGTTACTGATGATGCGTTCAACTCACAAGTGTAAGTTAGACAAGACTGGAAAAGGATTTGTAAACTCTCTTATAAATAGTCTCCCGTTCGAAGCCCATGTTTCAGGCTATCAGTATTGCGGTCCTGGTACAAAATTAAAAAAGAGACTAGATCGTGGTGATAAAGGAATAAACCCGTTGGATGCTGCTTGTCGTGATCACGATATTGTGTATGCAGCGAGTAAAAATTTAGACGATAGACATAAAGCTGATAAAGTGTTAGAAAATCGTGCTTGGGAGAGATTTTTATCAAAAGATACTCCTAGAAAAGAGAAATTTGTTGCTTACGCAGTAACAAATGCAATGAAAGCTAAAAGAAAAATAGGTATGGGTTGTAAAGGTAAACGGAAACGTACTATAAAAAGAATTGGTATACTAGCAGCAAAGAAAAAAAATTTCAAAGAAAAAGAATGGTGGTAAAAGGTTGATTTTAGCACCAAGACAGTCAGGAGGTGTAATTCCCTTAATACCTATATTCGCAGGATTGTCAGCACTTGGTAGTTTGATGTCTGGAGGTGCTAGTGTGTATAATGCTGTTCAAAATTCAAAAAGAAAAAAAGGTGGTGGTTTGAATTCAAACAATAATAAGTTAAGAAAAAAAAAAAACTTATGATCACGCTACCTGACAGACCGCTTTCGTCTCAAGATATTATAAAATATGTAGCAAAGTTGAAAATCAATCATTTCCGTGGGGTCTTTTCACGTGATAACTTACCTATTAAACCACATACGATTGAATGTGGTATATTAAACTTGGATATATCTTCAGGCGACGGAAGTCATTGGGTAGCGTTTTATAAAAATAAGGATAAAGTTATATATTTTGATAGCTTTGGGGATTTACCTCCACCAATTGAATTACAACATTATTTCAGGCAGTTCAAAATAGTATACAACTATTCTAACTATCAAGATTTCAATACATTTAACTGTGGTCATTTATGCCTTGAATTTTTACAATGCATGAATCTATTACATTAAGTTTAACTGGAAATACAACTATATTATCCACGAATTATTTTCCATCTCTAAACGTTTACGAGGATTCAGAAATAGCTTTGTTATCTTTGCAAACATACAATTCATTTCCAAATATTATAAATCCAACTAATAATCGGCTGAGAATAGAATTAATTCCTCCAGATAAAAAAATAAAAATTCAATTTTTTTTGCCAGTCGACTGCCGTGATATAGAAGATATTAACAATTATATGACAAAAGAGTTACCTCAATTTAATAAAGTCAACGGAACAAAGCTAACATTCAGTGTACGTATTGATCCTATCGATTTTAGAACGTATATAAAATGTAATGGAATACTACGCTTTAAGCATCCGTATAGTATAGCACCTGTTTTGGGGTATGAAAAGAAAGATTGTGGACCGTTTCATGAAGAACATCGATCGGATAAAGCTGCAAATTTAAACACAATTAATTCTATAAAAGTAATGTGTAATATAGCACATGGGTCATTCAACAACCAACTTCAAAGCCATTCGATATATGAGTTTTTCCCGAGTGGGAGAAGAGGAACAAAGGTTGTTCAATCTCCGGTAAACCTTATATATTACCGATTAAACAAAACAGATATTAATTCAATTACTGTTCAGTTAGTTGACCAAAACAATAATCCAATTGACAATTTTAACGAGACGTTAACAGTTGTTCTGCATATTAAACGTCACGGATCTCATCATTAAATTTATATCTTAGATTTTGTAATGTATGAGTCAGTTACTTTAAGTTTAACTGGGAATGCTACCATATTATCTGTAAATTATTTTCCGCCTATAGACCTTTACGAGGACTCAGAAATAGCTTTGTTATGTTTACAGTCATTTAATTCGTTTCCAAATATTAATGATAATAATAATAAATTTTCTATACAAGTAGCTGAGAATGAAAACAATAATGATCCTATGGTATGTTTTATTACATTGGAAGAGGGTTGTTACGAAATTGAAGATATTAAGCAACGAGTTAAGAAGCAAATAGATACCTATAATAGTAAAAACTTAACCAATTTAACATTCGACATTACGGTTGATCCTAATGATTTCAGATCGTATATAAAATGTAATGGGATACTACACTTTGAGTATCCGTATAGTATAGCACCTGTATTTGGTTTTCGAAAACGAGTATATAAGCCATACAATGAAATTCTTCGATCGGAAAAAGCTGTAAATTTAAACACAATTAATTCTATAAAAGTAATGTGTAATATAGCACATGGGTCATTCAACAACCATCTTCAAAGTCATTCGATTTACGAGTTTTTCCCGAGTGAAAAAACAGGATCTAAAGTTATACAGTCACCACCAAACTTAATATATTACAAATTGAATAAAACAAATATTGACTCTATAACCGTTCAGTTAGTAGATCAAGATCATAATCCGATTGATAACTTTGGTGAAACATTAACAATCGTGCTACATATTAAACGTTACGGGTCTTGAGATGGGATTAAAATTCAATATAAACCCGCTACTTCGGATTAGTTTAACTAGTCATAAGACGAAAGTGCTACCAGCAACATCAAATAAAATAAAAAAATTGACGGTGAAAAATAAAAAAATTTTGCTATCTCTAGGCTATCAATTAAATCAGAATGCCTGAAAGTGATATTTTAGATATAACTTCACAGTACGAAACGGATTCTAAAATTACGAAAATTGAATATCATTCATATACACCGTATACAACATCATTTAATAATAATGATGAAATACGTATATCAATCCAGCAAACAGATGTTTATCCATATCTACACGAAAGCTTTATTTTTTTGGAGGGGGTAATTAGTGATGCTACCAAAGTGAAACTAAGTAATAACGGTTACTCTTACCTCTTCGAACAAATACGATTGGAAATCAATGGGATAGAAGTAGATAGCACACGTGTTCTTGGAATCACTAGCTCGTTGAAAGGTTACTTATCCTGTACACCAGACAACTATAATTGTTATGAAAATTCTGGTTGGAATTTTAAAAACGCAACGCATTCCGAAAATGAGAAAGGTGAATTTAGTGCTTGCATTCCATTGAAATATTGGTTAGGTTTGTTTGAAGACTATAAAAGAATATTGGTGAATTCTAGATTGGAATTAATATTAACTCGAAGTCATAGCGATTTAAATGCTTTAAGTTTAAAAACTGGTGTAACTGCTTCTGAAGGTAAAGTCGATATAAAAAAAATAGTCTGGAAGGTACCACATATAGCGGTTGACGATGAAGAAAGGTTAAAATTATTGAGACTTGTAGAAAAAGAAAAAAGTTTGTTTATTCCTTTTAGATCTTTTGAAACGTTTGAATACCCTGAACTTGGAACCACTAAGAAAGTTGTATGGAATTTGAAAACTGCTTCAAAATTAGAAAAACCACGATTTATCATAATCGGGTTACAAAAAGGACGCAAAAATTCGTTATCAAAAGATTGTAGTATATTTGATCATTGTAATTTAACAAATGTAAAAGTATTTCTGAACTCGATAGCTTACCCATACGATAATTTGAATTTAGATTTTTCAAAAAATAATTTTACTATATTATATAATATGTATACATCGTTTCAAGAATCGTACTATGAAAAAAGTATTCGTAACCCGATATTGAGTCCTTCTACTTTTTTAACAAACGCACCAATTATAGTTATCGACACTTCAAAACAGAACGATTCAGCCACAGCCTCTGCAGTAGATGTTCAATTGGAAATTGAAGCTTCAGATTCGCTTACAGGTGTAACTGCTTATTGCTTGTTAATTCATGATCGTATTGTAGAATATGTACCTTTTACTAGAGAAGTAAGAAAACTTGTGTAAATATATTAAGAACTAATTAATAACAATAAAAAATTTATAATTACATAATTTGTGTTCTGTACTTTAAATAAAAATTTCAGTTTTATAATATGGTTTGTTGGAAAAAATAAAATTTTATGTGTACACGGTAAATATTTTTGAGTAAGGGGCAAAACCGATTTCGAGTGTGCAAACTCCCTGTAATTTTAAAATACGGTAAATATTTTGTGTAAGGGGAGAATTCGTGGACAAAAAATGTGAAATCTCCCTGTAAAATGCTATACGGTAAATATTTTTGTGTGAGGGGCAAATAGGTGGACAACGAGTGTGAAATCTCCCCGTGATTTGTGTTACGGTAAAATCATTGTGTTGAAGGGGGACATCCTCCCTTGAACGTTGCGAAATTACCGCGGTGAAAAAAAAAAAAGACTGTGAACATACAAATGTATACTACTCATGTCCCTGATCAAAATGTTCCATCTCAGGTTGTCAAAGGCACCCGAGATGTCCAAGAAAATACCTACCACTGTTTCCTCTTGTTCGTCCACCCAATCCAGGCACGACCTAATCGCGCTGATTGTGGACTTGCCGACCCTGAAACCATGTTGCTCTTCAGAAAGAGCTCCCCCCGTTTCCTCCTCAAGTCTGTCCACCACCAGCCGCTCCAGCACCTTTGACGGCGCCGAAAGCAGGCTAACTGGTCTATATGACTTAGGAAGACTCGGGTCCCTGTCCTCTCCCTTTTTGATGACGACGACCTCAGCTGTCTTCCAGCAATCTGGAAAGACCGACCTCCTGAGGCACTCTCTCAGGACGTTGGTTAGTGGTGTACCTATAACACCCCAAGCCTTCCTGAGCACCCCGGCGCCTTGTTAGGGGCCATCCTCCAGACAGCCCTTTTAACCTCGGCCTCCGTGACCTCCGGCCTCTCATTACCCACTCTCTCTCTCTCAAAGACGGGAGCAACTCCATCCCGAGGGATGAGGCTCTCCAGCAGACATTCAGCCGTCTCCAAGGCCGTCACCGTGAAGGTTCCGTCACCTCGGAGCACGGAGTTAGGAGTCCTACTCTTCGAAGATCCGTTCCTAGCCCAACGATAGACCGGGCCCCAGATGTCTGAGTTGATGGAGGTAGCGAACTTCCTCCACGACTCCATCTTGGCCTTCCTAATCTTTTTCAGGTGCTCGTTCCTGAGCACTCTGTATTGGTCCCTATCCAAGACTTTGTAGTCCCTGATGCGCCTGAAGTTATTGAGACGCCTCTTGGAATCCTCCAATCCGGCGTCCCACCAGGGTGGTTTTGTCCTTCCGGACTTACGGGAGCGCGGCATCGAGGCCTCCATCGCCTGCCCAAGGGCACGCGTCAGAGAACCCGTGACCACCTCGCACCCGCCCACCATGGTCTCAGGGTCACCAAGAACCTTCTGGGCCAGAACCCACCTAAACCTATCCCAATCCGCTTTCTTCGTGTTAAAACGACATTTCCCTACCGTGGGTCCATCCGACCCTGATCCGACGCGGATCTTGAATCTGATGGTCCTGTGATCGCTATCGGTGATATCGAGCACTTCCCATTCAGAAACCGAGTTCGTCAAGGAACCCCCTCTCGTCAGAGTCACGTCTATATTCGATGACCCCATCTCATGCCTCTCGTACGTGTCGAGGTGGCCGGGCTGGTTGTGCACCGTCAAGTGTTTCTCCGCGATCAGGGTTTCGACGTGGGTCCCTCGGGCTGAACCCGAGTTGTTACCCGGCCGACTGAACCATTGCGGCGAGTGCGCGTTCACATCGGCCCCTATCACGACGTCCTGATCTATCCTATCCAAAATATCACCTAACCTAGCGGTAAAGATCTGTGTCTGGATGCTGTACTTGAAGTAAGCTGACACAAAGACGACCACCTGACCACGCCTCTTCCTCAGGCTGGCCACGGCGAAGTTCCTATCGCTGAGCCCCTGCAAGGCAACCACCTCGATGTCCTGATTTAGAACAACTATGGCTGCCCTTGCTCTATCCTCCCTACTGCTGAGAACCGTTTTCACGGCGCTGTAGTCAAATCCTAGCAATCTGTTACCCGAGGTCGGTACTTCCTGAAGCAGAAGCACCTCCACCCCGTTAGCCCTGCAGTAGTTCATCAGCTGATCTGCAACGAGAAAGCTCCCGTTCATGTTCAGCTGGACTACGCAGTATGTCGAGGAGTTCATCTCGAGCCGAAATCTGTCCTACGGGCGACCCTGATGGTCGCCTTGTGCAGAGCCGAACAATCCTTGTGACCTGACTGAGCAGCCAGACCACAGTTGGCGCACTTGACCGGCACGCTCTTGCAGTCCTTGGCCCTGTGGCCCTTAGACGCGCAGCGCCCGCAAGTGTCCTCCGTCGCAGTGCAGCGTTTGGCCATATGGCCAAAACCCTGGCACTTGAAGCACCTGTTCACATCCATGTACTCGACAACCCTACACCTAGAAAGCCCGATGAAAAGGCTTTTGCCTACCAGAACCTTGTGGGCGCTTGGTCTGACTGAACAGACCCACCACACGAGATCACCCGTCTTGGGCCCCTTCCTGAAGAGGGGGACCACGTCCTCCTTGACCAAACCTAATTCCGGGTTCTGATCCACGATCTGACCCGGAAGCCTCGCACTGTCGAAGTCCCTGTCCACATCGTAGATGAGGACAGTCGGCCACCTGGCGCTCTCCTCCCTCACACCACAACCACTCGCCTCCATCTTCTTCAGAACCTGGTACGTAGCCTCATCCGCGAGCTTGACCACCAGGTCACCCCTCGGGAGCTTCGCGAAGTTCCCGAGCTTAGGTGCTGCCACGCCCTTGACCAAGTCGGCCCAGAGTTTCTTCTTGGCCTCCTCGGCTCCGGTAGAAGCCGTTGAAACGACGAAGGAGCGGGCCGGAGCCCTCGCCTTCTCCCTCTCAACGGCTTTAACCGTCTTAGACATGGCCGCAGCCACAACCGGGACCTTCTTGGCCTGTTTTTCCACGACAACAACCTTATTCTTCTTCTTCTTGTTCCTCCTCCTCTTCCTGCTTACAACCTCGGTGAAGGTTTCCCCTACCTCCTTGGTAACCTTTACTTTCTTTGCCTGTGTCTTTTCCGCTTTCTTCTCCACAATCTCCACCTCCCTCACCACATTCCTAGCATCCGTCCTCACCATACTTGCCAGCGAACTGGCCCTTCTCGCCTCCTCCACTTTCCCCTGCAGAACCGTGTTCTGCCTTAGGGCCTCATCCAATAAAACCTCATACCTGTCCCTGATTATCAAGACCTGCTTATAAAAAGCCGCCGAAATCTTCTTTTTGTCCTTCTCGACCAGCAACGCCGCGTCGAGGTCCCTAGCAATCCTCCTGACCTTTTCGGGGAAGGTCAGTAGCCCCTCAGAGGCGCACTCGGAAGTGCCCTCCTCCTCCTGGCCAACCACCTTCCTCCGTTTTGCCTGGGGTACGGGGTCCTCCGAGGGCCGCCCCAATACCCCGTCACCTGCCCTTACCTCCTCGAGGCGTCCCCCCTCGCCTACCGAGTCGTCCAGCTCCATGTCCGAGTCCATGAGCCGGGTCTCGTGCACTATTCTAACTAAAACTATCGAGCCTGCCTACTCGAGCCACCAGCGACTTTTCCGACTTAACGTACTAACGCCACTGGTTCTCTGCTAACTTAAAGTTATCGAGCCTAACCGCCCGCTGGTAGCGCCGATTCCGCCGAGTAAGGAACCCACGTACTTAACGCTCCTTGGGCTTGGGTCACTTAACGAATTACTGAAGCCTAACACCTTACCTGAGGGCCGACTGCGCCGCAACTCTTCACCCTAAGGCTTATACAGATCGACTCAAAATCGACACCGATCTGTTCGCGGGTAGGTTTAGCGCGCCACTCGCGTACGCGCACGCACTGCGCGTCGACTGCTGGTGGGGTGTGCCTCGCGGCCGCACCCGCACGACCGGCGCTGAATGGCACACGGGTGCGCACTCGCAGTTTCCTGCGCGCTGGTGCTGTCGGACGCACGCACTCACACTTACTCGAACACGGCGCGCCTCACGTACGCCACCTGGCTGCTGACGCGTCACTCGGAACACCTGGTCGCTGCGAACGCACGCACGGGATCCGCCGCGCGTTTCGGCGTCGCCTGAACTTTAGCTGCCGATTTCTCCGCCGCTGGTTGTCCGATGTTCGCGCTGTTTGGACGGATCGATTTGTCTTGAAAAAGACTATCCGACCGTCCCAACCGCGTTGTCGTACGACGTCTCGGAGGCCCTGAATCCGAGGAAGAAGTCCCTAAGCCTAACTTTGGCGCAACTTAACGAACTTTGACGCGACCACCACCAAAATTTGTGTCCGAAAGACACAAAGCTCTGGGGACTTGGTCCGACGCAAAATTCGCAAAATTCGCCGAGAAAACGCAAAAAGAGTTTTTGCCTACCGGGCGTAAACAATAGTTTACGCTTGCGGTCTGCGAAAAACGCCCTTGTCGCTTCGTTACCTAACCGATTTTCGCGCGCGTTATATCGCTGGATGCGTCTCGTTGAGACGAATCTTTAGATACCTCACACTTGAAAATCGCCTTAACCTGACCCTGCTGAAAACTGAAAAATCGCGGAGCACCTGTAGAACACGACTGCACTGTACGGCTGCCAAACGACCACTAAATAATGTTGAACAATTGTAAAAACTAACACATCAAATAATAGGTATATTATTATATTCTTATGGCATTACCTAAATGTAATATGTTCACAATAATTTATAGAGTTCATTTCAAAACAGCCTTCCAAAATACACCATCCAGCCGCTTAACCCATAAATCGGGGAAATCAGATTGTATGTGTACGATTTTATTTTTCTGGAGGCCAAGTCCCCCACGTGCCGCACTTGGGTAATACATATTTCTAATCTTTATTCAACGCGTTTTCGATTAAAAATGGTCCGCAAAACATATTTTTTGGTGATCATGTCGAAAAATCCGTTCAAAATCTGCTATGCAGTCGAGAAACCCCGATATCGCATAGATCGTATAGTATGTACACACTTTTATTTTTCTGGAGGTCAAGTCCCCCACGTGCCGCACTTGGGTAATACATATTTCTAATCTTTATTCAACGCGTTTTCGATTAAAAATGGTCCGCAAAACATATTTTTTGGTGATCATGTCGAAAAATCCGTTCAAAATCTGCTATGCAGTCGAGAAACCCCGATATCGCATAGATCGTATAGTATGTACACACTTTTATTTTTCTGGAGGCCAAGTCCCCCACGTGCCGCACTTGGGTAATACATATTTCTAATCTTTATTCAACGCGTTTTCGATTAAAAATGGTCCGCAAAACATATTTTTTGGTGATCATTGTAGTAAACCCAAAAGCTATAGTATTATTTTAAATAAAATAATATAGAATAAATAAATTATACATACAGTATAATTTATTTGTAGTGATGTAGGTATTAATACGGAATATAAAGTAAGCCTAAAAACGTAGGCCAAAGGCGAAAACAACAAATTGTTATAGCTAATCACATATTAACGAAATTCAGCAATATTAGGGATTTAATTAATACCCACAGCTATAATATGATATTAAATAATATCATGTAGAATAAATTATACATTTTGTCTAATTTATAATAGGTAATGTAGGCGTATAACAGGAAGCCTAGATCAAAGGTGAAAACAACAAGTTGTTTTACCTATTTCCACAATAATATTAGAATATATTATCTATCACGCCACTAGTACGTCATTGCTAGAACCCGCATAAATACGGGTAGAGCGCCTACCATTACTTAGAAGATAGTCAGCCCTCGTCGTAGGTCTAACAAGCTTACGACAGTGCTTATAATTATTGTGTATTTGAATTTGTAATAATAAAGTGTTAAATTATTGTTATATTTAAAAAAGTCTAAAAGTGTTTATAATTATCACCTATCTTTCTCAACCACGACTCCAGACGACGACGAACGTGCGACGTCGTTAAATAATTATTGTAATAGTGTTCAACGTGTCCTGCACGGCGATCACTACACAAATTTGGTGTCAGGTGTGGGGTCTGATATCGAATGAAAAAAAAATTGATTTTTCAATATAAGTAATTCGAGACCCACCGACGAACCACGTTCAACCGTCATCAAGAGTTTCCACGCCAAGTTGTATAAACAATTTGGTTTCAACAATCAATCCAGCCGAAACGGTCAGTTCAAGGGACAACGTCCACGGAACATACCAAGCCAGTAGTGCTTGTTCACGGAGTGCAGTTCAAGGAGGAAATCCAAACCAAGCCAAGCAGCTTTCAAGGGACGCATTCTTTCACCTCCAACAGAATGGATCAAGTGTAAGTTATTAATATTAAAATATACTTAGTCAAATCTGGTGTGAGTTAAGAGACTATACGGTAGATGTATACAAGGAGTAAAGGACCAAGTGAAAACGATCCAGCTCTACAGGAATCTGAAGCAGATTCCGTTTTAACGAATACAATAGATTCGGATAGTACAGGGGACAGTACAGTCAATACAAGTCCATTAGTAGACCTAAATCAAACTATACGCGGTAATCTGTTAGAAACATCAAACACCATGGTTAACCAATTAGATTTCATTACAGCTATAAAGACACTTCCCAACTTCTCAGGGGGAAGCGAGACCGACCTAGCATCTTTTATTTCGCAATGCGAATTTGTATTTTCCAAAATACCGGATACAATGACATCTGATATTTTACATGCCGTACTCACTAAGCTAAAGGGTAACGCCTTTGACGCAATTAGGTACCGGGAAATTAATAGTTGGGAGGAGCTAAAATCGCATTTAGAAACAATATTTAGTACGTCCCATTCATTACAATACTTACGTGGGCAACTGAATACGATGAAGTTAGGTCAGTCTGAATCAATAAAAGATTTTGCGCAGCGCGTTGAAAAAGCATATCACGAATTAACGCGCGCATTAACCAAGGGGAAAAGCATGGCAGAAGCCAAAATACACGCACAGTCGGTACAGGAGCATGCGCTAAGCGTATTTATAGGTGCAGTACAGGAACCTATTAAAATAATTTTACTATCACGAAATGTTAGTAGTTTCGAGGAAGCCGTTTTACTTGCGATAGAACAGGAGTCCGTTTTTGCGAAAGCAACAACGTCCGCTAAACCTGAGTATAAAAATAATTTCCGAAATAATACGCGGAACAATTTCAAAAGTAATTTTAAGAAAACGGGAGATCGACCGAATGTCGATAAAAGCGCAATCAAATGTTTTCGATGCGATCGAATAGGTCATTACGCTAATGAGTGTAGGACTTTAGAACAAAATATTATCAAAAAACCCGAGATTAAGAAAGAATATACAGGGCAGGTAAAATATTGCAAATATTGTAAATTAAAGAATCACGACGTCAGTGAATGTCGAAAGTTAAGAGATCGGAAAAATGCCGAGGGGGAGCCTTCAGGAAGTTCAAGTAATTCTACTCCGCAAACAATAGGTGATATAAAGAATAATGTAAGAGTTATCACGCCAATTAATGCCGAACACATTTTATGCAGGTCTAGGGACTTTATACCTAGCGAAGGAAAATTCCTAATTGATAGCGGAGCGGACATGAATATTATTAAATTATCAATGTTAAAAGAACATATCGTTGTTAATGAAGTGGAAAAACGTCATATAAAAGGCATAAGCGCGACAACCATATTAACTATAGGAACTGTAGTAGTCGACGTGTTTATTAAAGACAAAAAGTTTAACACAAAATTCGATATTGTCTATGACGATTTTCCTATACCAGAAGCAGGCATTTTAGGTATAGCATTTCTAAAAAAAAATAAAGCTATAACGGATTGGGATAAGGGAGTACTAATTATACCCGAACCGACAGAAAACAAAGTCGAATCTATTATAATACCTGCGCGTAGTAATTGCGTATTACAGGTCAAAGCCGATGAGATAATACATTCCGAACTAGTAGCGATTAAAAAATACGCTATAAACGACGATGTAATAATAGCAAACAGTTTAAGTCCGGTGCTCAACAATAAGATAATAAGTAATATTGTTAACATATCAGAGCAACCGTTTATTATCGATAAACTAACCACGAGTAATTTAAAATGGGAACCGTATACGGATAATCTATTCTTGATTAATAATGATACGGAACCGTTAAATAGAGGTCACCCAGGGCGTATAAAATTATTAAATGAATCAATTAAAACCGATCATTTAAATAATGAGGAAAAAACGAACATTGTAAGCATTTGTAATGAATATTCGGATATATTTTACTTAGAAGGGGACCTTTTGACCGCGACAGATGTAGTAACACATAAAATTAATACGCCGCGGTTAACGAAACCCATTAATATTCGTCCATATCGCATTCCGTGGGCATATCAGGAGGAAATCGAAAATCAAATCTCGGAAATGAAACAAAACAATATCATACGTAATTCATTGTCACCTTTTAATTTTCCGCTAGTAATAGTAAAAAAGAAAAAAGGTGAGGACGGACAACAGAAACTTCGGGTTTGTGTCGATTTTCGTAAACTAAATGAAGTCACAGATAACGAAGCCTATTGCTTACCGAACTTACTGGACATTTTAGAATCTTTAGGATCATCTAAGTACTTTTCCACCCTTGATTTAGCGTCAGGCTACCATCAGTTAAAGATAGATAGTGCGGATATTCATAAAACCGCGTTTTCAACAAAATCCGGCCATTACGAGTACTTGCGCATGCCTTTCGGGCTGAGCTCAGCGCCGGCTACATTTACGAGGGCAATGAAATCTATTTTAATGGGTCTAGAAGAGATGTGTACGGCATATCTCGACGACATTGTGGTACATGGGTCAAGTTTGGTAGATCACGGCAATAAGTTAACGGAGGTATTTAAGCGTTTGCGAACGCATAACTTGAAGTTACAGCCACGGAAATGTGCATTTTTACGTAAAGAAGTACTATATTTAGGTCATGTCATAAATGAGACGGGTGTTTCACCCGATCCAAATAAGTTAAAATGTATTAAAGAATATCCTAAACTAAGAAACGCCAAAGACATAAAGTCGTTTCTCGGTTTGCTCAATTATTATCGACGTTTTGTCGACAATTTCGCAAAAATCGCAAAACCCCTGACGAATCTATTAAAAAAAGACGTACCGTTTGTATGGACTGACATGTGCGAACATGCGTTCGAAGAGTTAAAACGCGTATTAACAAACCCACCATTATTAATCTATCCAGATTGGGAGAAGGGGAACTTTAACTTATTGACCGACGCCAGTCAATACGCAATTGGCGCAGTACTGTCTCAGGGGGACATTCCGAACGATAGGCCGATCGCATATGCCAGTCGCACATTGAATAAAGCGGAAACCAATTACAGTGTAATCCAAAAAGAACTTTTAGCTATTGTATGGGCCGTTAAGTATTTTCGACCATACTTGTATGGGCAAAAATTCAAAATAATTACGGATCACCGGCCACTTACATATTTATTTAACATCAAAGACGCTTCGTCACAATTGATGAGATGGCGATTACAGCTCGAAGAATTCGATTATGAAATTATTTATAGAGCAGGGTCATTACATTCCAACGCGGATTGTTTATCTCGTATACACGTAATTTCCGATAATACGGAACAACAAAAATATCAGTCGTTTATGCAGGAAACTGCTGAAAAACCGATTTTTAATATAAAAGTGATCGAAGTAGCGAACAGTATACGTAATGCGGGTCCGTCGGAAAATCTAATATTACCTATATCAGGAGATTTTATTGTAACACACAGCGGTATTCGCGAAGTGATTACCAAAAACGAGATTACGACCCATATACAATTCGCGGACGGAAACAAATTTATTACGATTAATAAAGACGATCGACTAATAATATTATATAAATTAAAGGAAACCCATTTAACCGAGTTAACAGGGGAACAGTTTTTTTTAGCGATCGATGAAATAAAGACATTTTGCGAGGCGAACGTAATAAAGACATTTTCTATTATTCGATTCGAGGGATTAACCACACTCACAAATTTCGAGCATATTCGAACTATGTTTAGGTACGTGTTCAAGGGAACTGATATACATATAACAATATATTCCGAGCAAAGCTGGACCCCAGAAGAACGGGAGCGGATAATATACGAATATCATAGCACTCCGTTAGGGGGGCACTCGGGCGTATCACGTACTGTAAAGCGCTTACAAAGCAATTACAATTGGAAGAACTTGAAAAAAGATGTTAAAAAATATATTAGGAACTGTGACGTCTGTCAAAAGAACAAGTCACATATAAAAACAAAACAACCTATGATCATCACGTCAACGGTGACAAAACCGTTTGAACGTATCTGTTTGGACATAGTGGGTCCACTACCACCCACGACAGGGGGGAACACGTATATATTGACACTACAAGATGAACTATCACGTTACTCTTTAGCAATGGCTTTAGTCACTACGGATGCGCCTACGGTAGCGCAGGCGTTCGTAGAACATTTCGTATGTATTTTCGGAATTCCGACTTCCATACTCACGGATTGTGGTACTAATTTCTTGTCAGATATTTTCAAAAATATGTGTAAGTTACTAGACATCGAAAAGTCTAAAACAACGCCGTGGCACCCGCAAACCAACGGATTTCTAGAGCGTAGCCATTCCACTTTAAAATCTTACTTACGTAGTTTTGTGGATAAAGACAATAACTGGGACAGGTTATTAGCATACGCGATGTTTTGTTATAACACCACGGTACATACGTCAACATCGTATACGCCGTACGAGTTAGTATTCGGGCGAAAACCGAGTATTCCGTCATCATTCCATAGGGAACCCGAAGCGCAATATAATTATGATAATTACGTGCTCGATTTAAAACGTATTATGCAGGAAGCGCATAAACTGGCACGCGCCAATCTAATAAAAAAGAAAGAAACAAATAAGCACTACTACGATAAAAACACACACGCGATTAAAATACAAGTAGGGGACAAAGTCCTAATAAAAGAACATAACAAACGTAACACGTTAAGTAGGAATTGGACGGGTCCGTACGAAGTACTCGCGGTACATGATAATGAAAATATTACTATTAATAAAGGTCGTAAGGGTTATCGTATACACATAAACAATGTTAAATTGTTTTACGAAACCGAGCTATGACATAAATTATCAAATATATCCATAAGAATAGTAATATATTAGTAGTCGTAGTTAGTTTTGTTTTTTTTTATTTGTAGTAGAGAAAAAAAAAACCACACGTTTGTTTTACGTTAACAGAACCCCGGTGGGCAGAGCAGCTATTATTTACCGTGAAGTGAGGCCACCAGTCATTACAGGACAGGAAAGCGAAGAAGAGTTAAGGACAGGCTACCGTCTGTCGTGGCGAGTTACTTCTGAGTTTTTTGAGAATAATACCGACATAGATAAATCCGCCTGGCAACACTACGGTATGCGTTGCATGATGAGGTACCGAGGGATGTGTAGACGCGGACTAGGTCCTAGGTCACGAAATCATAATTAATTAGTTTTGTTTTTTTTTCTCTCTCTATTAATTTTTGTTGATAATATTCTAAATATAATAGCGATTATATAGACACATACTGTTTTATTATTATTATTATTTTTTTTAATGCATATATTACGTTATCTCTATACAGAAACGAAACGCATAAATTCGTCATTATGGATTTCGAATTTTCACCGATAAACAGGTACAGCAAAGTACTGATCTCCGGTGCAATCTCTAATAGTTTGGATCGATTCAAAATCACAAAACTTGAGGGTAGGCCCTTATACCTACCTAAGGAAGACGAAGAGGTCAGACCTATGAGCGACCGAGAAATGCGCCAAGCTATTAAAGAAATACACCGGGTATTTGTAAAGAAACCTGAATTACGCGATGCATGTTTAAAACAATTTAGGTTAAGTGTAGAAACTAAATCGAAAACGCTAAACGCGGCATTTATTAACAAGTATTTACAACGGGATAATAAGCAATGCGTTATAGTACTATTTAGTGGAACAAGTGACAAAGACGTTTTATATAAATTAGGGATTGTCCAATACACCATGTTAAATATGTTATGTTATGATACTACTCAAACACAACACTTCTATTTGAAATTAGAAAATCTACGTACACGAGAGCTCATTTGCGAAATCGACGTAGGATATTACGAGAAAAACGGGAGACTACTAAACCTGGTAGAAACCCATAATTTAATATGTAAAAAGAAACACAAAGTCACGCACGCACATGATCCATGTACGGACGTGAAGTATACAAAGTGTATTTTTGATTTCATAATAAGAAGTTATCGTTACGTAAATTTAGTAAAACATTGTTAGGATTATAAATTAGACACTTATTACAATAAATAAAGTATCTAATTTCAAGTAGCTATTTTTTTTTATTTTTTTGTTTTGTTTTATGTCCAAACCAGTCAGATTGTTATACAATTAATAATTGGCTGCACACTAGCGATGTCCCAGTTACGGTTTTCCGACAATCAAGTACCGCCAAAATCTGGTATCTATTACGAAAATATAGGGCCAATTAAAATCGTTACCAATACATGGGACTTAGTATTTTTTCTCGACACATCGAGTTACAATGAACAGTGGGACATAATTGAAGATCATATGCATAAATTACAAAGCATGTGTGCCGAACTTGACGGACAAACGTTAGCGACACCAGTAGGGTGCCACCCATTATTAAATCATGCTTTACTAATAAATAAAAAATTGCTTAAGCGTAAACAATTACTACTAGACTCTGTCGAACTTAGGTTCCGCAGGGGAATAGTACAGTACGCGCAACAAGCAGCCCAAGTACTTTATGGGTTATGCAATTGGGAGTGCATAAAGAAATTCGAATCTTCTATAGGTAATTTAAGGGGAACTAAAGGGAGTGAAATCAACCTAATAGACAAAAATCTTAGGGTTTTAAAATTACAAATCGATATGATAGACGAGCAGGTAGGATCGTTAAAACTAATGGCAGCTAGTTGGGTTAGTTTTACCAATGTCACTTATCCGGAAATTAAATCTAATAAACAATTTATAATGATTAATCAGTTAATGCTAATACAAATGATACGGGTAAATACATTGGTCGAAATACTACAAAGTGCAAGGTCAGGACAATTACATCCAAGTTTGATAAGTACGAGAGAGTTATTAGAACAGTTTAAAAACATTAAACTTATTTTACCTAGTGGGACCAATATGCCACTCGAGGTACAATACAGCAATGTTTACGACTTAGTAAAACTTGCAGATTTGACGGTATATTCTAATAATAATAACATTGTTTTTATTTTAAGTATTCCACTAGTGTATCAACATGTTTTAAGTTTGTATAATTTAATACCATTTCCAGTGTGTATTACAGAAAACAAAAAGAAATGTATGTATATTAAACCTAAGCACGATTTTTTAGCTGTAACTAAATCTAAGGAGCTCTACTCGACTTATGACGATTTTAACCCCAGCCTTTGTAAACCTGTCCACGAATTTTTGGTATGCCCCGAAACAAATCCTTTACATTCTAGGAGTATGAGACCTGTGTGTGAAATACTCCTAATGCAGGAACCAAGAGAGGTACCAGAAAACTGTGAGATACGTCATATCGAGATGGCAACAACAGTGTTCCACAAACTCAGACAAAAAAATGAGTGGTTATATGTTACGAACAATGATTCATTATTCGTCACCTGTGATGGAGACCAAGAATCTAAAAACCACATTCTGGAAGGAGCCGGAATAATTTCATTAAACGAAACATGTCGTGGTTACGCGAATCGGGACGTTCTCATCCCAGGTCGCATTGCGGGAAAATCACAATACACTGATTTCATCCCTACATCAGTCATCAGAGATGCAGAAGACGACAATCATCAAAACCAAAATGCCAAAACAATGGAGGCACATCACGTCAAAACGAACCAAATGCACGACATGAACGAAATAACATATACCAAAGAACAAATTACGAACCAACTTCAGCAAGAGGACCGGTACGAGCAACTAGAGACGAAAATATATATATATGTTGTTACTGGAGGGGCCTCAATGACAATTATTATAACAATAAACATTATAATAATTTGGTTTATTAGACAGGAAACAGCGAAAACACCACAGGCACGGCCTTGTGTGTGCCCTGTCATAATGGAAGACAAATGGACACAAACTTCAATACTAGAGTCAACAACGGAAGTTACAAGTACAACGCCACCAACAGTAGAAGTCGTTCCAGAGGAAGTGAGCGTAGTGTCCAACCTAATATATCCCAAATTAAAATTCAACCTAAAATAAAAGGGGGATATCGATATTTTATTTTTTTGGAAAGTCAGAGACTTTCATCTTAGAGGGGAGGGATGTAGTAAACCCAAAAGCTATAGTATTATTTTAAATAAAATAATATAGAATAAATAAATTATACATACAGTATAATTTATTTGTAGTGATGTAGGTATTAATACGGAATATAAAGTAAGCCTAAAAACGTAGGCCAAAGGCGAAAACAACAAATTGTTATAGCTAATCACATATTAACGAAATTCAGCAATATTAGGGATTTAATTAATACCCACAGCTATAATATGATATTAAATAATATCATGTAGAATAAATTATACATTTTGTCTAATTTATAATAGGTAATGTAGGCGTATAACAGGAAGCCTAGATCAAAGGTGAAAACAACAAGTTGTTTTACCTATTTCCACAATAATATTAGAATATATTATCTATCACGCCACTAGTACGTCATTGCTAGAACCCGCATAAATACGGGTAGAGCGCCTACCATTACTTAGAAGATAGTCAGCCCTCGTCGTAGGTCTAACAAGCTTACGACAGTGCTTATAATTATTGTGTATTTGAATTTGTAATAATAAAGTGTTAAATTATTGTTATATTTAAAAAAGTCTAAAAGTGTTTATAATTATCACCTATCTTTCTCAACCACGACTCCAGACGACGACGAACGTGCGACGTCGTTAAATAATTATTGTAATAGTGTTCAACGTGTCCTGCACGGCGATCACTACATCATGTCGAAAAATCCGTTCAAAATCTGCTATGCAGTCGAGAAACCCCGATATCGCATAGATCGTATAGTATGTACACACTTTTATTTTTCTGGAGGTCAAGTCCCCCTCGTGTCGCACTTGGGTAATACATATTTCTAATCTTTATTCAACGCCCTTTCGATTAAAAATGGTCCGCAAAACATATTTTTTGGTGATCATGTCGAAAAATCCGTTCAAAATCTGCTATGCAGTCGAGAAAACCCGATATCGCATAGATCGTATAGTATGTATACTCTATCCCAAAAGAGAATAATCAGTCGGCCGACCGGTTTTCGTCCATTTCCGCGCATCTCCCACCAACTACCCGTAATATTGGGTGGTCCGTCGTTCCTCATCGAGCGCTGCGATCGGTTTGTACTGGAACTGTGTGCGTCGTGCGCCACACGTAATTTTAAAAAAACGTTAAAAATCAAAGGAAAAAAACATCCCCATCCCCTCCTTCATTTTTGACTCCATGATTTTTTTTTTTTTTTACCGTGATACGTACAGAGCACATGGAAATCGCTGACTTTTGCTCTGTCTACCCTAGAAGTAGCACTACTCTCGTAATTGTTATTGTCATCGCGCTCATTATTGTTTTGTGTTTACAATTTTTTTCATATTTTTTAAACATGGATAACGTTACATCTCCTAAAGTGCTACGCAATCCTAAAGGAAAGGTAAATATACTTAATTTTATTATTATATATAATTGAGTTTAATATAAGAAAAAATAAATAAATAAAAAAGGTGAATTTTTACGCAATACTAGTAGGTACTGACGATTTTGTTTTAATTTGTCACAACTCAAAAATGAAAAACTGTAAATACTTGCAAATTTTAAAGCTTACATATTTTAGCAATTACTTTATATAATAACATTTTTTTGATCATTTTGTACTCCTCTTAAGGCATGAGAAATTTTCATTTTTCTTTTATTAATTTTTTGAATTATTATCGTTAGCAAATTATTTTATACATTTAAAAATTAGATATTCATCAAAAATAATATTTCTACAAGAAAATCAAATTAAATTTTTATGAGTGTTTGAAGTTCATATTTTTAAACCATCGGGTATTCACTCTATTTCTCAAGTAGCGATTTTCTTATTTTGTTGCAATTCAAAAACGAATTACTGGAAATACATGAACAGTTCACGGAATGTTTAAATTCTCGTTTTATATACACGATACAATTTTAAAAATATTTTGACTATTTTTGAGCTGTTAACAGAAATTTAAAATTAAAATTAATTACATTTTTTCTTATAAATATCAATAACATATTATTTAATTCGTAAAAAATCTTGAAAATTTAATACAAGGCTCCTGATATATTGTAACAATGGTAGTTGAAAAATAATATAAATACATTGGAATAATTTTTTTTAATAAGCATTTTAAGTTCGATTTCTGACAAACTTAAAAATTTAAAAATTATTTTGTAATTAAAAATTGATAAAATAGTCATTTATGATCAAATCCGGACGAAATTACATATTAAATAACCAAGAAATACGATTTTAGTTATTTTGTTGTTATTTTATAATATTAATTCAACTTGCCAGTTACCGTATTAATATTAAGTATAATAACAATATAATTATAATATTATAAAATATCCACACATGTCTCAGTTCAGAATCGTTTTTCGTATACAATGATATTATACCATTGAATTCAAATGTAATACTGTCCATATAACAGTGACCTAATTATTGTAACGTACTGTACATCCACTTTCTCGCCTTTTTTTTAAGAACTTAATCCCTGAAATTTTTTTTACGAATATTGAAATAAAATTAACAAATTGTATATTTAAACGATTTAATGTAAATTAGATATATTATATTATCTATTACATTTGAGAAAAAAAATCATCTACAACAATGGACTAAAAAAACTGATAACAATATTATGTTCATAGATATAAAAAAGACTTTTAATTATATTTTCTAGACTTCTATAAAAATAAAACTTTTTAATATATTTTCAACGATATCATAAACAAACCTAATCGCTTAGTAATGAAATTTAGAAATTGATTTTACAATGTTTTTTATTCTGTTAGTTTGTGTCATCGTCCCAAAGGAAAATGATTATAAACAGTTACAAAACCAAAATTGCCCAAAATCCAGAAATTAAAATGGTCCATCTTAAAAAAATTATTTCAACTGAACTCGGAATTGGAATGTCTACAATTTATCAAACAATTTTAGAATACAATCGGACGAAAACCATCACATCTCCAAATAAAACTAAAATATTTAAAAGTATAAAAGATAAAATTGACGATTTCAATAAATATGCAATTAGGCGAAAAATACATCAATTTTGGTTTAGACGTGAGTTGCCGACACTTGATAAGATTTTGTGTGTCATAAATGAAGATGCCGATTTGCCCAATTTTTCACGCTCCTCACTCCATAGATTATTACATTTTATGGAATTCGAATTTGTTAAACGTGGTCGAAATAGCGCAATGATTGAGCGAAAAGAAATTGTTGTTTGGCGAAGAAATTATTTAATGGATATTCGGCAATATCGTGTGGAGGGTCGCCCAATATACTATTTGGACGAAACTTGGGTAAATGCTGGTGACGTACCGAATAAAGTATGGTGCGATAAAGCAATTAAATCTGCGAGAGATGCGACAAATAAAGGTCTTACAACGGGAGCAGTAAATCCTAGTGGAAAGGGGAAACGCCTGATAGTTTGCCATATAGGATCGGAAGATGGATTTGTTTCTGACAGTTTTCTGTGCTTTGAGTCTAGGAAAAACACTCAAGACTATCACGATGAAATGAATGGCGATTGTTTTCGTGAATGGTTGGAAGCTGTTTTACCTAGACTCAAAGATAACGCAGTGATTGTCATGGACAACGCTCCGTACCATTCAGTGAAACAAGACAAATGCCCAACGACAAATACCAAAAAACAACAAATTATCGAATGGCTCGAGAGTAAAGGAGGGGTTATTAGTAGACCAATGGTTATTCCAGAGCTACTTACCATTGTGGACAGGCTGAGACCCTTGTACAATAAATATGTAATTGATGAACTAGTCAAAAAACAAAACAAAACAATTCTTCGATTGCCACCTTACCACTGCGAGCTCAATCCTATTGAGCTCGCATGGTCAATTGTAAAAAACCATGTGAGGATGAACAACAAAACATTTAAGCTCAACGACGTAAAACAATTATTAATAGAAGGTGTAGAAAGAGTTGATGCCGACATGTGGAAAAACTTCATTAAACATACAATAGAAGAGGAGGAAAAATTGTTTAAGATGGACTTTGTGGTGGACGAATTGATGGCTGAAAAAGAACCATGTGTTTTAAATGTTGAAAGTGATGACGATGACTCGGACGATTTTAACGACGTTGTACCTCTACCAGAAACTGATGAATAAATGTAAACTGTAAACTTGTAAATAATGTAATATTTGTATTATGTATTTGTAATTATCATTTTTTCGTATATAATATTATATTTTTTGTTCATAAATAATGTTTGTTATATTTGTATTTTGTATTTGTAATTATCATTTTTTCGTATATAATATTATATTTTTATTCATAAATAATGTTTGTTATATTTGTAATTATTATTTTTTCGTATATAATATTATATTTTTTGTTCATAAATAATGTTTGTTATATTTGTATTTTGTATTTGTAATTATCATTTTTTCGTATATAATATTATATTTTTTGTTCATAAATAATGTTTGTTATATTTGTATTTTGTATTTGTAATTATCATTTTTTCGTATATAATATTATATTTTTTGTTCATAAATAATGTTATATTTGTATTTTATATGTGTAATTATATTTTTTTTGTATATAATATTATAATTGAATAATTGTTCGTATTTATATAATGATTAATTTTATTTAAAAAATAGAATCACATTTTACGAAAAAAAAAAGGTCACTCCTCACCGCGGTTAATGCATTACTGCAGTCGCGCATAATAATAATTATAAATATTAATCGTAAACGGTCGTCCATGGTCTTCGTGATCCGTCGGCTGATTTAGGTGGGAGAAAGTTGGCCTCGGCGCTGCCATAGCGCTCAGTCTACATGCGCGAAAAGTGATTATTCTCTTTTGGGATAGAGTATACACACTTTTATTTTTCTGGAGGCCAAGTCCCCCACGTGCCGCACTTGGGTAATACATATTTCTAATCTTTATTCAACGCCCTTTCGATTAAAAATGGTCCGCAAAACATATTTTTTGGTGATCATGTCGAAAAATCCGTTCAAAATCTGCTATGCAGTCGAGAAACCCCGATATCGCATAGATCGTATAGTATGTACACACTTTTATTTTTCTGGAGGCCAAGTCCCCCACGTGCCGCACTTGGGTAATACATATTTCTAATCTTTATTCAACGCGTTTTCGATTAAAAATGGTCCGCAAAACATATTTTTTGGTGATCATGTCGAAAAATCCGTTCAAAATCTGCTATGCAGTCGAGAAACCCCGATATCGCATAGATCGTATAGTATGTACACACTTTTATTTTTCTGGAGGTCAAGTCCCCCTCGTGTCGCACTTGGGTAATACATATTTCTAATCTTTATTCAACGCCCTTTCGATTAAAAATGGTCCGCAAAACATATTTTTTGGTGATCATGTCGAAAAATCCGTTCAAAATCTGCTATGCAGTCGAGAAACCCCGATATCGCATAGATCGTATAGTATGTACACACTTTTATTTTTCTGGAGGTCAAATCCCCCACGTGCCGCACTTGGGTAATACATATTTCTAATCTTTATTCAACGCCCTTTCGATTAAAAATGGTCCGCAAAACATATTTTTTGGTGATCATGTCGAAAAATCCGTTCAAAATCTGCTATGCAGTCGAGAAACCCCGATATCGCATAGATCGTATAGTATGTACACACTTTTATTTTTCTGGAGGCCAAGTCCCCCACGTGCCGCACTTGGGTAATACATATTTCTAATCTTTATTCAACGCGTTTTCGATTAAAAATGGTCCGCAAAACATATTTTTTGGTGATCATGTCGAAAAATCCGTTCAAAATCTGCTATGCAGTCGAGAAACCCCGATATCGCATAGATCGTATAGTATGTACACACTTTTATTTTTCTGGAGGCCAAGTCCCCCACGTGCCGCACTTGGGTAATACATATTTCTAATCTTTATTCAACGCGTTTTCGATTAAAAATGGTCCGCAAAACATATTTTTTGGTGATCATGTCGAAAAATCCGTTCAAAATCTGCTATGCAGTCGAGAAACCCCGATATCGCATAGATCGTATAGTATGTACACACTTTTATTTTTCTGGAGGTCAAGTCCCCCTCGTGTCGCACTTGGGTAATACATATTTCTAATCTTTATTCAACGCCCTTTCGATTAAAAATGGTCCGCAAAACATATTTTTGGTGATCATGTCGAAAAATCCGTTCAAAATCTGCTATGCAGTCGAGAAACCCCGATATCGCATAGATCGTATAGTATGTACACACTTTTATTTTTCTGGAGGTCAAGTCCCCCACGTGCCGCACTTGGGTAATACATATTTCTAATCTTTATTCAACGCGTTTTCGATTAAAAATGGTCCGCAAAACATATTTTTTGGTGATCATGTCGAAAAATCCGTTCAAAATCTGCTATGCAGTCGAGAAACCCCGATATCGCATAGATCGTATAGTATGTACACACTTTTATTTTTCTGGAGGTCAAGTCCCCCGAATGCCCCACCCAAAAACAACAAATTTCAAATTTATGTTGAATGCCCTTTCGACTAAAAATAGTTCAATGAATATAAGGGTTTTATTAAGGGTATAAATTTTGTTGTTCGTGCTGAATTGTCCGTCAAGTTTTTTTTTGTATTAGAATCATCCTATTGTATACTAAATTATGTGGGGTGTTAAATTGGATTTGTTTTAACTTCTAATAACTATGGAGGATTGTTATTTGTAATGTCCATTAATAGGTTTGTGAACAGTTAATGATATATCAGCTATTTTACGTGTAATGGAAGTATTGGGATATATAATTGTATTCAAAAATGTTTGTTATCAAGTTATTCTAAGAATACTTAATGCATTTTTTTAAAAAGCTACTTGTCAATGTTTGATAATTTATGATTATAATGCGAGGTCCTTAACACATTAATATATAGAATCTAGTTTATTGTTATTCATTATATTATTACATATGTTTAAGCTCGTTCCCATTGTTGACCCTGCAGTTTTATCAAAATGTTGAATTAGTTTTGTATAATATTATAGATCGTTGGTGGGTTATTGCTGGATAATTTATTTTTTTTTCTTAAAGCTGATTTGATTTGACTGTTTGGAATGCACTTGTAGAAGATCTAAACACTTTTTTTAATGATTGTAGGTATAGGGATTTGTATTTTCGTTTTGGTACAATATTTTTCAATATTTTAATCATCTCGTTGTTATTGCGCTCCATTGATGCCTAAGTTAACATTACAAGGTGTATATCACTTGCAGTTGATTTTTTAAGTTTTCATTAATACATGCTAATATTTACTCAAATTAGATTTATTTACTCAAAATAGTAAAAACAATTACTGTTTATGAAATCAAATATTGAATGGTGTATCTTTGGTGATATTTGTAAAAAAAAATGTCAATTATACTCATTTTTTATGGAATTATATTCATACCAGTTCAAAAGAGTAAGATACTTTAAAATGTTTCAATACCTATGTTATACTCTCTAATGATAATAACTATTTTTTAAATTAGGTTGTTATAAAACGTGCATAATAGATTGTTTTAATTGCATTAATTTAATATAATATATAACTTATTAATATAATAATATTTAATAATATTATAATTTTAATAATAATAATTATCATTCATCCGTCTTGAATTATATCTGAAAAATAAATATTTTTATTAAAACCCTTGTAATATATGAATAGGCAATATAGTATACAGGAATACGGTTACCTACCTTATCAGAATTGATAAGTGCTAAACCTCCGGGAGCTAACTTCACAGACATTATTTTCTAAATATTGTTTCTTACAACTTACAAGACGTAGTTAAGTTCCTACTTTCTACTTTAATACCTACTAACCAGTTAGATGTAACATTTTGTGATAAAAATGAGTGTTTCGAGTGTTCCGACTACGTTTTCGAATAGTTTTGATGATTCCGATTACAATCCATTCTCGCCGATTGAAGTGTCTGATATATCTATCCTATCTGATTTCAATAACAATCTAGGTAATATTTTGGCTTATGATAGTGACCTAGAAACAATAAATAATAATGTCAATGTCGAAGATGACGGCGTTCGTATCGTAGAAGATTCCGATGAAGAAAACAGAACTAAAGGTAAAAAAAAACGTAAGAATATTAATAGATGGAGACGAAATGTGTGTAAAAAATTGAATGCAACTGGTGTAGACCATGTAAGTTTACGTGGAAAAAATGTTATGCCAAGAGTAACAGGACCTGACTGTCAATGTATCCACAAATGTTTTACCAAAGTACTTGACAGCGAAAAAAGTAAAATTTTAAATTTATTTAATGAAATAGGACATAAGGAGAAACAAGATACTTTTCTTGGAGGCTTAATAAAAGTAAATAAAATTATAAGAAAACGTCCCAAAGACTAGTAAACCTAAATCATGTGCTTGTATTTATAAAATAAGAATTGATCAAAGTGAAAAAGTGGTGTGCAAGAAAGCATTCTGTGCTCTGTTTGGTATACATAAATCTAGAGTGGAACGAATCATAAAATCAATACAGGATAATATACCAAGTCCAGTAGATAAACGTGGAAAACATTTGAACAGAGGAAATTCTAAAAGTGAGAAAACTATTTTTCAGGTAGACACCCACATTAGAAGTTTCCTGCTCATGAATCACATTACAGCCGCAATAAAAATGAATCTGTTCGATACCTATCACCTGATCTTAATATGTATAAAATGTATGAGCTTTACATGTTGAAATATGAAAATGAAAATTGGCAACAAGTACTAGAAAATGAAAATATAAAACCAAATCTTTCCTATGACTTCTATCGAAGATACTTTTTAACTAATTTTAAACTTTCTTTTGGCTATCCACGTTCTGACACCTGTCAGGTGTGTAATAAGCTTCAAAATTTAATTAAAGTGGAAACCAATGAAGAATTAAAAAATAAACTACAGACTGAAAAAGAATTGCACCTCTCTAAAGCTGAAGTATTTTATACCGAATTAAAAGAAAAAACTATAGAATCCAAGGATCCAAACAACAAATGTGAAGTTTTATCATTTGATTTTCAACAAAATATGCCACTGCCCCAAATACCAAGTGGAGATGTTTATTATAAAAGGCAACTGTGGGTATACAATTTTTGTATACATTCAGGGAAAACAGGAAAATCATATTTTTATATGTATGACGAAGCTACAGGTCGCAAGGGCCAAAATGAAGTTATAAACTTTATAAATCATTTTTTTTCCAATATAATGGATAAAAGTGTTGAGACTGTGTATTTGTTTTCTGATAACTGTAGCGCACAAAATAAAAACTTTGGTCTAACACAATACTTTTACACATTAGCATTAACAAAAAAATTTGGTATAAAAACTATAGTACATCGATATCCACAACCTGGACATAGTTTTTTACCTTGTGACAGAGCTTTTGCATTAATCGAAAAAAATAAAATAAAATTAGAATATGTTTTTTTTACCAGCCACTTACCAAAAACTTGTCAAAGATACATGTAAAAGCTTCAATGTTATTGATGTAAAACAAGATACAATACTAAATTATGTAGATCATACAAAACCTTTCTTTAAAAAAACAGTTAAACATTTTTCCATTTTATCATACCAATTTATGGAGTATACTAAAGATGGTTTGTATGCAAGTATATCGGTTCATTCCACTGCTAAAGAACTTTTCAAATTACAAAAAACAAATGTACAGTTAAGTCTACCAGGACCTTTAAGTATTCTTTATAATAGTCCTCTCAAAATAAAAGAAGCTAAATTAAAAGATGTAAGGGATTTGGCGTCGAAGTATGTACCACCTGACAATCTCTGGTTTTATAATGATCTCGAATCAAACGATTTACCATATGAAGACAACTCGGATGAATAGTAAAACAAAATTACTGTTCTTTTTTATTTATATTTTATATCAGTTTTTTTTTCATCATTAATATCAGTAATTTGTTTTGTATTTGTTTTATATCAACAAAAAACATGTATACCTACTACTATTTTTTATTATTTAATTTTTATATTGTTTTTTTCTCATGTTAACTTTTATTATAAATTGTTTTATTTTATTGTTTTTAAATACCTATTAATTAAATGAAGGTAACAGTTTTGTTTTAAAAAGAAGCAAGTGCTTACTTACAGTTTTCTGTTATTTATATTTTATATTAGTTTTTTTTTCATGATTAATATAAGTAATTTGTTTTGTATATAAACAAAAAACATGTATACCTACTACTATTTTTTATTATTTAATTTTTATAATGTTTTTTTCTCATGTTAACTATTATTATAAATTGTTTTATTTTATTGTTTTTAAATACCTATTAATTAAATGAAGGTAACAGTTTTGTTTTAAAAAAGAAGCAAGTGCTTACTTACAGTTTTCTGTTATTTATATTTTATATATTTTTTTTTTTCAAGAATACTATTATAACTTTTTTTATGAATACTAATAAAATGAAGGAAACATTTTTATTTTAGCAAAAAAACATGTACCTTTTTGTTATTTAATTGTATAGATGTATCAATGTTTAAAACAATGCATATATTTTAATGTTATATTACCGATGATAACATTTTTAGCGCAACAACCAGACATCTCCAAATTGTTTTTGGTTTTGTGAGTACAGAAATTTTTTTTTGACAATTTGGGTGTTGGCATCAATTATAAGCCCAAAATTAGATTTCAATTATATTTTTTACAAATTTTTAAAATGTTGAGTTATTTTTTAAAACACTATTTTGTCTCTCATGAACATTTTCATAATATGGAGATGTCTGGTTGTTGCACCCACCTCTTCAAATATTGTCAAAACGTTTTAATTTTGTATTTTATGAAAATATTTTTATTTCATATTAAAAATATATTGTGTCAATAATTGAAACAACATACTGTCAAAATATTTCTAAAAAAATATTTTTGAAATGTGATATGAATATTTTTTGAGACATAAGTTGCTCATTGTGTAAAAACATATATTGCACCAATGTGTAATTTAGTAATATTGTAAGAAACATATGTGTTAAATATGTTTAAATTGCTATGTGGGAATAGTCAATTTTACAAACATAAAAATTCAAAAAATAAGAGAATATTTTGCATGTGTTAGAAATGCTAAAGATACCGATATTATAGAGATGAAAGCAACAATAGGTTTACGATATTTATTTGGTTCTTCACGATCGTCCCATCAAAATGTATGTGATTTGTGGAGGACTGATGGCTTAGGTGTCGATTATTTCTACGCGAGTATGAATATGAGAAGATTTCGGTTTATATTACAATATTTGAGATTTGATGACGTTAATTCTAGAAATACTCGGATAAAAACCAATAGATTAGCTTCTGTAAGAAACATTTTTGATGGATTTTTTGATCGTTGTTAAAAATATTATACAGTTGGTGAATATGTAACAGTTGATGAAATGCTCGAGTCGTTCAGAGAAAAATGTAAATTTTGTTAATATATTGCAAATAAACCAGCGAAATATGGTATAAAAATATTCTCGTTAGTTGATAGTCGTACTTTTTATACCCTAAATATGGAAATTTATTGTGGACAGCAGGAAGAAGGACCATATAAAGTTTTAAATAGTGGGAAAGAAATTGTATTGCGACTCATAAAACCAATTTCAAAAACAGGGAGAAATGTCACATGTAATTATTAGTTTACTTCAGTACCACTAGCTACTGAACTACTGAAGAAAACACAGAATAACCAAGGTACAAACTATAAGAAAAAACAAAAGGGAAATATCTCCAAATTTTTTTCATACACGTGGTAAAATTATAAAGTCGAATATGTTTAGATTTACGAAAGACATGACATTAGTTTCTCACATGCCCAAAAAAAGTAAAATTGTGTTATTGCTGTCTACGATGCACCATGATAATGCCATAGATTCCAATTTAAATAAACCTGCAATTATTACATTTTATAACATGACAAAATATTAATAAAATTATTATATTTTTGATTTATTTATATTATTATTATTTATTTCATTTATTCATATAAATAACTCATACATACATAGTATATAGTATACAAATTTAAATAAAATTTGTACATTACTTTTTTAAAATTAGGTAGCCAATTTATGTATAAGTAAGTAACTTTCAGTTTCGATTTTTTTTTTATAAATTATGTTTAATAATAATTAGTTTATTGCGTATATAGATGTGCTAATTCAAAGTTTGATTTGTATTTGATTTTTTTCCGAATTTATTAAAATGATACATTGATTATGAATTATTTGTATTATTTTATATTTATAATACATTTTATTATTATAGCTACAGTTATTATGAATTGATGTGTGAGAGATTATTAACTTAATTGGAAACAGATATTTTTAATATATCTGGTTGATATGTGAGTGCATATTATATACATCAGACATTTGAATTTGGATATAAGTTAAGTATAAAAAGATATTAAAAATATATTATATATACCTAACCTTTGGGAGGTTGTAGTGAAGTCAACAAAAACATTGATTTACAGAACTATCGGTCTCCATCGACTCAAGTACGAAGAACTCAGTACCCTTTAAACTCGGATCGAAGCCACACTAAATTCACGGTCGTTGAGTGCACTCAGTCCTGTTCCATTGGATTTCGATGTACTAACGCCCAGTCATTTCCTTACGCTGATGGCCAGCACTGCAAACGTCGATCCAAGCTTAGATAACATACCAACGCCACATTATAAACGCTGGAAACTCATTTCAGAACTCCACACACACTTTTGGAAACGTTGGAAAAACGAATATCTACAGACTCTCCAGCTTTGATCAAAATAAACAGATGAGTAAATACAACTATTTATAAATCAAAAGGTTAGTATGTTTACTAACCAATTGAGGTGGTAATGTTTATTAACCACCATGCGTAAAAAATATAAATTATTTCCTGGAGGTGGTTAGTTGGACCAACGTATGGACTGTTAGGTTCTTTTGACCGGTTGACCATTTTGAAATCTTGTCCTACATTATTTAATCAATTATTTGTTATTCATGGATCAATTGAAAGAGGAAATAACAGAACGGTTGTTCCATTAGTTTATGCGTTAATGACTTCAAGAGATGAAGATTTATATATTCAGTTGTTCAAAAATATAAATAACTTTGCAGCTGAAAATGAAATAAATTTTGAAGAAAATTCAAATTTGGAAATAATTACTGATTTTGAGTTAGCATCAATAAATGCAATAAATGAAGTGTTTAATTTCGCAACACATTCAGCATGTTTTTTTCATTTTACACAATCAATTCACCGAAAAATTCAAAATGTTGGTCTTAGCAATAAGTACTTAATTGACGATAATTTTAATCTTCTTGCTCGTCAAATACCAGCTTTGGCATTTCTTCCTGTTAATATGGTACGTGATGCTTGGAGTAATTTAAAAATGCAATTTAGCAATTACGAAAATGAACAGCAACTTGTATCATATTTTGATGAGAACTATATTAATGGTAAAATTAGAATGCGATAACGCAATAATAGAACACCGAAAAGAAATGAACCAATTTTCCCTCCTGAAATGTGGTCCGTTTCATCAAGGACGTTAACCGGAACTCCAAGAACTTCAAACTCTGCAGAAGGATGGCATAATAAAATTCACCGTCTTCTTACAACTCACCCTGGAAATTTTTATTATTAATTATTTTTAATTATATTGTGTAACATAATTAAAATTTATTTTATTTAAGGTCTATACAGATTTATCCGAGGAATACAAAAAGAGCAGAAAGAAACAGAAGTAACCGTAGAACGCTTAATAACAAACTCAACGTCCATTTCCAAATTTACAAACGACCAAAATATCCGACTACAAAATATATGTAAACGATTAGAACAGAACCCTGGGTATGATATAAAAGAATTTCTTAAAGCAATTGCTTCAAATTTAAAATTTTAAACATTTTTACAATTATTCCTTTTTTTTAAATTGTTTAACATTAACATTTTAATTCACACATAATATATAGTTAATTCAATTTTTTATATCTACTGTAATTTTTATAATACATAACTTTTATGACATATGATTTTTATGAGAAATATATTTTATAACATTTGATTTTTATGACACTTAATATTATAATATCTGACCTTATAACACTAGACCTAGATTCAAAACTACGTACCTACTATTGTCACGGTCCGTGGAGACTAGTAGACTAGAATCAGTTTTACCTAGTGGTTTGTACCTGTATGTTGTTCCGTAACAAAAATTTCCAAAAGAAAAATATCAGATTTTTTTTCACAAAATAAAATAACTAAAACTTCAGAGCCCCAAGATTCTCATCATGACACGATTGACACAGATTTAGATGAATTACCTACGCCTACCTATACAAAAAAAGGTAAAGAAAAAAGATTTTATAATAAAAAATGGGAAAATGATTTTCCATGGCTTTATTTTGATGTTCAACGTAATGGTGCTTTTTGCAAATTATGTGAAAAACATGCTGTAAATGATTCCGTACTATTGGCAAGCACAGGGGGAGTTTTTATTTAAACACCATTTAACAATTTTGAAAAGCACTGGGAAAAGATGGTAAATTAAATAAACATAACGATTCTGCATCACATATTCGCAGTATAGAACAAGAAAGACTGTATGAAAGCTGGAAGGGAAGTTCCTTATATACATTGTCGAGCACATGTATTATCACTTGCACTAACTAGTATGCGTAATAAATTTCCAAAAATTAAACGCGTTTTTCATGTCTTAAAAGATATTTACAAATTATTTCACCAATCACCCAAACGTGAGGAAATGCTTCACAGAGTGCAAACCATAATTAATGATCCTATTTTAAAAATACCAGGGGCTATAGAAATCCGTTGGTTAAGCCATTACAAAATTGTTCATGCAATCAAACAATCGTATATTGCTATCGCTACAACTTGTGAACATATACATCAAGATGGTGCCGATTTAGCCTCATTAGCAGGTGGGATTTTGTTAAGTCTTCGCGAAGAAAGTTTTATTATATTGTTGTGTGGATTGGACGAAATACTAGGTGCCGTTTCTAATTTAAGTTTAACATTACAATCTCCCAATTTATGTATTTCGGTTTTACCTACTATAATTAAAAGTACGAAAGATCATTTAAATAAAATTGCAGAAAGTTTAAAACAAGATGCTACCGAAATTTCAAAGAGACTTAATTCATTAAAAAAAGATGATGGCATTAAAAATACATTCAAGTATATTTTATCATTTTTAGAACAAGTAATAAAAGAGATGGATCGTCGATTTAATGATACAGCAGTTAAGCTTATAGAAGGGTGTTCAATGTTTGAAAATTATAGTACGTTATCAGATGCATCAGAAAATTGATTGAACAATTGTGTGACTGTTTATCTATATCTGAATATGATAAAGAATGTATAATATTAGATTTCAAGTCTTTTAAATTTGTAGCTTTAAATAAAAAAGAGATTGGTGGAAACCCCATATCTGATCTTCTTGAAGTTAATATGGGTTACCAACATTTAAGAAAATTAGCAGAATCAGTTTTATGCATACTAATTGCCACTGCTACAGTTGAACGATCATTTAGTGCAATGAATCGAATTATGTCAAAATTTCGAAATCGGATGGGACAAGACACATTGGAATATTGTATGAAAATAAGTATTGAAGGCGAAGAAGACCCACCTCAGGAGTTCATTGAAGAAACAATTGATTTATATGCAAGAAAAAAAACTCGTCGCATAAAATTAATTTAAAAATAAATAATTACCTAATAGGTTTCTAATTTATTTTGTAATTTTTTCAATATTTATAATTTCTGAATTGTAATAAATTATAATAATACAATTTATAATATGTGACGACGACCTTAAATTAACCTTGGATTGATTTAAAAATTAATAATTTGTTTTATAACTTTTTGAATATTTATAATTTCTGAATTGCAATAAATAATAATAATAGATAATACGATTTATAATGTGTGACAACCTTAGATTGATTTAAAAATTAAAATAAAATAATTTGTTTTTAATTTGTTTGTAGTTTTATCTAAACTTGAAATGTCTAAATTATAACTACCTATTAATAGATATAATTCATAATACTAAAATGACGTATCACCCTTCACCAATGAAAAAAAAGTGAGCCCCCCCCCCCGAAAAATTTTTTGGATTCAACACTGATTGGAATCTATGGCATTATCATGGTGCATCGTAGACAGCAATAACACAATTTTACTTTTTTTGGGCATGTGAGAAACTAGTGTTATGTCTTTCGTAAATCTAAACATATTCGACTGTATAATTTTACCACGTGTATGACAAAAATTTGGAGATATTTCCCTTTTGTTTTTTCTTATAGTTTGTACCATAAATATACCATAGATTACAGCTCCCCAAAGTATTGGTGGTTGAAGGAGGTGCCGCTGAAAAATTTTCATTTGTAAATGAAGCTATAATTGAGCTATAACTGATAAATTCGATACTGTTCGACCTATGATACCTAGCATTAAACATATTGATATTTGTTGTACTTTGAACCTGATTAATTGAATGTCCTATTAGTGCTATTACACCTGTATGCTAATTTGACCATTAAATCTAAGTTTTGTTGACCTTGGCTGTCGCACCAGATCCCCTCCATATTACCATACAACAATAATATTAAGTGTGGTGTAAATTTGATAATACCCACCACTTGGAAAGCACAACATTTGTACCCACATTAACCCTACTGTCAACGACCAAAATGTTCTACGTTGTTCAACAACCGGGGTACCTGGGTACCCACCATATTATTTTCATTGGAATATGAGTGCATTATTGAACTTTGGTTTAAATGTGAACGGTAAACTAAGTTATTTTTGTCACCGAGCAGAAATAATCGATTATGAAGAATAGTTTTTATCTTATCAACGTTTATTGGGCACATAATCTTAATTATAGATAGGATATATTAGTATTTGTTCATCACTTCATCAGTAATCAATTACCAGCGTGTTTACGTATAGTGTGGACGTTCCCAATACGCCGTTGTAAAAATTTGATTTTTTTAGTTTTATTTTATATTAAAGTTATTTTGTGTAAGTTAGTATTTTTGTTTGTTAGCAATGGAAGAACTAACAGAATACGAATTTTCTAGGTAAGTGCATACAAATTTAAATACTTTAAGATTCTATAGATATCAAAATATTCTTATTATATATTTTAGTGTTATTTTATTTATAATGTTATACATATTTTATTGTCGAAACAGATTAAGTGCTAGCGAAAAAGAAAAATATCTTAATGATTTATTAGGAGACGAAAATGATCCAGAAAATATTTATTTATCGGACAGTGACGATGATGAATATTTTCCAGAAGATCAATGTCCGATTTCGGACACTGAGGAAACAACTGGTAATATTTTTTTTAACGTGTTGATTTGTTTACATGTAGTTAAAAAAAATTATACTGTTTATACTGTTTTGATTTTTAGAACAACAACTTGAGCAATCAGATTATGAAGATAATCAAAGTGACGATGAAGAAGTAGAGAACGAAGTTGAACCACTGGAGGAATTTATGCTGGGAAAAGACAAAACCGCATGGGCTCGAAAACCATTTTATAGACATCAAACTGCGAGATGCAATGTTTTGAGGCAAAGAAGTGGTCCACATAAAAGTACGGAGTTGTTATCAATGTCTCATACATTTCAAAAAATTTTTACTGCTGAAATGGTTGACATCATCGTGCGCCATACAAACGCCAAAGCTATTTCAACATATGCAACATATAATGAGGACAATCCGGATAAGAAGCAGCTAAAATGGAATAATTTAACGAGTCAAGAGTTCCGTGCATTTTTAGGAGTGTTGATTATGTCTGGTGCAAACAATTCTAATACCGACCATACAACGGAAATGTGGCGTCCAAATTCGTATCCATTATATCGTGCATCGTTTGGACTCGGTCGATTTTGGAATATTTTACGATTTATTTGATTTGATAATGCGCACACTAGAGCTGATCGTTTGAAAGAAGACAAAGCTGCTCCTATAGCAGACATATGGACTATGCTCAATGCAAATTTGTCGAAAATGTATAAACCTGATGAGTGTCTAACTGTCGACGAACAACTTTACCCATATAGAGGTCGAACCCGTTTTACACAATACATGCCATCGAAACCCGCAAAGTATGGTATAAAAGTATGGTGGATATGTGATTCAAAAAATGCGTACCCACTTAGAGGACTTATTTATACTGGAAAATCAAAGGATGGACGCGAAATAAATCAAGGAGAACGAGTTGTGAAAGAATTGGCTGCTCCATACAAAGGGTCTGGTCGAAACATCACTATGGACAACTTTTTCACTACCTTGCCTTTGACAAATTTTCTTTTGTCATGGAATCTCACTACTGTAGGCACACTACGAAAAAATAAAAAATATATTCCAGCTGAAATGATGCCATCAAAAATACGTGATGAATATTCTACGGTGTTTGGGTTTCAAAAAAATTCTACACTGTGTTCGTATGTACCAAAAAGAGGCAAAGCAGTTATCATGTTGTCTTCAATGCATTATGATAATACTGTCTGCGATGAAACAAGAAAAAAACCCGAGATTATAAAGTATTATAACTCAACAAAAGGTGGTGTTGATAGAATGGATCAAATGATCGGACGATATACCACACAACGACAGACAAATCGATGGCCCCTTGCATTTTTTTTCAATATCATTGACGTGGCCAGTCTTGCAACCTACATAATTTATTATGAAAATAATAAAATGATACCAAAAAAAACCAGCCAACGCCGAATATTCTTACGTCAACTGAGTGAAGAACTCTGCATGCCACATATTCAAGAAAGGTCTCAAAACTGTCAAATTATGAGACACTTTTCAACTAAAATGGCAATTGAAAGTATTTATAGATTACCTATCAAATCGACTCAAACTTCTGAAACCAACGTACCAATAAAACAGCTAGATTCCACGGGACGTATAAAAGTTGTTGGCTGTTGTAAAATGTGTTTGAATGGAGAAACGAGAAAACGCAGAAAAACGCGAAAATCATGTGTAAATTGTAATGAACCAGTATGCGATGAACACTCAATAACTATTCATAAATGTGGTAACTGTAGACAGTTGTAATTATTATTCTTCACTTGTATTTTTTTTTTTATCAAAATAAGGATTATATGACAACATTTTTATTATAAAACTGTAATTCATTTTTAATAATAAAAAAAAAACTAATTGATTATTAAAAAAAAATGCCCAATTTCTTTCTAAAATAATGAAACTGATAGAAATTTTTATATTTTTGTTTTATTGACAGATCAGTCATGATGAACACTTAAAATTATAATGCTATGGGTACCCGGGTACCTGGCTGTTGAACAACCATGTTGTTAAATTCAACCTGGAAATATAGACACTAGATATCAATAGAATTGCATTTATTTGCACAATTGAGTTTAAATATATCTATAAGACGAGGACCTAGAAGGATATAGGCATACATTTTCGGAAAAATTAAAAAATCTTGTATGAAATTGAAATGGGTACCCGGGTACCCGGTTGTTGACAGTAGGGTTAAGTTTATTGGTAAGTTTTCTTAAAATGTAGAAAAATAAATCGTTATGATTAATACATTAATTTGTAGATACATTATTATACATTATTATGATGTATTAACAGTTTTTATTTAAATTTTATTTTCAGTTAAATCAGTTTTGTTCATTCAGTTACACCACCAATAAATGTTATTCAAAGTTTTAATAACACAAAAGTTGTTTTACTCTTAAAATTATTGGCCGACACCAATACACCTTAGCACAAACCTAATACAACTTCATATATTATTAATTTACTTATTACCACCTACTTGGACACAAAAGATGGCTGCCTACATATACATACCTAAAAATATAATGTTCTCTGATCAGAAGTACTTATAAGTTGCATGTATTCAAATTTTACATTTGGCATAGTTATTATTATTAAGAACTAAGTTTATTTGTATTTACTACTAATATACTTGACCAAATGATTTGGAGGATGATATTGAAATCACATAACTTTCTATCTTCCATTACATTTTCCAAACGAGAACAATGACAAATAAAATTGTTGTTTCCCATATACTATTTTAATAGTTGAAGAGACTACAAAATGAATTAAGTATGTAAACATATTTTTTTACCATCAAATTATTTGGTTACATTTATCTTATTTAATTTATTAGATAGTAAATACTCAACAGCTTAAGTTAATTTCAAAGAAGATAAAAAATCAAATCTGCATTCCAGAAGAAACCTAATCCCAATAATATAGTAAAATAAAAATATGATAAATGAAAATAGTACATGCTTTTGTTTTTTTTTTAAATTTTAACAAATATTATACAATTAAGCTAATTTAGCTAACAACATCAATCAGTCATTGATACTTAAATGGGTGGTAAAATGTATGTTTCTTTATAAATTAAAATAAAAATCATAAATTACTCATCTTCATCATTATACATGGTATTATTAAATATTATATTTAAATAACTACTTTATTATAACATTAGGTAGGTATGTCTTAATCCTAATATTTATGTATCATAAAAATATTTGTATTTAAAATTATATTGTATTAGTGTTTTGCAACTGAATAGTTCCTTCTGTTTGGTTGGTGTTGTAAGCTATTTATTACCACCTACGAAATCTAAGTTAAAATATTATTAGTCCCATTTTTAAATTTTACTGTATTTTTTAAGTTAGGGGTTAAGTTGAGTTTGTTTCAATTTTTTGAATACATGTTATGAACTTAACTCATATTTTGCATTACTGCATAACAAATATTTTGATCTAACTGTATCATTTAATTTGGAATAGATTTATCATAGTCCTGGGCTTTTAAATTATGGTAACATTTTTGAAGGGTGTTTATCCAGCAGGTGCTCTATCAAATTTTATAAATGTTTGGCTACAGTTACCTGTGCATTTCTTTGTAGTAGTAGTAAAGTCGATCAAGTGCGCTTCTATATTCTATACTCCTTTATTTACCTATTAATTATAATGGTTATTACTTATTACATACTTCTCAATTTAAGCCGAAAATTATAATGTATAAATATTATGATAATGTAGATAGTGGTTCATAATAATAATAATATGAAATGGGGTGATTTCAGTCATGACATATTGAAATAGCTAAGTTGTTTTTTACATATTACCTTATTATTTGTAATAATATTCATAATTATTGTATTGTTAAAATACAACATAATATTATATAAATTTAAATTTGAAATATTTAAATATTCATAGTCTTTCACTATTAAATAGTTTTAAATTATTTAAGTGGTTCATAATATTATAAATATAAAATGGGGTAATATGTGGAATTTTCAATTTTGAATCAAATAATATAGGTAAGTGAAAAAAAGTTATACAATTAGTATGCATTTAAAATTACAATATGCTAGATGTGTACTTATAGGTTAGGCACTAAATGTATATTTAAAATTATGATTATTAACTTGCTACAATTAACTCAAAACTAATGTGAAATAGTTTTTAATGGTAATTAAAAAAAAAATTAATTAACCTATTAAAAGGTAAATCATAAAACAAGACCTATATCAGTATATCTTGTATATTATATAAGTTATAGTAAAATTTTAAATTAATATTGTATTGAAAAAATTAAGTCAATTAAACATTGTTAAATTGTAAAAATAACATTTTCAATATGGCTCTAATCACCTCATTTTATATAGATTTAGTTACATTTTTAAACTTTTATCAGTTGTATCATAGGGTTGTGCTGAATATGCTTTAATTTAAATAAATATAAGGTATATAAAACAATTTCTTAGGTAGCTTTGTAAGCGCCTCTGAAGTGATTTTACAAATTTGGTAATGAGCCTCATCAATTTATCATAAACCATCTGAAATTAATGTCAGCATACACCTATATTATATTGTGTGATTAAATAAAATTGTTTCATTAACTATTTAATTATTTATTAGTCGCTTACTATGTTTTAAAGCTATTAAGTACATATTAATATATCGTTAAACCACAAAATTAATTTAAAAATTATTGTGTTCAAATTTTGTAGTAGACAGTATTATAAGACATCTGACTCAATAATTTATTTTTATAATATATTGGTGTTTATTATATCTGGTATATTTGTTTAGTATTTATATGTATGTATACTGTATTGTAAACCTTAAAGTGTACCATACCTATTGATTTTTATTATACTATATTTTTTGGTAATTGATTTTTTTTTGACAATGTATATGTAAGTAATTTAAAAAATAGGTATACATTCTAAAGATATACTAAAATGTTATATTAGTGGGTTATAGTTTATTTAAAACAAAATCATGAATAATTTTAATAACTAGTTGTTCATATTATTCAAGTTTAGTCTTATTGTTATAAGTTATCTAACCAACCTTATAATTATAGTACCTATCCTATGAAAACACTTACCAATATACCTACATATTTAGCGTATACTAAAGAGTAATGAGTAATGTTTATATCATATACTTAAAATAAATAATCATAAATCAATTAACAAACATAAAAGAATTAAAAAATAAAATTACATTTTCAAATACAACAAATATTTCGGTTTTCGAACGAATAAACCTAGAGATCCTATTCTTACATTGGTTTTTCCATGATTAACTAACTAGCTAGTATCTGTTTCAACTTTTTGAGAAAACTTGAACTCAATCATGTGAAATTAAAGTATCATAGACCACGATTTGAGATAGCACTATCTTAAATTGTGCATAGACCTTAGATCATATACTATGGATAGAGCTACTGCATTATAAACGCGTACAACGAGTTGAAGACAACATAAAGACCAGTCACAAGTTAACTGATTTCTATTGCGCATGCGTGTCAGTACTCGTCGCATATTTATCACTAAGGTAGCGGTGATATAAACTGCACGCATGCGCATTTACACCTATTCACCTAGTTTGGATTCAAATATTTAGCCAATATATATATTTATGATCTAAGGCATAGACCATAATAAATTATCAGTTGTCACCAAAAAAACAAAGAGGAAAATAAGTATACAATGGTATATTTACAACCTATACTCCGGCCCACGAGAGATCAGTATATCAGCTATTCGACCAAAACGTGTCCAATTTCGCGCATCTCCCACTCAATCGTTCCCACTCAAACAACCGATAGCGTTTCGGCGACTGTCGGTGACGGTCGGCAACGCTTAACTGTATACACTGTGGGGCGTAATGTAAACTGTCTACAGGCTGTTGTAGTGAGAAGCAGTTGTACATTTACGCGCGCGCTTACTTTTTTATATTGTTTATATTTTTTGTATTGTGGTAATTTTTAAAAAAGAATGCCGAAGAATCCATTGATTTGAATGAACTTGCCAGGCATGCTGTTCAAAATGAGAATCCGCAATTATTACGTTCGCCTGTTAAAAGAAATCCAAATGGACGGGTAAGAATTTTTTAAATTTTTTAATATTTTAGATACTAAACGTTTTTAAAACTGAAATTCATATCAAGTAATGGTAACCTCATAAAATATTGAATTATACATTTTTTTGTTCATTTTTCGATATTTTTTATGCATTTTTGATGTTTTTTTATTGTTAATAATAATAATCATTTAAAATAAGTATGTTTAAAAAAAATTTCAACATATACAAATAAAAAAAATATTTATATTTATATTTTTTTTTCAGTTTGTTGGAAGCAGACAGAAGGTGATGATTATAAATCTGTATAAGACCAAACTTGAAGAGCAACCGGATATCAAGTACAAACCTTTGATTGCGTATTTATCAAAAGCATCCGGCATTGGACGTGATACTATTATTAATACCATACGAGATTACAAGAAGGACAACCAACTGAAGTCACCAAATAAAAAAAAAATTCGTGCTACAAACAAAGAAAAAATTGATGACTGATAAAAACGCTATAAGGCAAAAAATTCATGGTTTTTGGTTAAGAAATGAAGTTCCAACGTTAAAAAAAATTGTTCAAGCCATCAGTGATGATCCAGACTTACCGACTATACCAAGGACATCGTTACAACGCATTCTAAAGGAATTGGGATTTGAGTACACAAAAAGAACCCGAAACAGCGCACTTACTGAGCGAGGAGATTTAATTGTATGGCGACAAAAATTCATTATAGACATACGCCGTTTCAGAAATGAAGGTCGTACAATCTATTATTTGGATGAAACGTGGGTGAATGCAGGCGAGTGCTGTAGTAAGGTTTGGTTGGACAAGACGGTAACATCGCATAGAGATGCATTTGTTAAAGGACTATCGACAGGCCCGAAAAATCCAACAGGTAAGGGCAAGAGGTTGATTGTTGTTCACATCGGGTCATCGGAGGGTTTCGTCGAGGGTGGTCTACTGTGTTTTGAATCACAAAAAAACACAGCAGACTATCACGAAGAAATGAATGGGGACACATTTTACGACTGGTTTTGCGGAGTTTTGCCCAAACTTAAAGAAAACTCGGTTATAGTAATGGACAATGCTTCATACCATTCTGTAAAAAAGGACCCCATCCCTACAATAGCCTGGAGAAAAGACAAAATCGTTGAATGGTTGACTTCAAAAGGCTGTAATGTGGATACGTCGTTAGTGAAACATTTGTTGTTGGAAAAGGTGCGGGAAATTAGACATCATCACGACAAATACGTAATCGATGAAGAAGCTTTGAAATCAAACAAAACTGTACTACGTCTTCCGCCTTACCACTGCGAATTGAATGCGATAGAAATGGCGTGGTCGGTTGTGAAAAATCACGTGAAAAAAAACAACGCTTCATTCAAAATTAACGACGTAAGACAATTACTGATCGATGGCATCAAAAAAGTTACACCAGACATGTGGGCCAATTTTGTAAGTCATGCAATAAAAGAAGAAGACAAACTCTGCACTGTTGACAACAATACGGATGAACTATTGGATCAAGAAGATACATCGCATGTCATGCAAATCACAGGGGACATTTCTTCCGATGATTCAGATTGATTTTTATAATTTTTTGTTATTACTTTTTTGTTTTTAATGTATTTTTTTGTAAATTTTTGACGACGTATTTCTATGTATTACAATAACCTATATAATTACATATTTAATATAATTTGTTTGCTTATACTTTTGACGTGTATGTATTGAAATATCTTAAAATATAAACATTGTATACAAAATAAAAAAAAATAGTGTTAATGACAATTCATCACCCTGTATAGTATAAGCACATTTTCAACACTCTGTATACAGGTCGTAGCACACGACGATTGCGGGACATAGTGGGGGGAAATCGGGTTCAGCGCCGTCGCTGCTGGTCATTCTGCATGCGCGTGACGGTACTGATCGCTCGTGGGCCGGAGTATAGTCTATGGGTAAACCTCAGTTGATAGCATACCTATTTATTTTGTCATGATAAAAACAGAACAACAAAAATATAATTCATAATTGATAATATCATAAATTAATAACATAATCAAATAATATCACTACACTAATATGATAATAGTTTTTGTAAATTAAAAAAAAAAATGATCGGATTTTTAAATCGTGGAACTGTAAAATTATCATATTATTCCATTTTCTACTATTATCATACATTTATATCACAATTTAAGATAATTGATGGGACTATCTTAATCGTGGTATCATTGCGCATTATTATTACCTAGTTGCATATTTTATTATTTACTTTCTGCATAATATTATATTCGTATAATAATTATAGAAAATGGAAATTCAACTTATACGATAGAATTCTATGGAAATACCATTTTAATTTTAAAATAATTATGTGTGAAACTGTGATTAAAATAAATTTGTTATAATATTATTTCCAGACTTTCAGTTTTTCACTAATCATTCCTCGGTAGTTCGGTATGTCCAATTAGTCGATAGGTTAATAAATGATTAGGGTTCAAAGTACAATAGTTATCATTTATTAATTGCTATTTGTTACCTTAGATCAAATGGTATCGAATTTATCAGTTATAGCTCTTGGTCTTTACGATTTTTGCAGAGGTACTGACTAAACGCCTTCTTCAACCACCAATATTTTGAGGAGCTGTATCTCGCAAACGAATGAACGAAACATAAAAATTTTAACGCACAAATTCATAAAAAAAAAGTTTTACTAATTCATGACCTTTTTAATACATGTTACCATTTGAAAATAAAAAGTTGATAGTCGTTTTACCAACAAATATAAGGGTAAAAAAATTAAAATATTAAACAGCTTTAGAAAAGCTTAAAACTAAAAGTTTAAAAAATAAAAATTCAAAAAATATTAATACTTTTGGAAATAATTAGTGTACCCACTTAAATGGATCACCCTGTATACTACCTTGTTCTATAACCTGTTTATCAATTTAGCATGTTTTGAAAAAAAGCATTAAGACCAATGCCATGCTACAGCATATATATCGCCAGACAGAAATGACAAAAGGTTTTTTTTGTCCAAACGACACAACCATCCAATTAGACCATTTGATGTGAACGTACCATTAATTCGGCAAAATATAACAGAAAAAGCATTAAAAAAAACTGTCCAATCATTTACACCTCGTGGTATATACATGGAGGCCATTGTAGAGTTTGTATACATTTGTTTTTATTCATGGTGTAATAGAAAATATGCAATATTATTTACATTTTTTTAAATATTATTTTTATAACTCAACATGTTACTGATTTGAAGTGTTTGTATGTATGTTCATTATATTAGTTTTCCTGATGGTGCACAGCAATACACATTTTTGCAAAGTGCTGAGAGGATGAGACGTTTAAGGCGTCGATGTTTTCCAGCCACACCAAGGAACCTAGCCGAGTTGCATTATTTGTTGGTGGCTGATGAAAATAAAGAGTATACTCAGACTCTCCAAAACCCACCAAATAGGTAAAGCATTAAATGTATTTTTACTTTTTTATTGAGAGTTTTAACAAAATAATTACATTTTTAACAGGTTTTATCAAGGTCTTCTTGTAATACAAGGAATTGTACAGGGTTAGGTTAGGTTAGGTTAGGTTGCCAAACATTCAACAAATTGAAAACGAACTAAGAAATGTATGAACAGTTATTTAATCAAAAATTAATGTAAGGAAGTTTTCTAGATTAATTCAATATATTTACAGATACGTACAGCAGGATGTGATGGCACTTTTAAAACTGTACCTACATTTTTAAATAAAGATGCTACGTACCAGATTTTTTCATTCCACGTAATTTTTAAAAATGTTGTAAGCTTAATATGTTTTAATTTATTAATAATTTTAAATTAATGTTATTATTATAGAATAGAAAAATACACTTTAAACAGTATAGTAATTTACATTACTTTGTAGTATTATCATATTGAACTATTAAAATAAATATTTTTTTTTTTTTTTGCAGAGTTACCCATTAGTTCATGCTATTTTATCTTCAAAATCGCAGGAGATTTATACAGAATTTTTAAGATATGTTAGAGCAGTATTACCTCTGACATATTGTGATTTAACAATCATCACTGATTTTGAATATGGGCTAATAAACGCAGTGAACATCATATTTCCTGAAAGTAAGCACCAGGGGTGTTATTTTCATTTTTGTCAGGTAAAAATCAGTTGTATACTATATGTATTTTGTTAAACCTGCAAATATTAATTACAATTAATTTTAGGCTGTTATTAGGTTCACAAGAAATAATAGAATCCTTTTATTTAATTTAATAAAAATAAATGCAAATGGTGCACGTGTACTCAGAATGGCAATCACTAATTTATAACAGATTTAAATAGCTATACTAGTTTAAATTTGACACTTAAATACTAACATACTAATTTTATCAACGATAAAGTCGGCTCCCTAAAAAACTACACAACATACTACAAAAATAGGACTAATGCTGGCAGAGCCAGTGGCGGTGTGGCAATCTATGTAAATTCAAATTATCATTAATACCAATCTAGAAGTGGTCGCAGTAAATATTTTAATCGAAAATTCAATAACAATCTGCAATTTATATCTACCAAACTCTCAAAATTTTGAGCAATCCGATATTCAAAACATAATTAATCTACTCCCCTCCCCTTATATTCTCTTAGGAGACTTCAACAGCCACAGTCCTTTGTGGGGCTGCCCCACTCTTGAATCACGAGAATCAAAAATCGAGCAAACATTATACAGCAACAATGACCTCAATATACTTAACAGTGGCCAAGCTACAAGGGTTAGCGCAAGCACGGGACACTTTTCAGCCATCGACCTTTCATTCTCATCAGCTACAATCACTCCCTACATAGATTGGGATGTCATACCAGAATTATCAAGCAGTGAGCACTTTCCTATCATTATGACGCTAAATCACACAAACTCCCATAATCATTATACTAGAAAAAAAATGGAAATTAAAAAATGTCGACTGGAATATATATCAAACAGAAATTGATAAAAATATTGATTCAACTCCTTGGACTTATACCAATAATGTAGAAGATAAGATAAAACTGTTCACCGACCTCATTATAAATATAGCCTCTGACGTTTTCAAATTAACTAGTTACTCTGGAAAGAGACTTCCAGTCCCTTGGTGGAATAAAACAATTAAACAAGCTATACGGAAAAAAAAGACTGCCTTTAACAGATACAAACGAACTTTAGACCTACAAGATTTTATACAATTTAAAAAAAAACAAAGCGCTAGTCAGATTAAAAGCGAAAAAAAAAGTCATGGATAAATTTTACATCTAGTTTAAACAGTCATATTTTCCCAACCATAATGTGGAATAAAATTAAAACATTAAAAGGAGTCCCTTTTACACAAATAAAAACACTGTTGGTAGGGCAAACCGTTTTTACAGATCCTAAAGAGATAACCAACCAAATAAGTCAGTTTTTTTAGTCAAACAATAGTAACTCTAGTTTGAATCCAGACTTTGAAATTTAAAGAAACGCAAAAATTGATTACCTTACCGAGCCCCACAATAACAGCAAGCCAAGGTTCAATTCTCAACGATCCTATCACAATGTCAGAACTTAACTCTAGTCTTGAAGGTAAAAAAAGTAACAGTTGTGGACCAGACAACATACCGTTCTTATTTCTCCAGAACATCTCCATTAAAGGCAAAATCCTACTCCTCGAGTTATATAACAATGTTTGGTCGTCCGGTATTATACCATCGTTATGGAAAAATGCTAGCATTACCCCTATTCCTAAGAAAGAGCAAGACAAACATAAATCATCAGGTTATCGCCCTATTTCTGTTGTATGTAACCTGAACAAAACACTTGAAAAAATAATTTTTAACAGGCTCAATTGGTATGTACAAAGATTCAATCTGTTATCTCCAAACCAGCACGGATTTAGGAAATCTCACTCCACTTCAGATTGCCATGTTAAAATTGAAACAGAAATACTTGAATCTTATGCCAACAAACAAACCATGATTCTCATTAGTCTAGACCTTCAGAAAGCTTATGACACAGTCTGGCGACATAGAGTCTTCAATATACTGAGGAAATGGCACATTAATGGACAAATGTTACAATTTCATAATAAGTTTTCTTAAAGAACGTTCTTTCCAAGTAAGAATTAATGAACATATGTCAGATAAATTTGATCTCGAGAACGGAGTCCCACAAGGATCACCCCTGAGCATTCTACTTTTCCAAGCTGCAATCAACAACCTACCTGATTAAATTGTACTTCCTGTCAAATCAATTATGTTTGCCGATGACACACATATTTATCTCAAAGGGAAAAACACTAAATCAATGACACGTCGACTCCAAGATTGCCTAAATGATTTGTCCAAGTGGTGCTTCCACTCAGGTTTTATTTTCTCACCAGAAAAAACCAAATGTATAATGTTTACCAAAAAGAAACAAAGTTCAAAACCAAAGTTATTTTTGGGAAACACACCCTTACCCTTTGTAAACAACATAACAATTCTAGGTTTGATTTTTGATAGCAAGCTTACTTGGAAACCTCATATAAGTAAGACCAAAACAATCACGACCAAAAGTATCAATATCTTAAAAACGTTGAGCCACACTGAATGGGGAGCTGAAAGTAATATATTAATCAACCTACATAGATCTATCGTTAAGTCCAAACTAGACTATGGATCCATCTGCTATACCAATGCAAATCCCAATATTCTTAAAACAATTGATATAATTCACAACAGCGGTCTAAGAGTTGCAACTGGGGCATTTCGAAGCAGCCCCATTCCAAGTATATTATCTATCTCTGGAGAACCTCCCACTCATATTCGTAGAATCAAATTAGCTCTAAATTATATTACTCGCCTCCTATCCTTCCCAGAAAACTCAACATTACCGTTTTTAACAGAAAATCGTTTTGCAAATATATTTTGCTCCAATCCCAATCTAAAAAAAACACTGGGCTTAAGGATGTTATATGAAGTGTCACACATCAATATTGATCCAAATTTAATCATCAAACGAGAATGCAGTGTGGTGCCTCTCTGGAGGGTTCCAACATTTCTTGTGGACACCAGTCTAGCGGATCATAGTAAAAAAGAAACGTTAAATGTTATATATAAAAATTTATTCAATGAAATCATGGACTCTTTCCCATCCAAACCACAAATCTATACAGATGCCTCCAAAATGAACTCAGGTGTTGCGATCGCTATCATAAACGGAGAGCAATCCATATCGTACAAATTACCAGACCATAACAGTATATATACGGCGGAATACTTTGCACTACTGGAAGGAGTCCACCTAGCCATTCAACTACCCGATTCCACCATTAACATGTGTACAGATTCGCTCAGCGCTCTAAACAATCTGAAATATAATTTACACTCAAGCATCCTAGCAATCAAAATAAGCTATATCATTGAAAAAGCCAACAAGAACATACGGTTCATATGGACACCTGGCCATTGTGGAATTGATGGTAATGAGAAAGCTGACAAAGTAGCTCGTGAAGCAGTAAATCACCCTCTGACCGAAATACGCACGTACTCCTCACTCTTCGACATCCATAGGAATGTCAACACCTTTTGTATTAATTTATGGGAATCTGAATGGCGTTGTACACCTAATAATAAACTGAGAGAAATAAAAAATACTACCGAATACTGGCCTAAACCCCATACATCAAATCGCAAAGATGAAGTAGTTATCAATAGATTACGTATAGGCCACTCAAAGATGTCCCATGGACATCTTATGCGTAAAGAAGAACCAGCAATGTGCCTAACCTGTGGAGAACCTCTCACAGTCAAGCACCTCCTTATCAACTGCCGTATCCATACAGATACCAGAAAAAGTCTAAAATTACCCGACAACCTCTTTGAATTCCTCAGCCTTATCCATGAAACACCAACAAAATAATCATATTTTTAAAACAAATTGATATGCATAATTTAATTTAAGAATTTATTGTATAACTTTAATCTATTATGTAATAATTACCAATTTTTGTTGCAAGCTAATAACCTTAGCAGTTGATGCTGTACCATGAATAAAAAAAAAAATTTCTGGAAAACCAAAATTTTGTAGAATTTCGCCAGTCTCGGGCAAATTTGAATGTAAGTATATTCTTAATTATTTCAAATTAAATTATCTAAAATAAAATATACATGATTTAAACAAAGTTCAATATGTTGTGTTTTAATAGATTCGAAATGGAGTTCCCACCCAAGCGAGAACAAACAACACAAATGCAATTAGGGACTTCCTGCAGGAACTCGCAGTAGATGAAGAACCTAATCGTATATTGACATTCTTAAGGCGAGCAGGTCATAGGGTTGATGGGTACATTGCTCAAGAAATTGGTCATCATCCTGGTATGTATTATTCTTTTGAACACCACTGCAAATTAATACTAATTAAAATGTGTATTCTATTATATACATACTTATATATTGTAAATTATTTGTTATGTTTATTTGTGTGTGTTTTTGTATATTGTACAAAGAGGACAGTTTGTACCTTAACTTGATTTTTTATAGGTTTTTATTTGAGTGAAAATATTTAGATACCTACTTTAAAAAAAATATTACCTTGTTTGTGACAGTTATATTTTGAGTTATACATTATGTATAAATGTACAATTAATTAAATGTCTGGTAATCCAGTACACTAACATTATAGTATTTACTATTTAGTATAATATACATTTAAGATTTATTAATATTTGAAATTTTGAATTTGTAATATGTTATAGCTACCTATAGGCTATATTCCGCATTTACAATAATACATTATAATAGTATCGTTCATTTTGTTAATTGTATTAATATTTCAACCATCAAGATCAAAAATCGTGCAAAAGCAAGATTTTTGTTGCACAGTATGTAATGCCGTATTTATTGGTATAAATATGGAAACTGTATTTATAACTGCATATGGTGAAAAGGTGAACCTAGAAGTTGAAGTTAGATGCCCATTTTGTTGATTTCACTTAAACCACCATGTGAAACTGTTAATGGAAACAGTTTTTTCATGAGAAATATTTCCAAACAGAACAATCTCCTAAATGACTTGGGTACATGCATACTCTAGTTACTGTATCTTGCTGACTATAATTGAAAAAAAAAACTATATTAATTAAATTATTTTGAAAATTGTATTAATTTAATTGCACAATATCATATTACAAATCAATGTAGTAATAATGGTAACCAATCAATATTATTCATAGTCCCAACACAAAATTTGTTCCAATATAATATAGCAAACATTATTGTGTTATAGTTGTAAACCCATTATTATCTATGCCCTATGGACAAATAACAATATAAACTTTTTAATATTATGAATAATTATTAACTCACCATTTACCATTACTATAAAATTTAACAGTAAACAATTACAAAATCTCAGGTGTTAAATCCACATCTGACTGCAACTTTGTAACATCGTTTTAATGTATCTGTTAAGTTGTTTCAGATGTATCATAAGTCCAGTGGCGTCATTTGGGGTGGGAAGGGGGCAACTGGGGCATTTGCCCCAGTCTAGTATTTACATTAACCTTAAGTCGGCACATTTACCAACACCACCCCCCACCCTTAACCACTATGGCAATAGACTATGAGTGTAAAAAAATTTTGAGTCGGAAAAGCAGTGAAAAGTTGCCCTAGTCTAATAAAATCTGAAATGACGCCACTGCATAAGTCATAACCAATAAGTAATACATTACAGACATTTTACAGGAACCGAAACCTACCTTAGAACAACCACAGTGGCGGTCGAGATACGGGGCCTGGACGCAGACGCAACCCCAGAAGACTTGGTCAGTGCAATATCCGCTACAACAACGAAAGGAAACATCAAGGCAATGAAACCCGGTTATGGAGCGAAATCTACAGCAGTGATGCTGCTTTCTGCCAGAACAGCCAACGAACTAGCCAGAGAACCGCGGTTGCGTGTCGGTTGGGCATCATGCTCAATCAGAATACGCCTCCCCGTCATCAGATGCATTCGCTGTCTCGATTTCGGGCATAGGAAAAACGCGTGTACCGGACCCGACCGCACAGGAACATGCCTCAACTGTTGGGGGCATGGACACACGAAAAAGGACTGTGACTCAAAAGCAAGGTGCGGGCTGTACGAAGTAGACGGTATTGAAGGTACGGGGGATCACTTTTCCGGAAGCGGTAAATGCCCGACCTTTAAACGATTCCTATCAGTCTGCAGGAATAACCAATGACCTCCTTCCTAGCTTAAAACCTGAACTACTGTAAAGCAGCGCAAGACCTGATGTGTCAAACAGCATCCGAGGAGGAAATCGACTACATCTTTGCCACCGAATACAACGCAGTAGGAGCTCTGCACTGGTACCCAGTAGTGGAAAAGCAGCTATACTTTGCAACAGAAACCGCCTAGTAAACGACACTGGCTCAGGCAAAAACGGTTTCAAATGGATCGAATCAGAAGGCATTGCACTCTACTCGTGTTACTGGTCCCCGAACACTACATTTCAGGAGTACGAGCAATTCCTGACCAGGTTAGAGAGGAGCGTCAGGGGAAGGAACACCGGAGTCATAATAGCAGGCGACTTCAACGCTTGGCACACGTCTTGGGGATCCAGGTGCAGCAACAAGAAGGGCGAAGCACTGATGGACTTGGTCACCTCCCTCGGGCTAGTCATATGCAGCAACAGAGGCAACTCCCCGACATTCCAGCGTGGAAACACGGAATCCATCGTCGACATTACCCTAGCATCACCAGGATTAGTGACAAAAATGAAGAACTGGGAAGTCTTCACCGTGACCACGCTGAGCGACCACAATTACATAAAGTTCACACTGCAATCGCCGTCCACCAACCCTAACACAAGAGGCAGCAAACTCAAACTGGACTACAGGAAACTAGAAGAATCCCTAAGAACCGGCGCCCTCATAAACGGTATAACGTTAGATGCCGAAGGATGCGCTACCAGCTTATCCGCAGAGATCCGAGAAGTTTGCGGAACGGATACACCCACAACATCGGGCAAGAGGAAGTCAGTTTACTGGTGGACGCCCGCAATAAGCGCCCTTAGGAAGCAAGCAAACCACACACGAAGGGTCCATCAGAGGAAGAAAAAAAGAGTAGGGTCAGAAAACTGTACTGCTGAACTCAACGCGATGAAAGAGGCCAAACTCGAGCTCACCAAGGCTATCAAAAACGCTAAGGAGCGCCACTGGAAAAACCTCTGCGACGAAGTAGAACGTGACGCCTGGGGCAAGCCATATAAGCTGGTCATGGGAAAGCTGACCAGAAGCCGCCCAGCAGCAGAACATCAGCAACCCGGAGTCCTCCAAGCCGTGGTAAACGGGCTATTTCCAGTCCATCCACCCAGACACCCACGCACCTGGCCAAGGGAAACGGCCCCAAGAGTGACACGCGAGGAGTTATCCAGAGCAGCTAATACTCTGAAGAATAACATCTCCCCTGGCGTCGACGGCATCACAAACGAGGCATTCAGGACGATAGTGCGCTGCCAACCGGAGACCCTGCTAGAAATATTCAACAAGTGCCTAGAGGAGGGACACTTTCCACGCGCGTGGAAAAGATCCCGTTTGGTGCTCATCAAGATGGGCGACAAGCCTGCAGGAGTGCCCTCATGGTACTGGCTACTTTGTCTACTCGACTGCACTGGGAAGCTGTTTGAGAAAATCATCGACAATCGCCTAAGTAACATCCTCGAAACAAGCGTCCACGACGATCTCTCAGATTGCCAATACGGCTTTCGTAGAGGGTGGAGTACCCTGGACGCAATAAACCAGGTGTGCAGGTTCGTCAACGAAGCTGGAACTAAAAACAAGGTAGCTATACTAACTCTGGATATACAGAATGCGTTCAACTCTGCTCCTTGGGAGTAAATCCTGGAAGCTATGGCCAACAAGGGACTACCAGCCTACTTTTGCGGGATCATTAATCACTACTTTAAAGACAGGACCCTCCATTTCCGAGAACCGAGCGGAGTAGAAACGGTAACGGACCTCTCCAGCGGCGTACAACAGGGATCAGTCCTCGGGCCAACCCTGTGGAACATCCTGTACGACGGACTGCTCAACGAGTCTCCCTGGCGGCACGAAGTACTTGGCCTTTGCAGATGACGTGGCCATCTTAGCCCGGGCCGAAGGAACCTGGCAACTTCAGACAATGCTCGAAGAAGCGGCGGAGACAACCAGAGCCTGGCTGCAAACGTCCGGCCTTAACCTGGCGGTCCAAAAATCCGAGGCAGTAGTCATCACAAACAAGCGTCACCATAACGAACTCGTCATCGAAATGAGCGTCAGTCACATCACTGTAGGAGAGAACTTGAAGTACCTGGGCATCCAACTCGACCAGAAATTGTGCTTCACAGAACACGCAAGGCTGACGGCAGTTAAAGCCAACAGAGCTGTCCAGAACCTTTCGAGGATCCTCCCGAACGTGAGCGCCACAAAACAGGCGAAACGGAACCTACTATCCAGCGTAGTGCATTCCTTCTTCCTTTACGGAGGCCAGTATGGGCAGGAAAAATGAGCCGAAGCGGTCTGGCTGAGCTCGCGAAAGTACAGAGGAGAATCGCTCTACGGGTTGCGTGCGCCTACCGAACGACCTCCTCGGACGCGGTCATGGTTGTGACGGGTATCACCCTATAGATCTCCAGGCTATCAGACGGAAAACGACACACGACCAACGACAGACCCCGGACTCACAAAATTCTCCACAGGAAACTGAAGACAAAATCACTTCAGTGTGGCAGTCCAGATGGGACAGCTGCTCCAAAGGACGATGGACGTACCAAATAATAAAGAGCGTGGCAACGGAAAAACCGGAAGCACGGTTCAGTCAACTACTGGCTAACGCAAGCGTTAACTGGACACGGCTGCTTCGGGTATTACTTCCACAAGTACGGGAAACTAGACGTTGCTGAGTGCTGGTACTGTGGACACCATACCGACGACGCTTTTCACACATTCTTTAAATGCGACGCTTGGGAAATCCGGAGTTTTAGAGTGGAGACAGAAGTCGGCAGAACGCTATCCCCGGAAACAATGATGGAGCTGATGCTAAAGGACATCAAGACCTGGAACATCATCAGCCAATTTATCCAGGACGTACTCCAAAAGAAGACCAAAGAAGAAAGAAGGAGGCAACAAGGCGGAGCAATATAAGACCTTAGTTAAGCATAGTTTTGTAGGCCGAAGGCCAAATCAAGGGTGTTAGAAGCTCCCTCTATTTGTATTTGTACTGTAAATGTATCTAATGTAATGTATATTGTTTCAATAAACGATGATCACTGGGGGGTGAAATGATTCACATCAGTGCCCCCCCCAGCTGACGATTAATAAATGTAAAAAAAAAAAAAATACTATACAGAACTTACATGATTTCAGATATGAAGGTTTGAATGTGATTGATGTAGCTTGTAAATATAGGTAGCTAGGTACATATTCTACAATACGATCATGAATTAACAAGCAATAAGCAGTTACATCTGCAAGCGAATCTGAAGCTTCAATTTCCAATTGAACATCTACCGCTGAGGCTGTGGTTGAATCGTTCTGTTTTGAAGTGTCGATAACTATAATTGGTGCGTTTGCTAGAACAGTAGAAGGATTCAATATCAAGTTACGAATACTTTTTTCATAGTACGATTCTTGAAACGATGAATACATATTATACAATATAGTAAAATTATTTGCTGAAAAATCTAAATTCAAATTATCGTATGGGTAAGCTATCGAGTTCAGAAATACTTTAACGTTTGTTAAATTACAATGATCAAATATACTACAATCTTTCGTTAACACATTTTTGCGTCCTTTTTGTAATCCAATTATGATGAATCGGAGTTTTTCTAATTTTGAAGCAGTTTTCAAATTCCATACAACTAATACCGATACAACGAAAAATCCCGTTATAACGAAAGTCATAGAAGTTCCCTGCCGAAAAGCTATTAAAACAATGTTAAACTAATCTCAATATAACGAAATGATTGATTTTTAAAAATCCCGATACAACGAACTATTTGTACAGCGTACAGGTTAAAATATATGAATTTTCCCTTCTTAATTTATTTAATCTAAAGATAACAAGCATACGATTTTACGAAATTATCAAGCCATTAAATTGTCATTATGTGTGACCGTGTTATTCCGCGTCAATCGATAACGCGACACAATCAGTAGGGTGTAAATCTTCATAAAGCTCTCACGTTGGTAGTTTTTATTTTTCCGTATTTTATGCTCCTTCTTGTAGGTACGTGATGAGTTCTTCATTGAAAAGAAAGCAATTTTCGTTGGAAGAGAAGAAAAACATCATTTCTGAAGTAGACAATGGATTGAAGAAAGGCGAGGTGGCAAAAAAGTATGGCATATCTCCATCAACATTGTCAACCATTTTGAAGGACCGAGAAAGCATCTTGAAACAACTGCAGACTTCTGTTTTTAACCCGAGCAGGAAAGGCACAATTTGAAGACGTTGATACGGCGATTTACAAATGGTTTCAAGATGTTCGTTCCAGAAACGTTCCTCTGACGGGTCCTTTAATTCGAGAAAAAGCCTTAGAATTGGCTAAAATGCTCGAAGTTGAGAATTTCCAAGCAAGTGTCGGATGGTTAAATCGTTTCCGTGAGCGGTATGGTGTGTTGTCCAAATGCATTTCTGGAGATGCGAGTGACGTGCCAATGAATTCTGTTAACGAATGGCGAAATGGAGAAGTTGCTGCACTCATCAAGAAATACGACCCAGACGATGTCTTTAATGCGGATGAAGCTGGAGTGTTTTTTCAGCTTGAACCAAAAAGGACATTAGCCCAGAAAGGAGACAAGTGTGTAGGGGGTAAAGCTTCCAAACAACGCATCACCGCTCTGTTCTGTTGTAACAAATCGGGAACGGAGAAACGAAAAATCCTCATCATTGGTAAATCTACAAAACCTCGTTGTTTTAAAAACTGTAAATCATTGCCATGCATTTATAAATTTAACAAGAAAGCATGGATGACCCAAATAATTTTTAATGATTGGTTGATAGATTTTGATACAGAAATGAAAAAGAAGAAGAGGAAAATTCTTCTTCTTATCGACAACTGCACTCCACATAATGCACCACCAAAATTGTCAATTATTTATATGTAATAAAGTTATTTATTTTTTTCCACAAATTATTTACATTTGAATTATTTATTTATTACATACATATTTGTATTTGAATTATACATATGTATGTACATAATGTTTTTGAGTTTGTTTTTATTCGAATTTTCAAAATTTCGTTACAACGAAATTTCCGTTATAACGAAAAAAAAATTCAGTCCCTTGGAGTTCGTTGTAACGAGAACTTACTGTATATTTAAAAGGGCCCTTCTTTAGTAGCTGCCTTGAGGCCCTGAGACCCTTAAGTTCGGCCCTGGCAATAATAAATTCTAGTAGGTACCTAATCATATAAAATAAATATCTCGTACTGATCTACATAATACATGCTATAAATTATAATGGTATAAGGCTGTAAATGTAAAATAAAAATCTTGAATCAATATTCAAATTAATTAAAACAATTATTATTATAGTATAAGTATTCTGTATGACTAAACTATTGTGGCTTATGACTACCCCAAAATAATGAGTTATAACTTATAAGTATACACGCACCGTACTTCTTATTAGTGATTACGAATTAGGACAACGGAAGTAATAGTATCAGACTACTAATAGCTGTATTTCTAGAAATGTGTATAAAAATAAATAATCAAGTATAAGTAATTATATCTATAACTATTGTAATACTCGAATTATCATAAAGTAAACTCTGAAAAATAACCATTCCTTCTGGATGATTCGACGTGATCACACTAGTTAAATTCAACTTTTGTAACTTTTTTACAATTATTATACGTTCGCTACATTGTTTATCATGGCAAATAAAAAAAATGTACTAAAACGTAAGCGATCAACTAAAAATATGGTTACTAAGACACTTTCGCTAAGACGATCTAAAAAACCAAAGTAAGTGCCCTAAATTACATATTATTTATTTTAAAATTAAAAACATATTACCAATTAAAATTTAATTTTAAAAACTTAGTATCTTGGTTTAAAACGAAAAAAAATACTCTATTGTTTAATTCTAGTCCCCCCCACCATGAAAATTATTTTTTTAAGAAGACTGTCATTTTTACGCAAAACCAGTTTTCGACAAAATCGATAATTTTATTTAACTCTAACTCAAAAAATAATGTAAATACTTGAAATTTTCATCAAATGTTTATATTGGCGCTATACACGTTTTCAGTGTTTTGACTTTTTTTGAAGTATTTATTATTCAAAAAGTATATGGTTTATAGTTTTTTTTTCAAAATATTTCACTAATTTTTAATCAATTTACAGAAATTTGAAATATTTGATTCTTTAATGTTGATAAAAAAAAAATGTACCGAGTCAAAGAACTTGAAAATTTAATAGAAGACCCCACATGAGTTGTTAAAAAAAAAAACACCCATCACTTTAAAATCAATACAGTTCATTACTTCGTTCAGAATTTAAAAACCTGGTGTTACGTAAAAATTTTCCTTTTACCTAAATTTCTTTTGTTTTTCCCGATTATTTTAAAAACTACTGCGAAATTTCACTCTTGAACTTTCCAAAGTACCAACTAGATTAAATTTGCTACAACACTCAAAGTTAAAAATCGTAGACTATATCAGTTGTTACAGACCGAAAAAAACCCATCACATCATTGTTAAAACCAATAAATTCATGGCACCGCTAAGTTTTAAATTATATAACAATTCCAAAAACCTGCAAGATTAAAGTTTCAAAGTTTAAAATTGTGGTTCCCAATTCATACGTTGTGCTAGGAAAGCTATATGTCATACAATAAGCTGAAACCTTAATAATATTGTTGTTGAAATATAAATTATAATTGATTTATAATAATATAATTTTATTTGAGTACCTAAGACTTAATTCATTTCAGTTTAATCACTGATGATACTAGTGTATTAGAAGATTATACACCAATATCCAATTTCAATATTAGTGAAAATAATGTTCAATTGGATAATACATTTGTTGATAGTAGTTCTCCGATTCAAGGAACAAACATAAATATTTCAACTATGTAAGTCTAAAAATATGTATGATTATAATTAAATTTATATATTAGATCTTTTAATAACATAAGCATTTAATAATCTAAAAACAACAAAAAATGAATAAATAATAATAAATAAATATTTGTATACAGAAAATATTCTACCTTCTACTGAAAAAGACTCAAATTATTACGATGATGTTCTAGTTCAACAACTATAAGTTTTTATTTGAATATTTTTATGTATTCCTAAATACGAAATAATAAAAAATTACAAATATTTTATTTTATTTGTAATAATATTATAATTATATTTATTAGGAATTTTAGTATATCTTCACATTCGTTGACTGTTGTGACTGAAAATGATGAATCGACATCCTATTCGTGATATTTTTAATTAGTTAAATAAAATACCTAATAATCTTTTATTGAAGACATTTATTTTTAAATATTAGGACTTAGTCTGGTCGAAGAATAGTTGATATAAAATACTTAATTGATCAAGTACAAACTAGACATATAGGTGGGTTTGATTGCTCATTTGTTGATATGGACTATCAATCGGAAAGCATATATGGGTTTCAAACCATCATCACTTTTAAATGCAAAGTATGTAATATCAAAAAAACTTTGTATTCCGAAAGATGCAATGAAACTATGATTCCAATTAACAAAGCTGTCGTAAACGTTTGTCAAACAATAGGTATATTGGTTTTAAATAATTAAAATAATAGACACGAGCGAGTAGTGAACATAATAATAACATTATTATTATTATTATATAAAACAAGGAATAGGACATTCTCAAATGTCAGAACTAGCAGCGTCGTTAGAAATGCCATCATTATCATGTAATGCATTTCATAGACTACAAACCAAAGTAGGATCTATTCTAAAAAATTCTGCATTTGACGAAATGAAAAAAGCTGGCGACGAGGAACGCAAAATGGCATTAGAATGCGGAAATGTCGATAGTGATGGAATTCCCATGTGCACTGTAGTAGCCGATGGACAGTGGGTCCAAACGATCATACAAAACTAAGTATGATGCTCTATCTGGAGTGGTAAGAATATATTATATTAAAGATATTAAAAAAAAAAAATTATGACCGGCTAAAAATGATAATACAAGTTACATTGGTAATTTAATTAGGCAACTATAATTGGACTTAAAACACAAAAAGTGTTATTTGTTGGTATACGTAACAAATACTGTATGATGTCAAAAATATAATTCAAAAAACGAAAAAGTTCCTGAACATGAGTGTTTTTTGAATTGGACAAGACCGTCAACCGCCATGGAGGCAGACGGCGTACTTGAAGGTTTTACAAAAAGTATAGAAATGCATGGTTTAAAATATAATCAACTCATTGGTAAATAAAAAAAAGTAGTTTTTTGAATTAAATCATATCATACTAATATATTTAATTTACCTAATATTTAATAGGAGATGGAGATAGCAGTGTTACGAAAAAGCTTAACGAACTTTCCCCCTATGGTCTGACATTTTCAATTAAAAAGATTGAATGTGTTAATCATTTATTGCGGAATTATAACTCCAAACTAACCACTTTAGCTAGAATTACAAAATATCCTAGTCGTATTCGAAAACATATACTTACAAATATTTTTAGATTCCGAGGAAATGTTATCAAATCAGCAAAATATTGGAAAGATACTGTTGGTCTTTCAAAGTTGGAAAAAATTAAAGGTTTGATTCTAATTTTTATACCATTTTTTGTAGAAAATAGTAGAAAATTATTATTTAAAAAAACGAATGTACCTATATATGCAAATAATAAGTCGTTTATTGCAAAAGTTAGTATTTACACCAAGAAACTTTCGGTTATAAATATCATAAAGGTACTTTCTCATTATTTATTTTTAATTTGTTTATTTGTTAAATAGTAAACATTTGTTATATACGTTTCAGGGATAAGAAAATATTTGTTAAATGGACCTTATCATCGTCTAGGCCAGTGGTCTCAAACACGCGGCCCGCGGGCCACATGCGGCCCGCAACCCCTTTTGATGTGGCCCGCAATAAATATTTATTTCTTCAAAAATTGTTTGATTTTTTTGTTTTATACATTCGTAATAGGAATTTCCCAAAATAATTTAATTCGATCATGATAAGCGCAATGCGATAAAAATAATCTATTAAGATAAGTGTTATTATTTAACGTGTATTACGTGTAGGTACGGGTTCTTATTATACTCAGTTCGTGAATGTAGTTTGTGTGCGCTACTCGTTCAATAAAATGTCAAGTGTTAAACGTAAAATCGGTCAAGAAGGACGTATTTTTCAAGAAAAATGGGGCTATGCATATTTTTTTACCAGTTGTAATTCTGTTCCTATATGTTTAATATGTAAACAAAGTGTATCAGTCATCAAAGAGTATAACATTAAAAGACATTACGACACTAATCATGGTAAGATTTACGATAAATTTGTTGGAAAGTTACGTGAAGAAAAATTTGAAGAATTAAAAAAAAGTCTTTTACATCAAACAAAATTGTTTGATAATATAAGAAAAGAAAATATCGAATCAGTTAAATGTAGTTATATCATAGCAGAAAAAATTGCTCGTGCTTCAAAACCGTTTAGTGATGGCGAGTTCATTAAAGAGTGTATTGTTAGTGCGGTGGAAGTTATATGTCCCGAAAAAAAACAAGCATTTTTAAATATAAGTTTAAGTGGAAATACTATTGCTCAAAGAATTGAAGAAATGGCAAGTAATGTTAAACAACAATTACATGAAAAAAGTAAGAATTTTTTAAATTTTTCTATTGCTATTGATGAAAGTACCGATATTACAAATACAGCACAGTTGGCTATTTTTATCCGTGGAGTTTTTGATAATTTTGATGTAACAGAAGAGCTCTTAGATTTAATTCCTATGACTGACACTACAACAGGAAGTGATTTATATAATTGTGTGGAGAAATGTCTTAATGAATTAGAAGTAGATTGGAAAACATTTTCAAGTATAACTACTGATGGTGCTCCCGCAATGTTAGGTGTAAAAGCGGGATTGGTTTCTAGACTAAAATCAAAAGCCTTGACTTATGGTGTAGAATTGAAAAGTTTTCACTGCATCATTCACCAAGAATCCTTATGTTCGAAAAAATTGAAAATGGAACATGTTATGAATATAGTCATTAAAACTGTTAATTGGATTAGATCTCATGCATTGAATAATAGACAATTTAGTGCACTACTTGAGGAAATGGATGCTCAGTATGGTTGTTTGATATATCATAGTGAAGTGAGATGGCTTAGTCGTGGAGCAGTGCTACAAAGATTTTTCAATTTATTAAAAGAAATTAATTGTTTTATGATATCTAAAAATAAAATTGTTTCGGAACTGAATAATATTGATTGGATTAAAGATTTAGCTTTCCTTGTTGATATTACTACACACCTAAATGTTCTTAACGTACAATTACAAGGAAAAAATAAAGTTATCACAAATATGTGCGATTCGATTCAATCATTTACTATGAAACTTAAATTATGGGAAACTCAACTTGTATCAAATAATTTGGTACACTTTCCTACATTAAACAGGTATCTACAGAAAATAATGATGGAAAAAAATTTATTTCACATATTTTATTACTAAAAGACGAATTTCACTGTAGATTTGTAGATTTCCAAAAGTATAAAGACGATTTTTTACTTTTTAGTGAGCCATTTTCCATAAATGTTGAAAATGTAAGGGAAGATCTCCAACTAGAATTAATAGATTTGCAATGTAATACTAATTTAAAAACAAAATTTGAAACTGTTGGAATTCCTGAATTGTTTAAATACCTTGAAAACAATTATCCAAAACTGCAAAAACATTTTTGTTACATATTATCCATGTTTGGTAGCACGTATGTATGTGAACAATTATTTTCCCTCATGAAGTTGAATAAATCAAAAAGCCGCAATCAAATTTCCAATTTAAAATTGCAATCTGTTCTACATTTGGCATCCAGAAGTTCTTGTGCAAATATAGACAGTTTGGTACAAAATAAGAGATGTCAAGTATCAAGTGCAGCTCGAAAATAAAAAGAAACTATTATTACTACTAAACAAAAAATCAAGACACTGTACAATGTACATCTTTGTTAGAATTATAATCAATAAAATAATTACATCTTTCCTTAATTTATTTTGTTTATTTTAGATTTATTATTAAACTGAGTAAAAAAAAGTGTTTGGCCCGCAAACCTGTGAAGTAAATATATATGGCCCGTAGGTAATTTGAGTTTGAGACCCCTGGTCTAGGCCAACATGATAATTGTAATAAATACTTTTGTAACCAACTTATGTCAAATAATATGAATTTGGTGCCAGAAGCAGAAGAATCTGGTATGATGCAAGAAATTAAAAATTATGCATTACGACTTGCAAATAATGCCGAAAGTCTTCTTGAAAATAAAAATAACAACATATGCGAACAATTTAATGCAATTATAAATAAACATATAGCCGGCAAACGAATTAATTTCTCCAATAGAGGAAACTACAATACTAGAGTTCATGCTGCAGTTATATCATTTAACTCTAAAGAATATTTGAGGTGCATTCATAAAAAAATATCGAACTTTAGTCCAGGTGCATATTTTAATACTATTGAGTTCAGTAAATGTGCTCGTCACTATTGAATTTAAAAAAAAAAGCATGTGTATACTACACCTACTACTCTATATATACTATTTAAACTTTGATATTTATTTACTTATATAGGTACATTTACATAATTATTTTTGTATTGGTTTTGGAAACTTTGGTAAAAAGTATTTAAAAAACCATGATAGGATTTTAAGAAATAGAAGTAGAAGGCGTCAGTTGTTTCTTAAAAAAAATAAAAATAAAAAACCAGTATCAAATGGTCCAGACGCAGACTATGGTATGGCAGAACTTTTTTCTGTAAATTTTAGTCCAGAAGAAATTGAAGATAAAAAAAAAAATTTTCTTGCCAGACTTGAAAATATAAATTTTGTACAAATTGAAATTGACACAAGAGAGCAGACTGATAGTCAATTATGGTATCAAGAATGTAAAATTCGTTTGACAGTTTCGTCATTTGGCCAAATATGTAAGATGAGACCCAATACAAGCTGCAAAAATTATAACATTCTATACGCAAGTAATGTTCAAGCAAAATCTCTTCAGTATGGAAAAGACATGGAGATTGCTGCACGTAAAAAGGCCGAGGAAACCATGAATTTTACTGTAAAACCTTGTGGATTCCCTATTTGGCAGCAAGTCTATATATATAAGATAATAAGTAAATTTTTATCAATGTTTTATTAATTTTACTTATGTATTATATATTATAATGTCTATAGATGGTTTTATTGAAGAAGATAGTATCATAGAAATAAAATGTCCATTTAGTGCTAGAAATACAGCTAATGCAATAGATGCCGAAAACAACAAATTAGTGAGGAAAAAATAATTAATATCTTTTACTTTTATAACTAACACTTAACTTAACATAACTTATAATTTAAACTAAAATTATAATTTAATTATTTTAGATGATATTTTATATTTTCCAATAGTATATATTATGCAAATACACTTGCAAATACATGTATTTGTTTTTGTTAACAGCTAAAATATTGTAATATCACAGAGAATTCCATTAAATTAAGGACGGACAATATATATTATTATCAAATTATAGGTCAGATGCGTATTACTAAAAAAAGTCTATGTTATTTTGTAATTTATACACCAAATTGGATATCGGTAGAAAAAATTAATTATGACGCAACGTTTTGGGAGAATAATATGATAAAAAAATTAAAAACGTAAGAATTAATATATATTTTAAAATAAATGCAAATATGATTATACTTCAGCCTTACACTTAATTTTGAACTACTCGTACATTTATAGGTATTATTTGGAGTGCTTGCTTCCCGAATTAGTCAACCCAATGTATCCTAAAAGGATGTGGAAAACTGACATTCAAGATCCAGACCACATACTTGAAAATATAAAAAATAAAAAATAAGTATAAAATTATGTTGTTGATAAGTATACCCAGATACCCTAACCTATTATAAGTTACTACCTACACATTTTTAATAAATTACCTCTATCTATATTAATATTTCACTTGTATATTAAAAAGAGGGTAATTATGCTATAAATGTATATTAATCTATAATATGTAAACGTTGTTGTGCACATTATTTGCGTATACATAATTTTTTATTTTCATTAAATGATGTAACAGAATCGTTGAGATTAATTATTGTGCTTTTTAATATAGATATCTGATCATGAACAATACGCATAACATCTTTCTGATTCTTTTACAATATATTGATCGAACTATCATATTTTCGTACATCGTCAGCATCAGCTACTTCATACATCCATTTTGATACCGTACCCCAACTCAATAGATTGCTTAACCTTTTTGTTATGTCTACCCATTTGTACAATTAAACGTATCTCGTTTTCCAATTTTATTCCACTAATACTTACATTCGAACATATTGGTAAGAACAAAAATAAATACATATGTATGTATATCGATATTCTTACAAACTCAATGTAAATCGTAAGTTATTTTACGTAAAATTTTATTAACTCGAATACTTAAAATGTTTGTACAACAATTAAAGGTACGGTAGAAATTAGATTTTCTAGCCTACATAATATTGTTATATACAGATGGGTATACAATTGAGCAGACAGTGGCTTTAATTAAAAGTTGGTATCTACGTGGATAAGCGAGAATATTTAAAATATTACGACGGCAATGCATTTACGTGTATGAATTTAATAATTTACGCGATCCACCACAGACGAATGTCGAGAAAATAATAAAAATTGCTCCCGAATGAGCAGTCGTCGGCCGGTAGCCGACAATGAGTATAATGGGCGCGGCTTAAACGTCGCGTGCTTGCGGATCGCGAAAACACCTAAAGGCCCCCATACACGATCAAACAGTTTGCGCAACTACTATGTTTGCGCAAGCATTTTGATCGTGTATGGAATGGATTGAGTAGTTGCGCAACTGTTTGAAACCAAGCTTGAGGTTTTTCGGTCGAGTCCGAAATATTTTGTGCAACGCTCAATGATTGATAAGCGGTTTGAACGTGTATGTCAGTGTTTGACAAGCGTCAGTGGTGGAAGTATCATATTGTATTGTTTAAAATTGTTCGAAGTAAATTTAAAGTTCCGAATTTTATTTATTTATTTTTATTATTTTTACTTTTTTAAGTGTTAACTAAAATATTAATATTTACTATTATTATTCATTTTAATAATATAAATATATAATACAGTTATTAGTATGGGAACTAAAAATGACGAAGACAGAGAATTCTGGTGTGAATTTTTCTTACTTTACCAAGAGTTACCAGAATTGTGGAAAGTAAAAAGTGAAGTGTATAAAAACAGAAATAAGAAGTATGCAGCATATGATAAAATGGTAGAAAAAATGAAGGAAATCGAACCCAAAGCGGATAGAGCTATGGTGCGTACAAAAATTAATGCTTTTCGTACTTCTTACCGGAGAGAGTTGAAAAAAGTTAAGTCAAGCATAAGATCTGGTGCAGAGACTGACGACATTTATAAACCTAATTTATGGTATTATAACGAACTTGATTTTTTGAGGGACCAAGAGGGTCAAACTCAAGGAACTTCCACAATGGATGACAACGAAATTGCCGAGCAGATAGATCAAATGAATGAAACGGTAATTATTTATGTTTTTTTAATTGTAAAATTTATTTAAAAACAGTTTTCAATTTGATTATTCTATTTATAAACATAAATATAAATCTAATTATATTATCAGTAGGACTATAATAAATGTATATTAATAATGTTATAGGTACGTATTATTAATAGCCGATAAGTAATGTTATTTACTATTGTCTAAAATTATCTTGCCACTGGACAGCTCCTTGTTCACTATTATATAGCGTGAAAAGTTTAGACGTATTTCTTTTGAAGATACAGAAATGTTTCGGCCGGGGAGTCGTTGTAAACAAAGTAGTGTTCTTTGTGATTTCCAGTCGGCGTTTTCGATATCGCCTGTCGTTGTGTTTTCAACGTCCAAACCTCCTTGGTAGTACAATTTAATTTTTTTCATTCTTAGAAAATTGTGTAAGTGAGTACATGCTTGATAAGTGTGGCTTTTTCTGGACTCAAATTAATTTCTCTAAGTAATATTCGAAACCGGGATGCAAGAATTCCGAACGCATTTTCCACTATTCGGCGAGCACGAGACAATCTATAATTAAATATGGCTTGTTCTTCGTTGAGGTTTTTTCGACTGAACGGTTTCATCAAATTGTCCATAAGAGGAAATGCTTCGTCCCCCACTAAAACGTACGGCTGTTTAAACACTATTGGGTAATTTATCAGCTTCAGGAATGTTAAGTTTTTTTCTACAAGTAACTCATAGAATTTTGTATTTGAAAACACTCCTCCGTCAGAGACTCTTCCGTTAGCTCCTACATCAACCATTATGAACTCATAATTAGCATTTACTATTGCCATTAAAACAATACTGAATGACTGTTTATAGTTAAAGTAGTAAGAGCCTGTTCCTGGTGGTTTACGGATAGTAATATGCTTACCATCTATACTTCTATAGCACCTATACAATGGGGGAAGTTCCACCTTTTCTCAAAATCTTTAGCAATGTCTTTCCATTCGTTTTCATTAGTTGGAATCTGCAATGAGAAGTTAAATTTAGTTTAAAAATTTAATTTTTATCATAAAATATTACCATTTACCGACTACCAGCCGTGTAATTTTTTTTTACCATGTGTTATATTGCAATAATATGTTTAAATTTATTAAACTTAATTACTATATTTAAAATTAGTTTTTTTATAGTAATATAATATAGTTTTTTAGTATATTTAATATAATTCCAACCTATTTTATTATTTTAAGGTTGATGGAGATAGTGATTTTCCTAGGCCATCAGAACAGCAGTCCACTTCAAAACAAAAACTGGCAAACAAGAGAAATACTACAGAAAACAAAGAAACTAAAAGGGCTAAATTGTTGGATATGGCATGTAATACTCTTCAGAAACCCAAATCAGAATTCCAAATCATAGCAAGTGGGTGGGGTATAGAGCTTAGCAAAATGACCCCAAATCAGCAATTGTATGCTAAAAAATTTATTGATGACATTCTCTTCGAAGGGCGATTGGGTAATCTCCACACACACTCAGTTTCCATCAATCATTGCCCCCAATCAACACTCTATAATCATCAGTATCCACAATCATATAACTCACGCTCATCATATTTATCTTCACCCTCTACACACTCACAATCACCCTCACCTATTTTACTACAACAACCACATCAACTTCCGTACTCCAGTTCCAGTCACACAACAACATTCGTTCCAGTTATACAAGACTCTGTACCATCATCAATTAATGATCTTCTTAATAATGAACAGTATCAATGAATTTTTAAATAATTTAATTTTTATATCCTATGATAAAATAATAAATAATTATAATTATAGTAATAATTATAAATAATAATAAAATATTAATTTTGTTACTTACTTTTATACATCTTTCAAAACGTGGACCAAACACTGACAAGTCTCAACAATTATTCTCCCAAGTGTTTGGGCTGCTATGGCAGTTTGGAATTTTAGCTATTCGAATGAATCACCGCTTACAAGATATCTTAAAGTGGCCAACAATCTTTGTTCGGCCGATATTGGTGTCCTCATGACTAGTGTTTTTTTCTATTAAAGGTGTAACAACCATTTCTAGTAATTCTCCAAACGTATCAGCATCCATTCGAAGATAGTTTTTGTAGTCAACTATTGAACTTAGTTTAAGTTCTGATACTAAACGGTCTTGACCAAATTCTACCCTCTTCTTTAACCATTCCTTCATCCATATTCTCTGCTTTCTTTTTTTTTTCTTTTCGGTCAAACAGGCAATAATTATCGCGGCGCAAGCAATTTCTGTGTCGGACATTATGTCTACGTAATATACAAAAACGTACTGAGAACTGAGGTTCACACAAACCGCTTGACCGTGTATGTACGTGTGTTTGCACAACCATGTTTTTGCGAAAACATAGTGGTTGCGCAAACTGTTTGATCGTGTATGGGGGCCTTAAGGCTGGGGCCACACGAGCGTACATTGTACGCACGTTATAACGTGCGTATATTTTGACGCACGTATTTATCAGTTCACACGAACGTTAAGGCTGGGGCCACACGAGCGTACAAAATGCGTTGGTACGCGCGTACTTTTTGACGTGCGTCGTAGAATTACATTATCGCTTTAGGAGTGGTCACACGAGCAACGTGCGTTAAAAATAACACGCGTTCGCACGGACGTCAATTTCTTATCGACGTATTTTTTCTGGAACGCACGTTAAGAATTATCAACGCGCGTTTAGAATTATACGCATTCAAATATACGTTGACACACGTTCTCACAAAGTACGGACGTATTGAAGTAAATACTACCACCTGAAATTCCTTACATTACGTTCGTTCTGAAATTATACGTATTATTTCGTAATTAATTTTTTTTTTTTTAAATGTCAAGTATCGATAATGAATTGTTAATTAGTGAGGTCCAAAAATACGAAGTCTTGTGGAATACAGCTGATGAAGACTATAAAGATAAAGTTAAAAAGAATGGGGCATGGATAAAAGTAGCGTCGTCTTTAATTAATTCATTCATAGATGAAAACGAAGCACAACAAAAAATAATATGTAAGTGTTTTTTTATTATATATAATGTAACGATAATGTACATTTTAAGTAAACAAATATTTTCTATCTACTTTTTAGAACGATACACAATTAAATTAAAAATTAAATGTTTATTTTTGTTTCTTATAAATTACACGCAAGGTAAACATTAAAAAATATTTTTATTATTTATAAGATTTTATTTACTAATATTTAATTAATATGATAAGTTTTTATGCTAATTAAAATTATTAGATTTTTTCAAACTGCCATGGCAATTTTCCTTCGTCACTCATAAAATAATGAGATAGAGCATCACGAATCAAATTTGTAGTTCGATTTATTCCTGAGTTATCTAAAACATCAAATTCTTCAAAGCCATTAATAGTTAGTGTATCATCAAAACTAAATCCGTCCCGATCGCGAACGAAATTGTGTAATATACAACAACTTTTTACGATATCGACAGCAAAATCTACTTTTACGTCAATAGGCCTGTGGAATATACGCCATTTATTTGAAAGTATACCGAATGTACACTCCACATATCGTCTAGCACGAGTCAAGCGATAGTTAAACATTTTTTTTCGATTTGACAAATGAGTACCGGAGTACGGCCGAAGCAAATGCGTGTTTAAACCAAAAGCTTCATCACCTACAAAAGCATAAGGTATAGGAATATTTATTCCTGGTACTTGTGACGATGTAGGAATATTTAAATTATTTCTCTCCAAATTCTTCCAAAGCACTGAATTTCTAAAAATAGTGGAATCAGAATCTTTCCCATATGACCCGACGTCGACATAAATGAATTTATAATTTGCATCAGCGACAACCATAAGCCCAATTGAAAAAAAGTGTTTATAGTTCATAAACAATGAGCCACTTCTCTCCGGTTTTACAACACGGATGTGTTTACCGTCCACAGCGCCCAAGTAGTTGGGAAAATTTGATCTGACTTTAAACTCCTCTGAAATTTTGAGCCACATATTTTCATCTGGTATAGGAATGCATACCTCTTTCAAATTTTTCCAAATACTTAGGCAAACTGTTCTTACAATTTGACTTGCAGTGGATCTTCCTATCCGAAAATTGTAATGCAATTCTTGAAAACTGCAGCCGGAAGCTAGGTATCTGTTAAAATTAAAAAACTATAAAACTAAATATTACAAACATAACTTTTATATAGACTGGTAAAATTTCCACTTTTTGTACACTAAAGCTTTGCTGAGAATCGTTTAATTAAAGCAATAATTTATCATTTCTTTAAAATTATTCATTTAAAATAAAAACAAATATTTAAAATTCTAAATACATTTTTTCCAGTATTTGACGTAATGGGTAGATGGCGTACAATTCGTGACAACTATGTGCGAAGTTTAAAAAAACAAACCAATAACTCAAGATCTGGTTCAGCTGCCAAAAAAACAAAGCTGTACGTTTATGAGGAACAATTGTCTTTCTTGGGAAAAAACAGAGAGTTAAGAAACACTGATTCAAATTTCGAAGACCAACCTCTATCTGAACCAACATCGCCTAATATCAATGAAAAAGAGCTTAATTCATCAGTTAATATTGAGGATGGAAGTTATCTTTAAATGGCCGGGAGTTCTTCCTCTTCTCCAAATGAAAAATCAAGAAAAAAGCGAAAGAAGCCTAATGTGGAGCAAGCTCTAGTTGACTTTATGGAGTCACATAATAATGAAGTGACAAAAAACCCCATGGAACAAGATGAAGACATGGCATTTTTTTATTCACTACTTCCAACAGTTAAATCGTTAACTGCAGACCAGAAATTTAGTTTTAGAATGCAAACAATGCAACTCCTTAATAACATTAAAAATAAAACTCATATTAATCGATCATTCAACAGTTATTCAAACATTCAATCACTTTTGAACACTACTCCTGCCACCTCATTTCGACCACTTTCTCATACTCCTGATTATGACTTTGTTCGGCCACCGTCTGCAACATCATCAGCTGCGTCATACTACTCAGAATTTTCTCGTGATGAAATTTCTAACGACAATTTCAATTATAACCAAACAAACTTTTAAAAATTTAACTTAAAATGTATACATTTCATTTAAAAATAAAATACAATTTGTAATAATTTAATGTAATAACTACAATACATGTATATTATCTTCGTAATAAAAATATTTCTGAAAGTTTACTAACAGATATTTTAATAATACGTAAATTATAATATAAATTTAGTAAATAAAATCTATTCTCCACCTATAAAGTAAGTGTTATTACCTCAACGTTATGACAAGCATTTCTTAAGGTCCTATGGCTGACCTCATGTTAGTGTTCTGACGTTGAATGTCACATTCAATATACGATAATAATTCGTCAAATGAACTTATGGTCATGCGGAAATAATTAAAAAATTTACAGGATCTTGCCGTAGTTTCTTGTAAAGTTGTACGTAATGTCCTGAAGTATGCCTCTCGCTGTTGATTGGATGAGCCCAATATTTTCTATTTTTTGGTTTTGTTTTAAGGTATAAATAAATACACTAAAGAACCAAAAGTAAAAACATCATGTGTATCCATCGTTAGAAGTAAAAATTATTCTAATAACACTACTTTTTACCACAAGTATTATATGGTGAATGTACCTACTATTTTAAGCAATTCCAATTAGATTTATTTTTAACGGGCGTCATACCAACGCTCGTGTTCCCACTCTAGTACGCGCGTTAAAAAGTACGTCCGTCGTAACGTGCGCATTTTGTACGCTCGTGTGACACCAGCCTTAATATTACGATCGTAGATGCATTATTTTTTAAAAAATAATTATTAGTTTCGTACAGATTTTTTGCGGTATAAGACGTAGGTATAATAGATTCGAACGAAATTGTTACGTTCTCATATTTGACGTACTTGTACTTAAACCAGCAGCAAAGAAGACAATTTTGGGTTCACCCTATAAACTCTGAACGTCAATCACATGGCCATTATTTTCAATTGTACAATCAACTTCGAAAAGACAATGTTAAGTTTTTTAATTACTTTCGCATGTCGATAAGTTCATTTGATGAGTTGTTATCGTACATAAAAATGATATAAAACGGCAAGATACAAATATGAGAATAGCTATTCAACCAGAGGAAAAATTAGTAATAACTTTAAGGTATATATTTTTTTCATAGATATATTTAAAAATCAAATAATAATTTAGTATAAAATTAAATAAGAAGAAAATAAACTTTAATTTAAATATTATTTTTTTTATTAAATAAACTATAATAAATAATTTTTTGTAATTTTATGTGTTAATAGTACTTAACTATTTAAAATTATAGTGACAAACATGTCTTAATACAAAAAACTGAATTAATTTTATTAAAATTACGAAAACAAATCATAAAACTTTATTTATTAACTTTTTTAAATTAAAATAAAAAAAATCACAGTAGATTTTGATAATGATAACCTCCTTCCAAAGTTCCACTATCGTTCGACACATTATTACCTTCAACTGAAAACTGAGAATAATATGATCCGACGGATGATGTAGATGGCGATTGCATATTATCACGATCACAAACAATATGAGCCGGACGATAAATATATTTTCTGTGGGTACGCTCGCGGTTGAAGGACTCTGCATGGATTGATTCATTGTTTCATTATTTCGTAAACTGTATAGGAGCTGCATGGTTTTCATTCTAAACAGAAATTTTTGTTCCATATTTAAAGATTGAACTGACGGAAGTAAGGAATAAAAAAATGCCAAATCATCATTTTCGAGTGGTTTCTTGGGCGCTTTGTGACTTTCCATAAAATCAATTAATGCGCGTTCAACGTCTGGTTTCTTAATTTTCGTTTTTGCTTTTTTTGTAGCACTAGACGTAGGTGGAGGAGACCCATCATCATCTCTAACTTGCTCATTTTGATCAATACAAATTTCTTCTTCAGCAGTGGTTACATGATCAAAATTAGATTCAGTGTTTCGTAATTCTTTAGTTTTTCCCAAGAATGATAATTGATCTGCATATATGTATAATCTAATTTTTTTAGCACCTGAACCAGATTTTGAGTTTTCTCCAATTTTTTTTAAATTTCTTGCATAATTATCACGGATTGTTCTCCACTTTGCCATTATATCTTGCACTAAATAAAAATAATAAAAAACCAAACTTTTTAGCATTTAATAATATATTATTTTCACTGGGCACCTATATAATATTTTTGTTAAATATCCCTATTCGAAATATTATAGTAAAACATTTCTAATTTTTTTTAGTATAAGTTAATAATAAAAACAATTTTTATTTATTATTAATTTTTATCTGAGTAAATTATTATTATTATGCTAGGTATCTGGCTACAGGTTGTAGTTTAAAAGAACTGCATTACAATTTTAGGATTGGGGAAAGTACTGCTAGTGAAATAGTTAGAACAGTATGTAAAATTATTTGGTGTATCTTGAAAGAAAAATGTATTCCCGTCCCTGATAAAAATACATGGATTACAATTGCAGAAGAATTTAAAATCCGAGCAAATTTTCCTAATTGTATAGGAGCAGTCGACGGAAAACATATTCGCGTAGTGAAACCAGAACGAAGTGGATCTTTGTATATGAATTACAAACATTTTTTTTCTATAGGACTACTTGCCATTCCCGATACAAATTACAGATTTATTTACGTAGACATAGGCTCGTTTGGAAAAGACTCAGATTCTACAATTTTTAGAAATTCGTTATTTTGGGAAAAATTGGAAAAAAATTGTCTTAACATTCCCGCACCAACACCAAACAATACATTTCCCGGAATAGATATCACGCTACCTTATGCTTTTGTTGGTGATGAAGCATTTGGATTAGATAAACATTTGCTTCGACCGTATTCAGGAACTCAATTGCCTGTTAAAAAAAGGGTTTTCAACTATCGTCTTACACGTGCTAGACGATATATAGAATGTACGTTAGGCATCCTTTCTAATAAGTGGCGTATACTTCATAGACCTATCGATGTCAAAGTCGAATTTGCAGTAGATATAGTTAAATGTTGTTGCATATTACATAATTTTGTACGCGATCGAGAAGGGTTTGTTTATGATGATACCCTAACGATCAATGGCCTAGAAGAATTCAGTGACATGGAAAATATAACTACGAACAGAAATCAAAATCGATATCGTGAGGCGTTGTCAAACTATTTCATGAGTAACGAAGGACAGTTATCTTGGCAGATGGATAAAATATAGTTGATAGATACCTACAAATAGTTTTTTATTTTGTCCGAGTTATAAATCCATACTAGATAAGTATAAATTATATATTATAAAAGTTATTGATAATAATACAAGTATACACTCAAATACTATTGTAATTTATAATAAATAACAAGATTCGTAATATCAGATTTTTTTTTTTAAATAGGTACATAATAGTTATGATTTAATTATTATTCAATAAATAATATGTTAAAAAATATTTAAGAAATTTATTTGAAATATTGTACTTAATATTATACTTACTTTATAAGTAACCAACAGGAAATAAAATATGAACAAAATACTTACAAATTAATTTTTGTTGTGCTTCATTTTCTTCATTAAAATTTGATAATAAAGACAAAGCAATTTCAAACCAGGCTGAATTTTTTTTGTTTTTGTCTTTATAATCTTCATTTGAAGTATCCCATAATAACGGCCGTTTTTGAACTTCATTAATTAGAAATTCACCATCAATATTAACCATATTGATTTTTTTATGGAAAAGGTATTATAATTTTTTAATTTGAATTTTTACCAAACTACTCACAACACACTTCAATAACAAATTAATGTAATTATACGTCCGTACAATTGTGCGTCCGTATGGCCATTCAAGTTCAAAATAACACACTTCTATAACGTGCGTCTACATGTTTCGACGTGCGTTGTAGCAAAATACGCAGAGGCGAAAATCAACGTCCGTTCATACGCACGTATGTTTTGATGCACGTCGTTAGTGTGGCCCAATCTATAAATATCAATACAATTCTACAACGACGTCAAAATTAATGTGCGTTACGACGTACATTATACGCTCGTGTGGCCCCAGCCTAACAGCGCATTCTCTTGGTCATTGCTCGGTTTCGTTTGCCCGTGTGGCGTCCTCAACATGATTACTACAGAGTGTGAAGCAATACAATGTAAGCTACATAATGACAAGGAAAGTCAACCAGGACTCTTTATCATGGGTACATAATTATTTCACGGTCGGTCGATTAGAACGTTTCGCGTCAAATAGTTTACCGTTGCGTAAATTATCGCCCATGTATGTCTTATGTAGGATGCGGTACACAAGTCGCAACCTATTTCTTAATTAAAGTTCCTGTTTGCTTAAAAATATCAACCAATAAATAAAGCATACAAATTATTATACACTATAACTCGATTAATATTTCTAACCCAATTACTTTTTTAAATACGTATAAAATAATAGTTTCATTACGATTAAATAGATTTTGTAGTAAATATGACGCGTTTTTTACGTTGCAACTTATTGGTGACCTATAATTATAATAATTACCTACTTTTCGTACGATAGTTTGATATCCTATATACGTATAAGTACAATGTTTTAAATAGTTTTGATTATTATATAATATATTGATGTAAGTAGGTACCTATATTTAATTAAAACATAATATAGGAAGTTGATTGTTATTTGTTATACATAATATTACAATATCTTTTAAGTAAAGACTATAGGTAATTATTCATATTATTTAATTATTGTTGCAATTTGCAGTATGTAGTATGAACTTATGTAAAAAAAACCGACTGTATACACTTAACATGTTCATCGTTCATAATATATATAATTTTTACAATTTGATGATTCATCATGACGTGCTTCTCATTCTATTATCAAATGTGCTTATTGTATGTATAGATTGTAAATATTTTTTTTAAATTTTGAATGTTTGATGCATTGAATGTGTTTCAGTGTCATTTGTAAATTGTTTTATCATATTTTGAATTGGGTTCAACCCGTTTATATATTAATATATTTGAAATAAATAAATGAATGATCTGCAGTATAGAAATGTACCTACTAATTTAGGGATTCATTGTTTTAATTATTATAAGTTATCGAATTACGTTGTATATTGATTACACTGGTCACTTCATTCAATAGACTTCCATTTATTCATATGTATCTAAGGTTAGGGATTCTGAGTGGAACGATGAATGTAATGATTTTACAATGATGTGTGTTTTTTTTTATTTTTAAATTTTTTTTTAAAAACCGGTTACTGGGATCGCCCGGCAAGCGCAACACCAAAACAACAACAACCCACTGACCTACATTTCGGTACGTAAATAAAAGTCGATAAACGATCGACACAGCTGACCGGAGGAACGCGACACCCGTTCTACCGACACCGGCCACATCTTAAATTCTCCCGTAAACAACACCGGAAAACCAACCGGACGACAAGACGGGAAAATGTATTAACGAACTGACCGGTGCGCAGTTACGCTATGAATGCAGGCAACGCGGGTTATCGGACACGGGCGCGAAAGATGATATCGAAATCCGATTAACGCAATATTTCACGGACCTGAACCTACGGGCCAACGAAATCCGGTTTCCGCCTATGGAAACCACTGAGTCGACCGGATATAACCCGGCGACAGGTCAGGGGCCCGAGGCCGGACAAATCATCACCAGCCCACAACCCGAATAACACCAACAAACCAACCACACCCACACACTAACAAGTTATGGACATGATCCAAGCGGGTCGCACCATAATAAGAGAGGTTCGGCGGCAAGCGGCGGAAATCACGCCGCACGGGCACAGTCTGGAATCACGACTGACCATGCTCGAAGACTAGAAATGGGTATGGCACGCCAAGCACCGGAACAGCAACCGGATGGTACAACACCGACCCGCCCCCACCACACAGTGTTATCGAGCAACACGGACAACGGAACGAGGTACACCGCGGCACGCGAACCGCCGTCCACGGGTGGCCAACACGCCGACCGTTTGGTACGCTTCGATGACACACAAAACCTATACCGTGCACCTTCCTCCACACGCACCTATGCGGCACAACAATCTAACGCTGATACCATACGACGATGTATGTGCAGCGAGACATTCGCTGCCGGAGTTCCACGGGACAACACCCGAGGACCCGGTACGGTTTATACACAAAGCGGAATCGATTTTGTACCAAACGCGCATAGATAGGTCGGGCTGGACAAACACTATCGTACAGCAGCTGAAAGATACAGCTAGTACATGGTGGAACACCATCAGACTACTGGACCTAACCTGGGATGAGTTCTGCGCCGAATTTTTAGAAAAATTCGACAACGTGAAATTTAATCACGGTTGCGAGTCGACATAGTATCCGTCTGTCAAGCACCTATGCAGTCGTTAACAGAGTTTGTGACACAAAAACAACAACTAGCGCGCCGCGCAAACACCGGACTATCTGAAACACAGTTAGTCAGTACAATAGCAGGATTAACGCGCAATGAATACCGAACACATATACGACTGCAAAGACCAGCGACATTCGGAGACCTACGCCGTATCGCTGGAATCCTGGAAAACACACAGGGTGAACCCACCACACAACCATAGCCGAAACTGACGAACAAAAAATATCCCCACACCCCCACGTCCAACAGGCAAAGCACCAGCGCACACAGGACGGTGCAGCACGCAAATCGCAACCGCCCGGCTGTAACTTGTTTGCGCACATTTTATAATTTTTACCTGAAAAATCGGAACTCATTTGCGCACACGGTTATCCTAAATGTACAACTGGTTTGCGCACATTTTATAATTTTTACCTGCGCACACGAAAATAACACACACGAAAATAAGGCTATATGACATAATATATCCATTTTAACGAATGCTTACTAAATAGGTACTATAACAATATGTTACAACACAAAACTGCTCACACACGACTGTCTATGTGACAATCTATCGTAATCAGATTATACATTTGTCGATTAAGATTAAACGTTTGGAGTATGAGTTTATGTACGATACGACTTTTTTTTTCTTATCTCATTTTGGCGCTTATGTCTTCCACCGGAAAATAAATATATTTAGTAGGCAATGATAATCATCGATAAAGAGTACGGAAATGTTATTAAATTCCTTACAATCAGTACGTCTCGAGAACTTATAGTGTGCGTACATAGAATTTGTGACTCTAACCTATATTTACTGAACATGGATTTAGAAATTAGTGAAGTTTTTGAATCGCGACGTGGAAATATTTGTATTAGTGTAAATAATTTTAAATTCACCAAATACCGTGTTTTAAAAAGTGGTGATTTTTATTTTCGTTGTACCAATAAAAAATGCAACGGTTTGTATGTTGTAAATAAACTATACAACAAAGTTATTCGAGTTATAAATGATCATAGTAAACATAGTGAGTATTCAGAAAATGAAATTGAAAATGAGATGATTCGCAGTGTTGTGAAACGTAAAGCTGAAACACAACTACACATACAACCGAGTAAGATAATAAGACAAACACTTCATTTAAACCAAGGTAATAATCTAAAACATAGTGATATTCATTTACTAAGAAATTCTATGTACGCCGCCAGAAAAAAACAGTTTCCAACGCTTCCAAAAAATGTAAATGAAGCAATTAATCAGATTAGGGAAATGCAAGAAAATTTGTTATTTAAAGGTGAACAGTTTATTTATTTAAGTAATGACGAAAATGTAGTACTTTTAACTTTTCCGAAAAATTTAAGTGTTTTATGTAATGCTCAACATGTTTTTGGAGAAAGTACATTTGATTACTGTCCAAAATTGTTTAACCAGTTATACACGATCCATATTTATCAAAATAATTTTTATGTGCCTGTAATTTTTTGTTTTTTGAAGAGTAAGTCAATTTCAACGTATAATACAATGTGGATAACAATTCAGGATCTATGTGTTCATACGCTTAACCAAGAACTAAATATTAAAGAGTTCCATGTGGATTTTGAGATTTCCGCACACAATGCTTTACTAAATCTTTATCCCGACTGTAAAATTGTGGCTTGTACTTTTCATTTAGCTCAAAGTTGGTTTCGGCACATTCAAAGTAACAAACAACTATTACTTGAATATAATAACAAAAATTCCAATATTGGGAATTGGCTTAAAAGTTTTTTTGGTTTGCCGTATTTACCACCAGAAGAAGTAGAAGATGCCTTTACACAATTAATATCAGATTGCCCGATGTCAGATTTCTCATTTTCCGACTACGTTCTTGAGACATATATACTTCCCGATTCAAAATTTAATCCTATGTTATGGGCAGGAGATCCAAAAGACGAACCTCGAAATACAAACGGTGCAGAAGCATTTCATAGACATTTTAACCAACAATTTTACTCTCCACATCCCCACATACACCAAGTAATTGACGTAATTCTTAAAATACAAACGGAATCAGATTTAAAAATAACATCAATCAACAAAAATATAAATAATTATCGCCGTAAGGAGTCAATAGAATCAGTCGAACATCGCATAAGCTTAGGACAAAATATAGATCTGGCGAAATAGACCGAATGAAATACTTACAAATAATGGGAAACTGTTATTACGGAAAATAATAGACACGTTTCCCAATCATATTATTATATTAAAATTAAAATTTACACAAATTATTATATTATATGCATTTTTAACATATTATCAATTCATTAACAATTATTATTAATGATAAGCAAGTATTAACGTGCATTTTTAATCACACCTATGAATATATTCATAGACAGTCCTAAGTCTGTTAATTGAGAAGGAAAATGTATGTAGGTACTTTAATAATTTACTTATTAAGAGGGTATTAAAAGGTCAGGCCAAAAGGTAACTGTGCGCAAACCATGTGCATGTTTACGGCTCAACTGTTCCCAAACGAGTGGTAGTTTTGTGCCCAAAAAAGTTGTCTTTTTGGTATTTGTGCGCAAACCAGTACCGCCCAACCCGTGCAGGTACTGTAGAGGTCCACACTGGAACAGTGACTGCACCGGGAACACGCCGCGTCCGGGAAACAGGAAATGAGACAGCGGACACCTGTCCACGCCGCCGCCTCAACCACACACACACACACATACTTTTTGTATAGTAAGAGATCCGTATGGAAAACTGAACCACGAGAGATCCACCCTAAAAACGTATTATATCTGCACTGGAGTAAATGGAAAATTATTTTTATAATACGTAAACTATCATACCGAAATAAAATTACAATAACACTTGATTTTATTTTAAGGTGTCTCCTATCCTTATGAGATCCAATGTGTGAGATTATAAATATAGTACTCAATGAGATCTAAAACGTTAAAATTGTTAACATACGAGATCCTTTAGTGTTTCTAATTTTCATTGTGCAGTACTTATTAGATCCATACACTGTTGTCAAACTTCACCAATACACAATTTTGTCAGATGGAGGATCTCACAACATTTATTTAGGTAACTAAAATAATAGTTCTTAAAATAAATAGTTCCACTGTAATACATAATATTATCGTATCATAAAAAAACTTTTTTAATTTTTTAATTAAAACTTAATTTTAATCAGAGAATTTATGACTTATGCCAAGATAAAAAATTGTCCTTGTTATGATACTTTAAAAAATATACCATTGAACCAAAATAATGCATTACAAACTATAGATCAACTAAGTAGAACCTACTTAGTTTATCTAGTAATAACTAACAATATTTATAATAATTGTGAACTGTAGTTAACTTAGTATAATATGTTTGATAACGGTAACAGATAAACCTCCATTGGCACCCATACAAGTTTCTCATTATCTAAATAAATAAATAATAATAATAGTAAAAACAATCTTTATTTTTTCTTAAGTGAATTAATTTTGTTATGTACAAAGTCTTTAACTTTTTTCCAAGGTTTATTTATTTGAGGATGTAACAACATAAATTCTTCACACTCATGTTTTTTAGGTGTTTTACCTCATAGAATATATTTTTTAAAGTATGATGTGACTATAACTTTGTCTTCTTCTGACCATGGTATAACAATTGTTTTTTTTATTTTTGAACCTTTTGTTCCTACTTCAACTTGGTTGGGGACTTGTTTTTGTGACTTATCTTTGATAGAAGAATTTGATTTGTTTTTATTTAATTTAATAGTTTTAAGAGCTGTGGTTTGATTTATATCAATTTCATTTTCTTCGTCTGTAGAGTCTTCTTCACCAGACAGTAATTCATCCACATCAATATCTATTTCATCCAAACTTTTTCCACGATACTCATTTCCTTGTCCTTTTTCCATCATTAAAAGTAGCTTACTAACTTTGGCAACCTGAAATTTTTTTTAAATACACATTGTATATTATGAACTATAATTAATATAACAATAAAAATTACCTGGAATGCATTGTCAGAGAGTCTGTAATATTCTTTATGCACGTTTACTGAATGTCCCATAAATGTAGATAGTTGTTCAATGTCCCCTTCAGATAAATTCAACAGTTGTGCTACAGTGGCGACATGTTTCCTCAAACGTGTTGAAGTGATGTTTTCAGGGTGTTGAGCTCCACACTCATCTCCAAATTTACGGATTACATCTGAAGCTCTAACACAATTATTTGAAGATTGAGATAATGGAAAAAGGTACGGGTTGTCTTTATTAATAAAGCTGACTATTTTTCTTAGTTGCAACAAGTACTGTAAACGTTTTTGTAAGTGAGGTGTAAACAATACTGGTACACCCCTCCCACGTTTACCTCGTATTACAATACGTTTAAAGCTTTTAGTCAATTCTGTTTCCATGGGAGATAATGCCTGCACAATTTCTTCCTGAGATATTTCTGATATAGAATTTGTGTAGGTATCAAGATGTATTCGCTGAATTTCCCCAGATCTGCGGCGGTTAAGCAAAATTAACTGTGCTAATATACTGTCTTGTAGATCACGATAAGCATGTAAATTTTCTGGATTTACTTTTAATTTGTTATATGACTCATTTTCGATTTTTAACAAATGATTTCTAAATAATTTAATATCAGAATTAAGAGGTAAGATCGCTGGTTTATTCCACTTTTTCTGTGTAATATCCTTCAAAGCATTAGAAGATATTTCGTGAGACCACTGTGTTTCTATTAAATATTTCATGTTTTGTACCGCCTTAATATTTTCTTGTTGATTTATATTACCATGTTGTTCTTTTAAAAAAATAAATTCTGCTATTTCACAACATTGTTTCAACAATTGTCCAAGTTTTAAAATTACAGATGGAGATGCATAATTATTTGTCTGTTTGTTATATTTAGCTACTTGTTGAGAACATTTAACCGTGGAATCGAAATATTTTGGAGTAAGACAGTCTTCAAGTGAAAAAATTTGATTATTTTCTTTCTTCATGGCAATTAAGTAACGGGCCAAAGTTCTCATTTTTTGCGAGACTACTGCAACTAAATGTTTTTCCTTATGACTCTTTAAATATCTGGTTCCAAAAGCCTTTATTAAATTATCTGATTTTGCAACTAGAGATATTTGATCAGGAGCCATTCTTGGGAAGACATTTTTTAATAACTGTTCGTCGGTCTCTGAAAATGTAAGGATAATGTTCTGGCCATCTGCCTGAGGTTGATTCCTTGTGTTGGTTTTAATTTTTACATTTTTACAAATTTTAAAATGTCTATGTAAATATTTTTTTTTAAACATTCCTAGGCAATGTTTACATGGTAAATAATCAGTAACGAAAGAAGTTTTAGTTTCAAACTCATAAGGACGTCGTACTGGTTTTATTTTAGTTACACAAACATTATTAAATAAAAATGAATAACTTTAATATAATAACATAAAACACATTACAACTCGTATGCAATAAAAAAAAATTATTAAAAACTAAAAAGTTATTAAAAAAAATTTAAAGATTATTATTTAAAAATAATAATTGTTCAGTATTTTTAACTGACAATCGATTGCGTCGGTCTGTTATAGTATATCCAGCCTTCGAAAAAGTTCTTTCGCATGGAACTGAAGATGATGGTATGCATAATCTTAAAAGCATTAATTTAAATAAATTCGGGTATATTGTTTTATGATCTTTCCACCAAATTAACGAATCCAATTTTCTGGATAATAATGGTTCGTTCATATACCTATCTATTTCTAAAATAGCTTGAGCTCTTGGCGTAGTAATAGTAGTCGTAGTAGTTACTTGTAATTTAAATAAATTAAAAATATAATATAATGGGTATATGTTTTATCAAATATTTAGTTTTAAATTCGAATTACTTGAGCATCGAAGTCTTTCCATATTTCCAAGATTTTTTCAGGTCGGCAGTTTTCGGGTTCAGTAGTCATGGTAACATCATCATTTGAAGTTTGAAGTGTTTGATTTGATGTTATTATTGATGTTACGCTAAGAATTAATTTTTGATATGCCTGTTGATATGATGTAATAGAATTAAAACCCTTTTTCTTGAACCTCGGATCTAAAATTGTTGCTTCTGTTAATATCCGTTGCATATTAATGTTTTGAAATTTTCTGTCTGCTTTGGATTCCATTTTTTCAACCATATGATAAATATTTTGAGGCAAATCTTTTTCTTGTTTTTTTATTTTTAAATGAGATATTAACATGTTAACTAAAATAAGAACTTTTGATATGGATATTTGTTTTTCACTGCTGAGTTCAATGGTAACTTCATTAAACGGCTTAAAAATATCACAGTAATATTTCATAATTTCAAAATCTGATTGTAATAAATTATTAACATTGCCCATTACTGCTATTGTTGAAACTAAAGGTTCTTTTAAATCAATACATCTTTGAAACATTGCAAATGTAGAATTCCAGCCAGGGGCGTGCTCACGGGGGGGGTTTAGGGGGTTCAAACCCCCCCCCTTGGCACTTGACAAATATATAATATGTATTAACGATTTACATATTATAGGTAATTATTATTACTGTATTTTTCAATTTTAGAGTTTTTTTTTTTCAAAAATTGATTAGGTATCATTTTCTCCTTATCAGACATAATAATAATAATTTAGGTATCATTGTGCATTATTTTGTTACCAATTTATCATGTTACCGCAACTAATGTTCCTGTTTTCTATGTTATCAGTTGTGATTGTACAATTTGTACAACATAAACATTTTATATTTTATGCCTTGTTTTTGTATAATATTTTATTAATAACTCGCCCTTATCGGCCGGAGCCGCCGTGTACCCGCTCGAGCCGTTGCCGATTTCGTGCCCTCACCTTTTTCTTTCACCCGTCGTCTTGACAACATCTCACGTCTCACGAAATAAGTAATAACATTAATAACCTACACACAACACACGTGTTTTGTACCAACCTTTTCTTTTATACTCCACCTCGTGGCTTACAAAATTATAAAGTAACGGTGCAGTCGGCGTGGAATATTTCCCCGACTACCAAAGTATTATATTAATTATAAAAACATTATTATCTGTGTTCGTATTTTGAGTTTTGTGTTTTTAAATTGTTTAATTTAAAATTAAAATGTCACATAATAAGATAACGAACTTTTTTAAAACTACATCCACGAGTGTCAGTGCTACTGCGAGTACTGCAACCGATTCACTTAAACGGAAACACGAATTGGAAACGGAAGATAGTCAAATTATCGGTAACCAGGTAAGGTAATAATTTTAAGATTTTTGACTTAAAACTAGTAGGTATACGCCATATTAAAGTCTTAATTCTTTGGCCTTTGCACGCTATTAAATTACATTATTCTTTAGCATGGAGTATAATATGTGCATAAAGTGTATGGCTGTCTAACATGTTTACATGTAGTTAATTATAATAATTTAATATTTATCAATATTCATTATTATGAATTACGATTAACATAACTATAAACATTGATTATAAATACTTATTACTAGTATGTTTAATACTTGGCATTATTTTAATTTTATTTAAGTTGGAAAATGTTGTACATCTTACTCATAAAAATGATATTGGCTTGTTTCTTAATCACTGCTTATCTGATCATGAAAAAAACATAGTAAGTATTCTGCTAAATGCTATTTTCTAGCATGCACTGCATCAACAATTTTATTTTTAGGTATTAACAAATTTATGGTCACCTCCAGCAAATTACTTGTTTCCATTGCTTAATAATAATGCCAAGAGAAATATCAAATTTCAGCAACGTTGGCTAGATAAATTTAATTGGTTGTCTTATTCTGAAAAACAGGAAGGTGCTTTTTGCAAATACTGCGTAGTTTTTGCTAAAACTGGTGGTAAAGGATCTCAAGCTTTAGGAAGTCTTGTGACACATGCTTTTCAAAATTGGAAAAAAGCTTTAGAAGTAAATAAACTTATTAATAAAAACAAGAAAATTTAATTATTCTCAACTTCTTGACATATCATATTATGATTTATTTCTAATATATTTATTAAAATTATACACAATAATAAATAGGTATTTGAAAAACACTCAAAACATGAATATCATAACTTGTCTTTATTAAAAAGTGAACAATTCTTAAAATCATTTTCAAGTGGCCAACCAAGCATAATTGATATTTTGGATACAGAAAGGTAAACAAATTGTGGTTTTTATCCTTCTTATTGTAACTTGAGACAATTTTTTAATGGCTGAATTTGGTTTTATAATTTTACATTTAGAATGAAACAAAAAAAAGAAAATAGATTAAACCTTCTTCCAATTATCGAATGTGTCATGCTTTGTGGAAGGCAAGAACTTGCTTTACGTGGACATAAAGATGCTGGTCCAATTTGTTTTAAAAGTGATATTAAATTTAAAAATACTAATTACAATTAACAATGTTACTAATAGCCATGTTGTATTTCCATTGTTTTGTAGCTGAATCCGAACCTTATATTAATGAAGGTAATTTCCGTGCCATTTTGAAGTATAAGGCTAAAGATCTGAATCATTTAAAACATTTTTTGGAATCTGATGGCCGATACAAGTACACAAGTGCAAAAATCCAAAATGAAATTATTTCATCTGCTGGAGATATTTTATTAGAGAAAATTGTCAAAGAGGTCAATTCTGCCAAATGCTTTTCAGTTTTAGCAGATGAAACGACGGACATTTCAGTCAAAGAACAATTAGCGTTGTGTGTTAGATATGTTGTTGGTTCTGATGAAAATGTATTTGTTTGTGAACGCTTTTTAAAATATATAGAAATTCATAGTCTGACAGGAAAAGACATTGCATCAACTATTGTGAATGGTAATTAACGAATATTGTATTTATTATAAATAAATTAGATTTTTATTAATTATTTGTTTTTATACAGGGCTAAATTCATGTGGAATAAACTGCAGTAACATGTATGGACAAGGTTATGACGGTGCTTCTAATATGTCGGGGCGTTTTAAAGGTACTCAAAAAATTGTGAGGGAAACATGTCCTAAAGCCTTGTATGTTCATTGCGCAGCACACTCGTTGAATTTGGCTGTATCTACAAGTTGTGATATTCAAGCAATACGAAATTCTTTGGGTTTGGTTGAAAAATGTACTGCTTTTTAAATACACCCAAACGCAAAAATGTCTTGTTAAGTGTTATTAACGAAAGTGATTTGGATACAAGATCAAAATCTATTAAACATCTTTGTGCAACAAGATGGGTGGAAAGATATACGGCAATAAATGATTTTGTAGAATTATTTCCTTATGTAATTCAAACATTAGAAAAAATATGTGAGTGGAATGACACAACTTCGACTGATGCCAACATTTTAATGAAAGCAATGGACTCAGAATTTTTAATTTCACTTCAAGTTATTAAAGTAAATATTATATTTTATTGTCATGCATTTTTAGACATAATGAACATTATTTTTGTTTGCATTAGGTTTTATTTTCATATGGTTTACCATTATGTAAACTTTTGCAAAAAGTCAATCTTGACTTAAAAGAAGCAGTAGATCTTGCCGAAGTTACTGTTGCTACTATTCAACGTTTACGTAGAAATATAACTGAAGAGTTTAAACAATTGTTTAAAGAAGCTGAGGTAAAGATAATCAAATATAATATTATATAATATACTTTTTAATTTAATTAATGAAAATAATATTACTATAGAAAATGGCTAATATATTAGATATTACCATATCGATCAAACGTTTGAGTAAAAAATGCACAAAACGAGCCAACCCTAGTATTAATGACCCTGAAGAATATTATAGAGTTACAATTGCTATACCATACATTGATTCATTTATACAACAGTTAAACGAGCGCTTTTTATGTCACAAAAATGTACTTAAAGGTTAGTACCTAACTAAATTTATTTTTTATTGAATTATACTAATTTTGGAAAATTGTTTCTAGGATTTCAATGTTTATTTTCTGGTACATATTCAGATGATTTTGATGAACTTCTTCAATTTTATCTTGACACTGATAAACAAATTGTTAAAGCAGAATTAAATCTATGGCATGCAGTGCTTAAAAACAATGGACAACACCCTAAAAGTGGGCTGGAAGCATTAAGGCTATGCAAGAAGGAATTGTTTCCAAATATTCATTTCTTAGTTCAAATACTATGTACTTTACCAGTGTCCACAGCAACCCCAGAACGAACGTTCTCATGTCTAAAAAGATTGAAAACTTATTTAAGAAACACAATGACAGAAGTGATTTTCTCAAACTCAAACTTAATATTTAAAATGATAAAAGATTAAAATTACAATTTGTTTTCAGACACGACTTAATGGACTGACAATGTTGGCTGTTCACACAGATATACCACTTTCAGCTGAAGAAGTCCTTGACGAACTTGCGAAAAAACCACGCAAACTAGACTTTGTTTTATAATTATTACTCATATTTTTTAAATTTTAATACATATTGATTTGTTATAAATATTCATTGATTAAAATATTATATTAAAAAAAGTTGAACCCCCCCCATTCAAAATTCCTGAGCACGCCCCTGATTCCAGCGCGTGGCGACATCTTGAATTAGTTTTAATGTGGGATAACCCATTTGAATTTGCGTATTTTTTAATTTAGTATACGCTTGGGAAGACAGCTTAAAAAATTCTACCTCACTTTTTACCTTTTTGTGAACCTCTGAAATTTCTCCTAAGCCACTTTGTGCTATTAAATTTATACTATGAGCCAAACAAGGTAAATGACGCCACTTTGTATTTAAATTAATTGCAGCTACAATATTTGCTGCGTTGTCACTAACTGCTACTTTAATTTTTTCTTGTATTTCCCATTCAATAAAACATTTGTTCATAAAATCGGACAAGTTTACAGCTGTATGAGATTCTATAAAATTATAACAACCTAATAAATGTGTTTTTAAAATACATTCTTCCTTGTCTATGAAATGAATAGTTATTGCTACAAAACTATCGTTGTTAACCGAAGTCCAACCGTCCGTGGTAAACGCAATATGTTCGGCATTTTTAATATTAACTTTTATTTTTTGTTTTGTACTTTCTACCAATTGAGGAATAATACATTTAGAAATGGTTCTTCTTGAAGGCAATGTGTATCCCGGATTTAATAATTTAACAAATTTTTTGAATTCTTTATTCTCGACCAAGCTATACGGTTGAAACTCTTTTGCTATTACAATAGTTAATTGGTTATCAATTTGTTTTGATTTTGTAAGCGAAATTGGTTTTGATACGAACGAGTCAATTTTTGTTTGAATATTTTGAGGAATAGAATTTCGAATTTTATTTATTTTAATATATGTACTTGTTGAAGGACGAGATATGGTAGATTCGGCTGAAATGTTACAATCCGGTTCATCAATGTCCTGCTCTGCACTAACCAAATCAACACATCGTTTTTTTTTTTGCCTCATACTGTATTATATATTTTCTTTTTAAGTGACGACTTAAATTAGCTGTTGATCCCCCTTTAAATGAATATTCAATAGAACAATAACTACATTTAGCCTTTTCATTTTCGAGTATCATAAAATGGTTCCAAACATCACTTTTTTTCTTATCCATTATAATATAATATTATGCACACAAGGTCAACTTTCAAAATGTTTTATTTGACTATATATAAATATTATAATTACCGAAATAATGTCTTTTAATTCACTAGTTAATATATAAAATTAACAAAAAACATAATAAAATAATCAAAGAATATTACAAACGTGATGCGTGTGAAATGAAAAGTTACTGTAATAGTAATGTTAAATGTAAAACGTGTTACTAAATAAAATGACCAAATTAATGCCTATTATTATTGGGTATTGAATAAACTAATAAACAAAAATAACGAATAATATGTTTTATAAATAAACCGTGTATTTTGGATAATTCGCCGACAGGGAACGGTCACCAAAGAGCACAGACCAAATATTTAAGGGGAATATATTTAATAACACATTCAACGCCTGCGACGCGTTTGAACACATGTTTAAATTAAATCCACGAAAATAGATATTTTTTAATTAATTTACTAGATTATATTATAATGTTATCTGTTTTATATTTGTTATTATGTGATCGTACACTATCTACAAGTTGATCGTTTGTCCATTATTTGTACACAGTATTATTCTTTATTTTCATTTATAAAATATTGTATCTAATGTTTCATATGATATTAAATATTCCCTATAATATATTATTATTCTAGAGTGATATTGAATTAGTACTTTACATGAAACTATAAATTTAGTTTAGACAAAACAGTATATAAAAAATAGAACTTTCTTCTTTTAAGCCTCTGACGCGTAAACGCGTCGCCGGCGTTGAATTTGAATGTGTAAAATAGTAAGTACTTATAGTTCCATAATATTTTAATCTATGATTACCTATATTACTGTTAAGTCATAGATATAATATATGATATATTATTAAATAATAAATATATCTGAGGTTTTAGTGTTTTTATTTTTTTATTCTTTATTATCTATGTTCGTGACGTTAATCAATATTCGATAATCGTCAATCGAGATAACGTAGGATTCTTATTTGTAATTTTTATCAGTATTCACTATTCGGTACAATATTACGTCTTGTATCGGTCTTAGGCTTGATGCACACGTGCGGTTTTTCAACGCGCGGTACCGCGGCCGTGTATGCACACGTGAGCGTTTTTTGTACTAGAAACCGCTCTCCAGTATTTCGCCAACACTCGTCAGTACCGTATTCGCGTAGTAAAAATGGAGGTATACAGGAAAAAAAAAATTATTTTCGCGTACCTTGTGTATAAAAAGTATATCTTAAAAAAAAAAGACGATATTGGGTACACCCGTTCACTGATCGTCGACTCACGTGCGGGATATTTTATACATCTTTTAATAATCTTCGAGAAAATGATGTAAAATTCTTTAATTATTTTCGAATGAGCGTGAAATCGTTTGACGAGTTAGCTGTAAAAATTTCAGCAAAAATTAAGTCTCAAGATACATGCATGAGATTGTCCATACCACCACTTGAAATGCTCGCTGTTACTTTGAGGTAAGTGATTTGTTTATATATTTTTTTATGTTAAGTAGGTATCTTTATTTATATATTTATTTATTCTTTTTAATATTTTATTTAATATATATTTTATTGTAAATTTTTACAAATATAAAACAATGTAATAATAATTGACAAGTAGAAATGAAATGAATTAATTACACACAATATAGATAATTAATATTAATTTATAATTAAAAACGAAATATTACTTCAAATGATTTTATTAATCTCTAAAAAGGTCTATGCTATCTTCTTCACTGTAAAACTGGTTGTCCATAGATGCCGAAGTTGAGGATGTTGGAGATATTGTAGGAATCCCAGTGCTGTTTGTTTGAGACAGTTGATTAGAAAGAGGTGTTCGAAATTGTGTAATCGGTGTGAGGCATTGATTTGGCGAGGGGGACGATTATGCTTGATGTAACTGGAATATGGAATCGTATTCTGACATTATCCATGTGCTGGTTTGTAATGTGGGTTGTTTGGTGGATATCCATATTGCTGTACAGCTTGTTGATTCCTCATACGCTTAATAATGTTCAGTATTTCGCAACGAAACTCCAGCTTCTGGTCTTCTGTGAAACTACTTATAGACGGAAGTAAACTTTCAAAAAAAGATCTATCTGGGTTGATCTCTGGAACAATTGGTGGAGTTGTAGGAATTGGAGTATTCATAAATTCTACCAAGGAAGACTATGTCATTTTTACGTTTCTTTGTAGAATTCTGTTTATAGCGAGGAGGGCATTCTGATCCATCTAAATCTAAGCTACTGTAATGTGACTCTTGATGGTCCACTGAATCTTGCTGGTCCAATAGTGCTTCATGATCTAAGCTAGACTGAGTATTGGTTGTGGCACCAGCAGTTTGTAAGAATGACAACTGTTGTGCATAAATGTACCGTCTCCCAGTATTAGCAGCTTGTCCCGATTTACATTTTTTTTTCTCACTTTTAGTATAGTGATCTTTAATGTTTTTCCACTTTTGAATGAATTTAGTGCCTGGAATAACCAATAAAAAACATGTATATGTACAAGTAATTAGGTATTAAAAATTGCATTAATCTATAATAAATAATAATATTTAATTGATATTTTATAAGTATTAACCTTTTTATGAATATTCAAAGATTGTCAATTTGTTTTTTTATTTATTGTTTAGGTACTTAGGTAGTGGAAGTGATCAAATCGATCTACACTTAACGTACAGACTTGGACACACAACGATAGGAAAAATATTAAGAAAAGTTTGCAATGCTCTTTGAGATTGTTTACGAGGAGAGTCTTTTCCAGAATTTACTGAAAATCGTTGGAAAGAAATTGCAGAGGGTTTTGAAAAATACAGCCAGTTTCCTAATTGTTTAGGTGCCATAGATGGGAAACATGTACGAATAAGAAAGCCAAGAATAAGTGGGTCCCTTTTCTACAATTATAAATTTTTTTTTCAATTGTATTATTGGCGATTGTAGACGCAAAATACAATTTCATTTACATAGATGTTGGGGCATTTGGAAAAGAATCAGACAGCACTGTATTCGAAAGGAGCAATTTGTATGAACAACTTGAAAATAATGAGTTACATATTCCAAGGGGCAAACCTCTCCCAGGAACTGTAAGTCCAAATATGCCCCACACGTTCGTTGGTGATGAAGCGTTTTCACTGTCAAAAAATATAATGAGACCTTACAGTGGTAAATATTTGGTGGACAAAAAAAGGATTTTTAACTACAGGTTATCTCGTGCTAGGAGGAATGTCAAGTCTGCATTTGGAATACTTTCTAATAAATGGAAAATATTTCATAAACCAATAAATGCAAATTTGGATTTATCAGTACTTTTAGTGAAGACATGCTGTGCTCTCCATAATTTTGTTAGGGCTAGGGATGGGTTTAAACTAGAAGATACTATGTATATAGAATGATCCATTGGACAACAAGACTTTCAAGAACGCCCAAGACCCTCTAGAGCACCTAATCAGTTTATTCAAGCGAGAAACCAGTTGGAAGATTATTTTGTTTCCAATAATGGTAGTGTCCCATGGCAAACAAATTATATTTAATATTTTATATTAAAATCTTGTATTATTATTCATTATTCGTATAATTTATATTATATTATTTACTGTATTTACCTGTTCAAAACGCTCATAATCTAAAATAAATTAACAAAATATATTAAATCACGGATGTATTTTTTTAATACAACATAAAGCGATTATTGATCAATACCCAATGTCACAAAATACAATATCAAATAAGTGTGCGTCAGTCCCTAAAATGACCGTCTAGACCAGGGGTCGGCAACCTTTTTACTTACACGGGCCATAATTTGTTTCAGTTTTTAATGGAGGGCCGCATACAAAATTAAAATATTAAAAAATATAATTTTAACAAATAATACTAATATATTTACAGATAGCAACAAACATATTATGAATTTAACATTGCAGTTGTGCTTATTAACTAATTTTTAATTTAATACATTAGTAGACAATTTAAAAGTTTAAAAATAATTATTAATTAATTCTTGAATGCAATTTAGTATACAAATATTAAGTTACTAGTGTGATTTTTGAGGTTGAATTTTTCCCGCCAATTCATTTATATCCGCTTTTAAATTGGATGTTGATATCCTTAAAACAGCGTTCAAGTGTTCATCACTTAACCGTGAACAATATTTATTTTTTCGGAATTTAAGTATTGAGAATGTCTGCTCACAAATATATGTGCAACCAAAAGCAGTAATCATTTTTTTAGCAAAATTTTTAATGCCTTTAAAATCTATTTCAAAAAGACTCGAATAAAATATTTTTAGGTCATTACTTTCTTTAAAAGCATTTTTAAGAATATCGTTGTTTTGCAATTCTATGACTTCCATCTGTAAATTAGATTCAACATCGTCAATGTCAACAGAAAAAGGGTTTTGAAACAATTTGATTTTATTCTCTTGTACGTAAAAATCAGAAAATCGTATTGAAAATTCATTTTGTAGGTTTTCTATTATATTTAAAAAATTAATTTTTGTAGTTTCCCAATTTAAAGTTGATTTGGTTGATTCTAATACAGTTTTACAGTATACGAAATGATCCAAGTGCTGTTCATTAATATGTTTGTGTAATAATTTTAATTTCACTTGAAATGATTTTATATTTGAATACATATCTGACAACAATTTGTCTTTACCTTGCAGTTTTGTATTCAGCTCATTTAATAAAGTTGTTATATCAGTTAAAAATGCCAGATTAAGAACCCACTTTTCATTTGATAATTCTGGTACAATTTTTCCTTTTTCTGACATAAAAATATTTATTTCATTTCGTAAAATAAAAAACCGTTTCAAAACCACACCTCTACTCAACCACCTTACTTCGGAAAAATATATTACATCCCCATATTCAGCATCGCATTCTTCCAAAAATATTTTGAATTGACGATGTGCCAAAGCATTTTTGCGTATGTAGTTAACCGTCGATACTACAATATTCATTACATCTTTCCATGCTAAAACTTTGCAACATAATGCCTCTTGATGTATGATGCAATGAAATATCATAGGTGCTTCATGTCTTTCTTCCACCATTTTCGCATTTATTCTCCCAATTAATCCTTTATTAATTCCACTCATATTTCTACCATCGTCTGTAGTAACACTAACTAGTTTGTTCCAACTTAATCCAAGTTTTTTTAATGTTTTGTCAATTTCGATAAATAAGTCTTCTTCCGTTGTAGTTCCCTTCAAACTACATAATTCAGCTAATTCTTCAGAAATATTGAAATTAAAATCAATTCCTCGAATAAATATTAATAACTGAGCAGTATCACAAACATCAGTACTTTCGTCAGTTGCGATAGAAAAACAATCAAATTTAGAAACTTTTTCTTTCAGTTTGAATATTAAATTTGTTCCCAACTCTTCGGTACGTCTAACACAGGTCCTAGCTGAGAGACTGATGTCTTCAAATTGTTTTTTTTTCTCAGGGCATATTTCATTTACAACGGCTAACATACATTTTTTTTATAAACTCAGAGTCGTTGAATGGACGATTACACTTGGCTATCATTTCAGCAACTACGAAACTAGCTCGTACTCCTGATTCGTTTTGATTATGTTGTAATTTAAAACTATTTTGTTGATTAGTTAATGAACTTTTAAAATTGTTTATTTTAATCTGTCTAAGATCACCAGTGAGAGTGTCAAATTTTAATTTATGCTCTGTTTCATAGTGACGTTTAACATTATACTCTTTTACAGTAAAAATGGTTTTTTTTGCAAATTAAACATAATAGTTTACCTTTATTTTCGATAAAAAAATATAAATCCGTCCATGATTCGTTGAATGTACGATGTTCATCACTAATTTTACGTTTTTTTGACATTGAATTGATAGGTTATTATAAAACAGTTGAAATTTAAACTTCACGTTGGAATGTTTCGAAACGAACTGCACTAAGCCACTAAGGCCATAACCAATACGTATTTGTCATAAACGACGATATATACATTACATAAGATTAGATTACGTTTTCGATCATAGCTTATCTCGCATTGATTAAATATTATTTATATATTTATAACAATTTAAGCTACAAAATTAAAATTTTAAACACCATGAATTATATTTGGAGGGCCTCAGCAAAAAGTTCCGAGGGCCGCGGGTTGCCGGTGCCTGCCCTAAACAGTTAAAAATGATTCAAAATATTTTGAAAATATTATCGTGTATAGAAAATGCAAATATAAACAACCAGTGAAAACCAAATTCAATTTTGTGAAAAATCAATTTTGCGTAAAAATTTCCGTTTTTCCTTAATTTTTATGTTTTTTTTCCCGGCGCTTGTGAAAACTATTGTGAATATTAAATTTTGACCTTCCCAATGTACCAACGATATTCACTTTCCAATCGAACAAGATACTGAAGTTGAAAATCGAAGCATTATTTCGACTACTTATCGTGTACACAGGCACAAAAAATTAAAAATTAAAAAATTAAAAAAAAAAAAAAACACATCATTGTAAAATCAATACATTCATCGTTCCACTCAGAATCTAAAAAAAACTGAAACAACACATATTGAAATTTTATGAAAATAGGGTGAAGACCTTCTCTGACGACTGACATGGATTTCTTACTAGATATTATCTCTGACATTTAATTAAATAATAAATGAACTTACGCTGGCGTCTGTGAGAGGGTACTAATAAAGCCTCCGTTATAGCTTTTCCACTGTTGCCACCACGACCGCGACCGCCACGATCACGTCCACCACCACCACCATTACAGCCGTCACCACCGCCGTTTGAGTCGTCGACATCGCCGTTCCGGCTGCTGCTATCGCCGTTCCACCAACCGCCACCACCATTCAAGTCGCTGACACCACCGTTCCAGCCACGGCCACCGCCATTCCACTCACCACCGGCACTACCACCACCACGGCCGCCACGGCCGCCACCTCCTTCGGCGCCAAAAAACACATGCATTGACATCTATAATATAGGTACATTCAATTATTATTTTTATAAAGTTCAAATGACGTTTTAAGACCATTTTGCTACTCTCATTCATCATTCATAAATGAATGGTACAGAATTGTTCTTAATATTATGTTTTATAAAATTAATAAATTAAGGTTGCACTACAACAATAAATAATAATGACTGTAATCTGTACATTGTGCTAAAATAAAAAGACACAATTATGAAAATATGTTTAAAATAAATAAAATATAAATAAAGATGCATAAAGACGTGTCCGTAATCCGTTTATATTATAGAATAATTAAATACAACCACTGAACCACGGTTATTTATAGTTTATCCAACAATATAGGTACTGCTCTAGCGCAAGTGTCCAGACGAAAATCGTATAATAAGATTTATAATTAAGGAAAGCGAGAATATGTTACATTAGATTAATAAAATGGTGTTGTTGCCTGAGTAATTTTTTTAATGAATATTATATTTTAATTGTTATTGTTATTACTATTATTCATATTATACATTAATTTAATATGAGATTTAAAAATTGATGGTCAAATCATAATTTATACTGATGACACATGTCTCTTGTTTTCCGGTAAATCGTGGGAAGATGTTAGTTTAAAAGCAGCTAAAGAATTTAAAAAAAGTGATTAATTACCTAAACTATAGGAAACTTTCAATAAATTATAAAAAAAACTAATTTTATAAATTTTTCAATCAACATAGATGAGAACAATCATGATGATTTAAAACTCTGTTTTTGTGGGAATGTAGATAATGGTAATGACACCATATGTCATAAAACATACATGGTTTCTAGTATAAGATATCTGAGCTTAATTTTTGATAATAATATGAGATTGAATTTGCATGTCAAGAATATAGTATTGCGCATGCGTACTTTATCGTTTAGTTTTTTTAAATTAAGGAATTTCCTGCCTGTGAAAGTTATGCGTATAATTTATTTACCATTATTCCAGGCAATATTTCAGTATGGTTTGTTGGTATGGGGAGGTTTGAATGAAAACGGGTTAGACCACTAATAAAAAGGTATCTATTATATATATAATAAAAAATTATGAACATTTTTTTGTTGTGAAAAAGATAAGAAAAAAAGGGAACTGATGGCTTTTGATGTCAGAGTATTTTATTGCAAAAAATCTTTTGGTCAAAAATTCGTAGATTATTTAGGTCCTAATTATTATAATTCAATGCCTTTACATATAAAAAAAACCATTTACTACTCAATTGGGAATCTTAGTATTACGTGCACCAAAAAACAACTTAACTCGTTATTTTCACTAATAGTTTAAAAAAATAAATAAATAAATAAATACATTTTGCAATATTATAATAATTAAAATATGGATTAAGTGAATATTACTTATGAAATTTATTATGTTACTCTATCTTTTTATTTATGTTAATTTGAAATTAGGTTTATTTGTGTGTAATTGTGTTTATTATATTATGTAATTTAACTCTCTACCACCATCACAAGTGTTCGGAACGTGAAGCATTTATACGGCGTCCCGGTTCATATCGGCAAATGCGTTGCTGCAGTATGCCGGCCGCCCGGCACCTATGACCAGTACCGTTCGACCTACCGTCCGACTCACCACATTACCTACCGACCGACCGTTCAAGCGATTTCGTTACCAATACCGTCATCTACCAGTACCGTCCACCAACCATTGCCTTAAGCCGTTGATTGTCCAGCGGACTGCTGTCGCCCAACACGGTTTTATAAATATATTGTCATTATTATTATTATTATTATTTATTGTATTAATTATTGCCCTCCGCTGGCCAGCACTATTGTGCCCCCTACTTCACCCAAAGTATTAGTTTATTATTTTTTCTTGAATAGTAGCACCCGGTGACACCGTGGCAAACATAAGTTGTTGCACCATTATTTAGCCCTTTGAGTCTTACAATACTGATTATACAGTCCACTCCTACCTCCGAGCAATAACAACAAGTATTACGCTTAAAGGAGGTAGATACTTAATTGTGAACATTTTAATAATATGTAATTCATTTTATTTATATTTTTACAATAAAATTAAAAAAAAATTAAAAAAATACTAAAAAGTAAAAGGTAAATACTAGAGGTGGGTCGAACTGTTCGAAGTTCGAAAACTCGAACCGAACTTTAGATGTTCGGTTCGAGTTCGAAAGTCGAACCCAGTTTTAAAAAACCGAACCGAACCGAACTCGAACAAAAAAGTTCGAAAATCAAAATAGTTCGAACTCAAAAAGTGTACGAACAGCAAAAATTCTAACGTGTCAAATGTTTCGAACTAAAAATGTTCCCGAAATTGTTTTTTATTTTTAGTTTTCCTATTGTCTATAATCTATAATTTATATAGTTATATACTTATATAGGTAGTGTATACAATATTCTATATTATATACTATATATTACAAAAATACAAATGTAAAATTAAAACCATGATATTGTCCGGGCATTGATTATTATTTATTATATAATAATATAATATATATTTCTTGCGCTATTGTAATATTGAATTATTTATAGACTTGGATAATTATTTAATATTTTGTACTATTTATAATTTATATAATCGAAGTTCGTAACACGCTGAACAATATAAATATCTTTATCATTATTATTTATATTTTATAATCATTTGACATTTATATTTTTATAACATTGGTCCCGAGTCCTACATTCCTACTACTTACTCATTAATCGTTAATTCCTAATAATAGTTATCAGTGATATTTGATTAGTGGTTACTTATTTAATATTTATTAGTAACTTGAGTTTTGAATATTTGACAGTGTACGAGTTGTACGGCATACGGTAAGTGCATACGACATACGTTTGTTATAAACCAGCAATCAACTAGACTGCTTAGCTTATAAGGTTGCAGGTAGCAAGACCGTTGATAGTGGATTTTCTTCAGGTAGGTTGATAAAATAAGTAAAGACTTGATAAAGTTAAGTTGTTTTATTTATTGAAATTATTCTAAGTCCAATTTGACGATGTGCAGTATTGACTATCGTGAAGGTGCTCGCTTGTACGATGGAGAAACACGTCTGATTTACAGGCCGTTTCGGCCGGGTTTTATAGGGTCTCCTAATCTCCTACTTCCCCCCTTGTCTATCGATATCTGTGTACTTCACAGGACGTGATTCAAATTATTATTTATAATAATTAAATTTATTTAAATTATCATTTTTATTCATCTACACGTTCCCACGCCTGCTTATTCCGAAAACCACATCTTGTTTATTATCTGCCATATATGGTATACGCCATCCGTCCATATTTAGATAAATTTTGGCGTTGAGGATTAGAGCTCAAGGTGTATTTGGCAACGCGTGAATATAAATATATATAAATATATATATGCGTATATAAAAGTGCGTATGTTATGCATTGTTATTAATTAGCCTAGCGTTATGCTATTCGTTCTACGCGAAACGATCACAATAATATAATATAATAATACAGAACGTATATTATTGGGTTCGTTACACGTTTAATGTTTATTAATTAATAATTATTATTATTATTTATTAGGTCTTAAACTCTTAACTCTTAATTCTTAATAGTGTTAATTGAGTTAATTCTGTAATAGTTAATAGTGTTAATACTTAAGACCAAAACTGTAGAGTGTAGATAGAAACATTATCTAATCATTGTTTATTCAAGTAAGTTGTCAATAATAATTTTTAATTATTAAATAATACATTTTTATATTGTATTATTATGTATTATATTTTTTTCATAAAATACCTATAACTTATTTTTTATTTGTTTTGCCAAAATCTTTATTACATACTTATTATTCATTTGTTTTTTATTACACTACACTTCTTAATGTTGGTTATTAATTATTTATTTTTAATTTTTATGGATTAATTCTAAGTTTATATAATATAAGAACTGCTCCCCAGCACAAGCTACGCTTTTAGGGGGTGCTGCAATTAATTATTGTATGTATTTATATTTTATATAATGTATCTCTTGTTATTTTGCAAAATAAAAATTACTATAATTAAGTATGAGAAAAAAACAATAAAATATAAATTAATTAAAAATGTAAATATATTTTTTTCTAATACTAAATAGTAAATAGTAAATAAAAAATAAAGTAAATACTTAATAATAATAAATATTACATAAGTATACAAAAAAGATTTTGGTTCGGTGGTTAATAGTTAATAGGTAATTAGTAATAATATTATGATTTGTATTTTACTATTTTGTATGAATTATTATTATTATTTATTATTAATTAATTACATTTTTATTTATATGGTTTTATCAATTAATAACTTTTTTTGTGTGTTTGCTTGTTTAAAGTTGTATTATAAGTATACAAATTACAAATACACAATAATTAATCATTATAATACATGTATAAAATAAATAATAAATAGATATCTAGGGACTGGGACAATATTTTGAAAAAATTTTGTTCAATATTAAATTACCTTCACTCACAAGTTGCAATAATTTTTTGAATTCAATGATTTATAATTTTATATTGTTGCTTTCAAATTCAAATATGTATCTCCAATTATAAACTATTAATTTATTATAATTTTTATCTTATTTCTTATATAATAATAATATTATTAACCTTGCAGTTGTCTGGTAAATTTTCTTGCTGGGAATGTTTGTAGTTTGTACCTATTATTTATTAATTAGTAATTACCAATTACTTATATATTTGCTTTATGTATTAGAATGGCAAGTGGGTCAATGTTGAAATATATTCAAACAAATAATTCTGAATTAAACAGTATTGTGGAAGATGAAGATGAACCAAGAGAAGTATCTGAACAGCAAACTGAACAAACTATTGAAAAAAAAGACAAATTTACAGTTATTTTAAGAAAATATCTGAAGATCAATCCAAATGTAATTTTTGTAACAAAAATTTAAAAACACCAAACTCAACTACTACTACAATGACAAGGCATTTAAAAACTCAACATCCCAAAAAAATTTCAAGATTATCAGAATGAATTACATACTAATGAAATAAATACCAACAAAAGAAAGAATAAAGATACATCCCAACAACAAGATATCATGAAATCAATGTCAAAACCTGAACAATTTTCAGCTAATAATAAAAAAGCAAAGTTGATTACAGAAAGAATTGTGGAAATGATTGCTTTGGATTACCAACCTATTTTAATTGTAGAAGATTATGGATTTAAGAGGGTGATAGCTGCTGCTGAGGATAGATATATTTTACCAAGTCGTAAGTTACTATCTCAAAAACTAATACCAGAGTTGTATGCGAACAAAAAAAAATTGTTAATGACTGAAATTAAAATGGATTTAGAAAATATAAAATCAATTTCTTTTACATTTGATCTTTGGTCAAGTCAAGCACAACAGTCTTACATTTCTATAACTTGCCATTACCTAACGAACAAATTTAAACTCAAAAATAAAACTCTTGGTTGTTCCTACTTTCCAGGAGAGCATACAGGTAATGCCATATGTAATAAAATTAAAACTATGATTGCAGAATGGAATATTGAAATTGAAAATAGTAACTCCAATATATCAATTTTTTTTGTTACTGATAATGCTAGAAATATATCCAGTGCCCTTAGTCACAGTGGAAGTAACTTTGAACACATTTCATGTACAGCACATACTCTTCAGTTGGCAATTGATGATGCTGTAAAAGAAAGTAACATGACTGACCTGTTGAAACGATGTAAAGCAATTGTAACGCATTACAATCATAGCAATATCGCATCTGAACGATTAACAGAAACACAAAAAAGGTTAAATTTAGCACCACATAAACTTATTCAAATGGTCAACACTCGATGGAATAGTATATATTTGATGCTACAAAGAATGTTAGAGCAGAAAGATGCCATTTTAATTGACTTACCTAAAATTAAAAAAGGACAGTTATTGTTTGCTAGAGATTGGAATATGATCGAAAGTTATGTTATTTTTCTCAAGCCGGTATTTGAAGCAACGAAAGAACTCAGTCGAGAAGATACACCTACATTATCTATGGTACTACCAATCATTTATACAATTGAGGCTAAATTAAATTTATTTTTGACAAGTATGACACAAAATCCTGGAACATGCTTCGCAGAAAATTTACTAAGATCCATGTGTAAACGATTTGATGTATATAAAGAAAATAAAATCTATATTATTGCTATGTTGGTAGATCCAAGATTTAAAGGAATTATGTTAAATGAGTATGAGCTATTACAAGCAAAGTCATACATTACATCAGAAGCAGAAAAATATAGATACAATGATGAGATATTTTCACAACCAAGCACTTCAGATGAGTTATTAACTAAAGAACTTGAAAATTCAAACTATTCACTTTGGGACATACTTCATCAGCGTTCAGTATCAAAAGAATCTACTCCAGCAACTTCAATAAATGAAGTAACAATTGAAGAATGATATTTAAATTTCTATTAATAATAGTATAATTATAATATAGTATATTAAAAAATATTAATAAATAGAGGTATTAAATAATTATAATTGTTTATTAATTGTTGTTAGTTCTTACTCTAATATTTTTACTATTTTTTTAATTTGTTAGATAGAAAATTACTTAAAGCTAAAGAACATTGATCCAACAGCAGATCCATTAAAGTGGTGGGAAGAAAATTATCAAACATTTCCTCACTTGCTACCAGTGATTTTCAAATTTTTGGGTATACCAGGTGTATCGGTTTGTAGTGAAATGTGAAGTGGATTAACAGTATCCTCAAGAAGAACACGACTGTCTCCATTTTTAGTGGAATATCTTGTATTTTTACACAATAATTTATAATATTGTTTAATAATTATTAACCCTCGGGCACCCGCACGACGGCACTCCGTGCCGCACATTCATTAAAATTGATATTGCTTGAATGTGCATGATATTATCGCCCGATAAGAAACAGATATCATATCTAAAAATAGCTGGCTATTTTATTACCGATACACCGAATTTATTGCTAGTTTACTCAGTTGAGAGTGAGTTTGTGAAGTTTGAAGGTCAGTCTATCGGCATTCCGTACCGTCCGCGTGTGTTCGTGTTTTTTTAAATCGGTACGCAGTACCGTCCGCGGGTGAACTTATATTTCAATCTTGCGTTCATATCAATTGATACTTGATAGTATGTCTCAGTTTCGTCGATTTTGCGGAGATGATGAAATCGCGGCTCTTTTACAAGAGCTAAACGACGAAGGTAAGATTGAATTTACTATCATAAATTATTATTATTATTTTTTTTTATATATGAAATATACTAATAAATACTACGTAAAAACTAGTTGTTACTTTTATAAACATTTATCAAATACTTCTTTATGTATATATATTATATAATTTGATTTTTATAAAAGTAGGTATTACAATTTTTTTTTAATTTTTCAATTTTTATGTTTTAATAAATAATATTTTGTAATAGCTCAAATTTTATAATTTTTTCAGGTGATGCTTTTTATAACACTAACGATGTTGATCCAATTGCTGACTTTAGTGATGACAGTGAGGTGGAAGATGAGGTAATATTACCAAACAATCATTCAAGTGAAAGCGAATTATCAGTAGAAGAAGAACATAGCTCTTCACCTCAATCTGTAAGTTTTGATTATAATAATACCCTAGATGATTATTCCGACTTTGACGTTTTTATGGGAAAAAATGAAGAAACTTTTTGGTTCAGCAATTGCCTAGCTTTGCCTAAACAAAAAATCAAGTCAAAAAATATAATAAAAGTTTTGCCGGGACAGACAAGATTTTCAAGAGAGGCCAAAAGTGAAATAGATATTTTTCTCAAATTTTTTTCACTTGAAATAATCGACAAAATTGTTTTTTACACTGATAAATTCATTGATAAGCGAGCTGCTAAAGTCTATAACAGATATATTGAACTAGACAATGAATTCAGAAGTAGGGAATTCAAAACGACTACAAGAGGCGAAATTTTGGCACTTATAGGAATATTATTCTATATGGCCACATGCAAGACAAGTCGTGCGAACGCAAAAAGTTTTTGGAAAACAGACGGTACTGGTATGGTATTATTTCGTGCAGCGTTCAGTTACAATAGATTTTTCTTTTTGTTGCAATGTCTTCGGTTTGATGATTTGGATACTCGGGTTGAAAGACAACAATCTGATAAACTTGCTGCAGTAAGAGAAATGTATACACTTTTCAATTGCTGACACCAGAAAACATGAATAATTTAGTTTTGAACATTAAACTTTAAATAACTATTATAATTTATAAAGTATCAATAAAAATCAAGTATTTAGTATTTACTTATAATATATTATAATTCTCATATTGATATTTTATAATAAGGGTTAATAATTATAATACTAAGGTTCGGTTCGATATACGATTAAAAAGTTCGGTTCGGTTCGATATACAATTAAAAAGTTCGGTTCGAGACCATATTTTTGAGTTCGACCCACCTCTAGTAAATACGGCAAGGGTCAAAATGTGAAAATGTACTTACGTCGGTAGTTGGAAGAGTAGTGTTCTGATAGACCGGAGTAAAGTTAGTGATGGACGATTGTCATTTGTCGCTAGTCGCCACTAAGACCGTAGGCCGGTCTTAGCCGTTGCCATCCCACACACCCCCACCAATTACATACATGATGTAGGTAGTTTTGAAGAAAACCAGATAACCGGTGCGCGCCGCGTTTTTTCCCAACAATTGTCTTGTCGGTCTCCTTACTGTGTGGTTTTACCCGCTCCGTTTATCCCTGCTTTATGTGCATAGAAACTAATGTAAACATAAATTCTATTAAAAAGCTGGTTGCGTGTTTTGACTTGTTTTAGTTTGTACACTGTATAAATGTGCACAAGGATTGTGTTAGGATAACCGCCCGGCTATTTGGCCTTCGAAATTGATTTATTTTAAAATGCAAATAGTTACTAGTAGTATAGATATACTATTCCTGGCCCACCTTCATTTTACATCAATAAAAGATCACAAAGAAAACAATGTGCAAAAAGATCAAAAAATCTAAATGCAATAATAATTAAAATATTTTTTCACTTAATCTAAATGCAATAATAATTAAAATATTTTTCACTTAATCGAAATGCAAAATCCCCCAAAATATTTTTCTCAAAACTTATGTCATTAATATTTTTCACAAATTGAAACGTAATAATAATTAAAATATTTTTCACTTAATCTAAATGCAATATTTTTTTAAATATTTTTAAGAAATACTTATGTTATAATGACACATTCCTAGTACATGGAATCAAGTCAAAATACACACGATAACAGAGGGTCGTTCCTCATTACAATTTATTTCCCTGGGATCATCTACTTCGTCACTAGAAGTGCTTAGAATCTAATAAAAAAGTCTATAGAAGACTATTAATAAGACGCCTGCTACGGAGTCATCTTGTTCTAATATAGAAAAAAGCATAACCAACAAAAACGGAGTTAATGATAATAGTCCTACTTCTCAAGGTATGAGTAGTACACTACCGCCCAATACTGGTGACTGTTTCAAGAACTTCCAAAAAACGTAAATACGATGAAAGTTATTTGGAGATGGGGTTCATAGAAACAAACGATGGCCAGCCACAGTGCGTAATTTGCTCAAAAGTTTTATGTATCCCGGAAAATTACATCGTCATTATGAAAAGGTCCACACAGATCATAATGGGAAACCACTCGATTTTTTCAAACGAAAGCGCTCTGAACTATTGACTGTTAAAAAAAAATAAAAAATCACGTTCTAACCGATAGTGAAAACGCATTGAAAGCTTCCTACATGGTGTGTTACCATATAGCTCAAATAGGCGAAGCTCATACCATCGCGGAGACCCTCGTAAAACCATGTGTTATTGATATAGTAACTTGTATGCTTGATGACAAATCTGCCAAACATTTATCCATAATTCCTTTGTCAAATATTACTGTTGCACGGCGAATTGAAGATTTGGCTAGCAACGTATCAGAAACACTTGTCTCTCGTATTAAATACACAAAATTCGCACTACAAATGGACGAATCAACCGATATTGCTGGTCTTGCTGTACTATTGGTGTTCGTTCGTTACGTAAACATGAATTCTTTTGAAGAAGATCTTTTATTTCGTAAACCACTTCTATCTAATACGACAGGGGTTCAAATTTTCGGTTTATTGGATGATTTCTTAACAGAAAATCAGATTCCATGGACAAACTGTATCGATGTGTGTACTGATGGTGCTAGGGCCATGACAGGTGCAACAGCTGGAGCAATCGCTAAAATAAAGGAGAAATCAAATGAAACTACTAGTAGTCATTGCATACTTCATAGACATGCTCTAGTAATGAAAAATATTCCTCTTTGTCTAAAAAACGTATTGGATAAAGCCATAAAAATAGTCAACTTCATCAAGTCACGTCCTCTGAAATCTAGACTTTTTAAAATCTTGTGTGACGACTTGGGAAGTATTCATAATACGTTACTTTTCCATACAGAAATCAGGTGGTTATCTCGAGGTAAAGTATTAACACGGTTAATGGAATTAAGGGCTGAAGTTTCTTCATTTCTAATGAACTACAGCGTTACATCAGCTGAAACTATGAATGACGTGACTTGGCTTTGTCAGCTATCGTACTTGGCAGACATTTTTAACAAAATGAACGAGTTGAGTCTTTCTTTACAAGGAAGAACTTTGACAATTTTTGATGCGAACTCCAGAGTATGTGCATTGAAAAGAAAAATTGATTATTGGTCAGAGTGCATATTTAAAAGAGAGCTGGAGTGTTTTCCAATAATGCAAGTCTTTTTAGAGAAAAACGAATTGCAAGCTCCCATTATCATTATTAACGAGATTTCTGAACATCTCAAACAACTGAAAAATTAATTTAATAAATATTTTCCTACAGATCGAGAGGTGTTTTTAAAAGACCATGAATGGGTAGTTAATCCATTTTCAGTCTGTGGAAAACTCTCAAGCTTGTCTTCAATCGAATATGAGAGTTTGATCGATATTACTTCAGATTCAACATTTCAATCTACCTTCAGTAGCAATTCTTATGTTGAATTTTGGCTAAATTTGAAAAATACAAGTTTTGATAATTTGAGTCAAAAAGCAATAACAATATTCTTACCTTATGCTACCACATATTTATGTGAGACAGGATTTTCAGCCTATGCGGCTACTAAAACCAAATACCGGAACCGTCTTATTGTAGAACCTGACCTTCGTATCCAACTGTCAAAAATTGAACCAAATATTGCCAAACTTTCAAAAATAAGCAGCCACAAAACATTAATTTTTAACTTTTAAAGCAGTATTATTTTTCTTTATTTTCAACCATAATATTGTAATTTGTTTTTAATATGTACAATAAAATTATTTAAATCGGTCAACAATGAAAACAAGTGTTCATTTTTATCATGTTTTTCATAATATTCACAGAGGGGCACCTAACTAAATTTGGAACAACAAAAGGGAACTTCCGACTAAAAAGGTTGGGAACCGCTGGCCTAACCTAGCCGCTTCATCAGTATTTTTATCAGGCTAAAATTAACCTATACATACTTATTGAAAGATTAACTATATTATGCTGACAATTTGGTAAGGTACACCTATACCTACACAAAGGCAACATAAATATCTTAATATAATAACTTATTATTTAGTATCATAAGGTGATTCTGGAGTTATATCTATACTGACTACCATACTGTAGAAGTTGTCAGGTAAGAAGGTTTATTATACACTATACAAATAGTTATATACTTAATATTAATTCACAAAATTAAACTTATCATAAAAGTAACTATAAAAAGTGGTTTGAAAAAATCGAACTCACAACACTAATTTTCATAAATTAATAATATATTATGTATACAGGTACTTATATTTTACCAAAAATGTTATTTATGACGATGATTGATGAATTATAATAGTATTAAAAAATCGTAAACTTCCAATTGAAACAAATGAAACAAAATTACAATTATAAGGCAAGACGCTGTTGTTGGTTGTTTGCACGCGCGATATGGTAACTGCAGCTAACTATATTTTGAACTGTTGAGAAATCTGGACCTCCGAAAAACACGGAAACGATAACCCGCGCATATCAAATTAAATAGGTATGTCAGAAACTTGTGATACACATATCTGTGACGTAAGCATATCTCTAACAGGCTGAGGGGTGGAGTAGTGGTGGAGTCTTCAGCGGTGGACCAATGAGAACCGGGGAAATGCCTACGTCACATTACAAGGCTGGGCGGAGGGTGGGTGCGCGATTTGTTTCTAAACCCGTAATATTGCTGACATACCTATTTAATTTGTCATTAACCCGTGCACCAACATCATGTTAGAGCTCTGTCTACCCGTATTACGATACGTGTCTCACGCATACAATATATACAAGCATGTCTCTCGGGTAATTATATATTCAAGATAGGTATACTGCTGTGATTAAGAATTTTTATTCCGGGCAACAGAAAAGTTAAGATAAGTCTAGAACATCATACACAGTTTGTACATTTACATTAACGAAAGTAACAAAGGTGACTTATGCCCGGGCAACGCCGGGAGGGACAGCTAGTATAATATATTTTTTCTCTTAATTGCTTAATTATTATATTTGATGTCATTTGTTATTTCATTTGGTAAATTATTAACATATTGTAGTAAATATTCAATACATTTATGATCATCTATTAATTGTTCCATTTTTATTTTAAATAATTTAAGAATACCAAGTTTTTCATTATGAAAACCATAATTTCCTGCATTTTATTCAGCTGCCATTAAATTACATCTTTCATTTAATTGTTTCATATTATCTATCCAATGAAATTTAATTTCGTTTTTTGTATAATTCATTAAACCTGCTCCTTTATTTTCTGTTGTTGATATTGTAGGATTTAAATTTTCTTTTGGTATTGTTGGATTTTTATTTTATTTTAGTATTGTTGGTGTTTTATTTGAATTCATTTTTTCCAAATAGGACTCATCATTTTAATATATTTGTCACCTTTACTTGATTTCGGTTTTCCTATCGATTTGTCATTATTTTGGTAATTGCATCTGTCTCAATTTATATTTTTGCATAATTTTGGTAATCTTCATTAGTATAAAATTCTGGTTTTGTAACATCTGAATGAGTTAATAATCTCCACATACCTGGAGTTAATATAAGTTTTTTTCCGTTTAAAATGATGACATCAAAGTCAAATATTATTGGATATTTTTCAATCATGTATCCAATATTTTCTTTAAAATATATTCTCTATTATTTGGATCTAAAGCTGGTAAATATTTTTGAGCATTTTCCCCTATTATTATAATTGGAGGCATAGTAGAATTAATTGTTGTTTTTCTCGGAGAACTTTTAGGTGTTTCATAATCCTCTGTATTCAATAAACGTAATACCTCGGGATACTCGACTAACTCACGGTTACCTCATGTCAAAATACGAAAAACTTATCTGCACAACATGTGGTACCGAACTAACAGTCCATCATATCCTCACAGAATGCCGACAATACACAGAGGCACTCGATCAGCTGAACATCCCAACCACCTTAAACGCAGCCCTCGGTCCAAATGCAGACTCCAAACTCTAAATCTTGTCTTTTTTCAAAAAAAAATGAATTGTACGACTTAATTTAAAACCATTATATGTAAGATTCAAAAAAAAATGTAATTAATGTAAAGTTTACGACTATTGGCCATTGTCGCCGATGTCTTTCGATCAGTAAAAAAAAAAAAAATTGCCTAAAAACATCTCATTCAAGGAACAATTATAAGTAAGAATTTTACAAATAAAAAATATAACTGACGATGTTTTAGACTTATTAATGGCAGAAGAAGTACATAATTTATATACAATAATCACAAATCAATACGCCTACGAAACTCAGACGTTAGGACAAATAGTAACTGCTGCTAGGGAAGGAATAATACATCCAAGTCTTATGACACCACAAAAGTTAGCATCAACATTAAAATCAATTGAACTAACGATTAAAAAACAATATAGCATTCCTATGGGAACAAAAAGGCTTCAGAACCAAATGAATTTCAAAAAATTACTAAAATGAGTATTTACTACGAAAACGACCAACTAGTATTTATTACAAAAATACCGCTAGTTCTTGACATTGAACTTACATTATTTCATTTAATATCCATACCAATAATCCATGTGCAAAATAATACTAAAAATTGGTATTTGCTAAAAATCGCTTATAATAATATTACGGGGACTAAAGATAAGAAACGATTTACCACATATACAGAAAATACGTTAACCAATAAAATATAATTTATAAACATGCGCGGAAATGCACCAATATCCTTAGAATATTGATTAACTTGCGATCGATTTTATTAAAGAATTAAAGGATGACGCGGCTACGACGAGGTTGTAGTGGGATCCGCGGTAAGCCGGTCGTTAGATAGGTGGCAGCGTGGGTGTGGCTGGCACGTAGATCACTACACTGATGATGAGTTCAGACAAAAACGGCGAAGGTACGTGGTAATGTCCACGAGGGACGTTTATTTATAATAAAAAAAACCCAAGAAAAAAAAAAGAACACCGTTACGGGGTCGAACGGCGTGGCGAATGCCGTAAGTGAAAACAATTATATATACCGTAGAGATATGTTCAAGAGAAGAAACGGTGCTGGTCGTGCGGGGTGGTTATCCGTTGGACGGTCGACGTAAGATGTCGTCGTAGCCGGCGGCCGGTACTCGTTTCGCGCGACCCGCCTTCCCGTCCTGCCTTGTGCCTTTGTGGCGCGGTGGGAGAGTTGGCGTTGTCGCGCTGTAGACCGTAGTGGTGGTCGACGATGGTGTCGACCGGTCGCTGCGGTACCTGTACTTCGTACTGGTGGCCGCTGCGTACCGTGTCAAGGAAGTGTTTTTAACTAGTGCACGTATTCAATTAGTACGAAGAATCATAATATACGGAAGTTGTTTTGAACAACACGTACTAGAAGCAAACAATAAAATGCCCATACCACTATCAAAAGAAGAATTAAACTTAGTGATGGTTCCTTTGACTGCATATCTTCATCCATTTTGTAACAGTACAGAACCAAATAGACCAATTTGTTTAACTATAGGTGCAGTATTAAATCAATTAATTAATAGACGTATTATTACCACCGACTTCTTTTTATAAAAAATATTTTGCATTATTTTCCCTTTTAAATAAAAAAAAAATCTTTGTTAGAAATATAAAAATAATAATAAATAAATTAAACTAAAATAAATAAATACATTATAATACGTACAAAACAATAATAATATTTCATAAGTAATATTAACACCACCAATTAGGATATGTAGAAAATATTAACGTAACATTCGTAAAAAGTAATAAACAAACATTTCAACTATTTTAGAGTATAAGAAGGAAGAAACGAAATATAAAATACACATTAAAATATAAAAAATAAAAAAATAAATAAAGATTTAAACAAAAACAAACATGAGCGAAAACATACCATTGTCGGCAGAGCTTCCGTTAACACTACAAGCAATCGAATTTTTTCGAGAGTTAAAAAACGAACTATTAACCGGGAAGCACAATCAATATGTTCGTGGGAACTTAATTTGTATAGAATGTTTTAAACGACATGTTATAGAAGCTAATAGGAAAATAACCATGCCGTTTACACATCGTATATTAAACCAGGCTATGGTACCAGCGACTATGATCAACAAGACCGACATTTTATTAGTATCCGGCGCCACCTCCAACAGCTTAAAAAAGTATAAACCAATGAAACTGAAGGGGAATCCTCTTGTACTTACACAAGACGATAAGTTAAGGAGGTTCCGGCGCTGTGACTGGGGAAAAGTTGTGCAAACAATCAAAAGGGTATTCCAGAATAAACCAAACTTGACCACACCATGGTTGGAACAATTATACAAAAGTGTAAGCCATCAGGGGGAGTTGACTTTGTCAATGGTATACCTACAGAAATATTTGCACATCGATAACAGGGAACCAATAATAGTTTTTTGGAATGGGACAACGGATTTAACAATTATAAAAAGATTAAGGTTAAGGGGTATTATATCATTTTTAAATATAACCGCATATAGTGATAGGAATAATGATAAATTCAATTTAAAATTAATTAATTTAGAAACAAAGAAAACCTTATATTCTGGGTGCATAGGAAAACTTAATGAAAACGGCAGAATGTTAAACTTATTGGAAGCGTATGGTGTGCAATACGAATCACAATATCACTCATTGTCACGAAAATAAGGCCGATATATTTATATAAACTAGGTAAAAGATATAGAAAAAGTAAATAAAAAAAAAAAAATGTTTTTAATTACAATAATTTCACGGTGAGGGTAATGACGTAGATTTATCACAATTATATTATTCTGGATTTATCGAAGAATTAAAAAAAATATTAAGCACGGAAGTGCACATTTATAAGTTTAAGAAAAATAAGATGGAATCAGTGTGCTTTAACTGGCACATGCTAAAAGCAAACAAAAGGTTAAACGAACGTTATGATTTCAAAAAATTAAATAAGATAACCAGAAATATTGAACTTTTTATGAATGACCGTTGTAACGGAGAATGTAAAGAATTACTAAAATTAATAGAAAAAACAAGAAACCCGAATTATATACACAACTATCCTAAGTAGATAGAATTATGTTGACATATATGTGCAACAATTTATTATATTGTTCACATAATTATATATATAGTTTTAAATATCAATTGGTGGAAGATTATAATCACTAAATAATATTGTATTCGAAAAAGGAATATACACTTTTATTATATAATTAACTAACATTTTTAACACTTTTAATATTATAATTTCAGGTAATCAAAATATTCTTTTACTATATTAGTTAAAAAAAAAAAAAAAACAATGTAAAAAAGAAAAAAAATATATTGTAAATTGCATAATTGTAACTTGTTATAACAAGATTGTAATGAAATGTAAATTATATATAAAAGATTGTTAACAAATGTAAATGTATATCAAAATTGTAAAATCAACTATTGTTGATTACTGAGCTTAAATATCAATTGTTAAAGATTCTTAGCTTTTAGAGGCTAATAACCTTTTTTTGGCAGGGAGGTGTAAAGGAATAGCTTTACGTACTAATATATAATATATGTAGGTAATCAATTCACGTGTTAGTAAGATTATAGTTTATTAAGATCATGTAAAATATTTATTGTATGTCTCATTAAATTAGGACTTGTTATCCTATGTGTGCACTAAAAAAACCCATATTGCGCTAAAAGCACAAAAATTAAAGTATAAATAAAACATGTTTTAATTATGATATTGACTTATAATGTTTTACCAAATCAAAAAGACGACCCAAATAAACCCAATGGACTAATAAAACGATTTTGAGAAAAATTGGACATACAACTTTTGGCCTCTTAGCCATCGATATATATATATTATGTATTAGCGAATGATATAACACACGAGAGTGTTACTACGAGTCATGACAGTCAAAGAACAACGTGTCGTAGTTATCGTTTTTAAAATTCTAATCTGCTATTTGAATCTGCTAAATTGTAATCTGTTATTTTTATACTATATCATTTTGTTTTAATTTTTATAATTTAATAAATTGTTGAAATGTTCGCAAGAGTTTCAGTTATTCAAGTATTAGGCATGATATAATAGATTGGAAAAAAGAAAATGGTGAGAACTAAAAAGAGTACCAAAAAAAAATGTAATTTTTGAAATTATGCAAATGTAAAATTATTGTTTTGTTTGCGTGTGACGTCAATGGTACCTAATTAAATTGTTAAACCAATGTGATCATTAATGGAAATATTTGAAAATTTTTAATATAAAGTGCTAAATATTATAAATTTACACGGTAATAAATGGAGAAAAAAAATATGTACCTTATTTAAAAAGTATTTTATATATATTATGTAATTGTATCAACTACTTGTATTGATGCGTTGAACAAAACATGTTGATGTCAAACAAAAATTATTTTACGATTTAAATTGTCATTTACAATTATAATTTGCCTTTTAAATTATTATTATAATACATTGTATTTTATATATATAAACAAAAAATTTCTAAATACTTAATACTTGAATATTATGTATATTATAACAAACTGAAAGGGGTAAGTGAAGACAGCCGTGGGTGTCGGTATTCAAGGATGGAAGAGCCAACGACAATTCACTCCACTAACCAGAAGTTTTCAAGCAATAATATGTAATAAACATATATTATTAATACGTATGACCATTGCCTTGGTGGCTTGGTGTTTGTATGCCTACAAAGTTTATGATTTACAGTCCCGCAAGAAAATACAGTTGAAGGAGGTTGGAGTACCGTTATTCTTTGCTGCTGGATGAACAATGAACATGATATCAGAATTTACAACACCACCACTAACACAGCTACTGTTGCTTGACTTCTCAAATCTGGGGTCCAGATTTAAATGGACAAGGGGTACATGTAACGATTATCGTCATCGACATCGTACATTACTCCCTACGTTGAGCACGGCTAATATGCTGAGTGTTAGTAATTGCAAATGTGTATATATATGTACGAAATATATATTATGATGACACAATGTTTAGCTCACATCGTGTAAATAACCGACCTGGACGCCTGGCGACAGGGAGTTATGAATTTAGTCTACAGTTAGGTAGTCGATAGTCTATAGTCGGCGGTCGATACTGGAACTCGAGGGCTGACAACGACCTGAAGAGGACCCGTGGACGACCGCCTCAACCCACATTTGGACATCGGCACCCACGTCACACCCGGAGTTATAATTCATAAGTATACTTTCGATGTTGTAACTTGCAGTAGATAATAATAATATACATTAATATTCAATAACAGATATACACATATATATTACGTTGAGTACTTTGCTTCACATAAGGTAACCTTGATCCCTAGTAATAATATCACACACCGAGGTCGAGACTCCGAGACCTCGTTAATAAAAACAGAACGACACCTGAACGGGTAAGAGCTCAAGTGAAGAGGAGACGTTACAGTAGCAAATACACAACATATTACACGATCCAATCATGTCATCAATTGGACAAATAATAGATTTTACCATTCTAAAATTTTATTAAAACATAATAATAGTAATCATACTGATTACGTCGTTCTAAAATTGTATTACAACAGTAGTATAAATATGTAGGTTCTGGAGCACTTCCCCCTAAAATTTTACATGTAAAAGCATAGGCACCTCTGTATAGGCAATTCGTAGTACACGCATCTCCCAAACTTGTATTAATTACTAGTTATAGGCAACCCACAACACACATACACTCGTCAAACATCACAACCGCCAACCGATCCGACACGGGACCGACATATATTTTACCCCTTCCCAATCAAATACAAGACATCCCCTTTTATTTTCCCTTTAAAAAAAAAAATATATAAAATAATCTGATGTACCTACATTTGTATCGACTATATCATATATACATACGAACATACATGCCCATAATATAAGGTTCAATATCTAAAAATATTATACCATTTTCAGATTATAATCCCATTCGAATAAACATCCCGCTAAAGCATACGTTATACATCGGAAAGGGGGGTAAACCACTAGTCAATTTTTTGTACACCAGACTTCCAACCATGTGTACTTCCATGTATTTCCGTATACTTCCAAGTACTTCCATGTACTTCCATATACTTCCAAGTATTTCCATACATTACTTTCTAATACTTCTATGTATATTTCTAAATATTTTAATTTACCTATAATTACTTTTCTAAATACTTTCAACATGTTATACATAACATGTTAAAATATTTTAGTACAATTTAATTTATTAGAAACTTAAGTAACTGTTTGAAGTATCTATAATTTCACATCAGATAATCCAAAAAACTCTTTAGATTTCATACCTATATTATGTAGGTAATTAAAAAAGTATTATACTTGATAGGGCAAAAAGCCAAAGAATATTAGTATACAATTACTACTATACTAAAAATACATTAAACCAATGTTCAAGTATAGTTAATCAAAATGTATTTTTATCAGGTTTGAACAAATAAGTTTATTAGTGTTAAATGCAAGTTTTAAGTAAGTACAAATTTAACACTTATATTAAAATGAATAAAATGTAGTTCTTTAAATATTAACAGGTACATACTTGTGCTATAACTATAACAAAAAAAAAATGTTGAATACAAATTTAGATTCTACAATTCTACATACAACTGAAATAAAAGTAAACAATATGTGCTAATTGAAATAATAATTATTATTATTATAGATGAAAGAAATGTATTTTGCCTTTAGTTGTATTTTTTAATACAAAATATAAAAATTCATTACTTGTAACTATATTACTTAATTTTATGTTTAGAACTAGGTGGGTATTGATTAATAATTAAATAATTTATAAAAAGAGAAAAACCAAAAACTATTTAAATGAAATAAAAATTATAAATACATATCTTACCAATTTAAAACAAATTAAAAACATTGTAACTAATAATAATAATTATTTAAATTTTTTGTATAGTTTCATTATATTACATTTATCTGATCTTTTAATATCGAAGGGATTACAACCGATCAAAGAAATTGGTCCATAAAATATGTATTTTTGAGGTACTAATTGTAAATCGTCGACTTTAGGCCATTTAAACTTATCCAACTCTGCTTTCAAAAAATTTTATTATACAATTATTTTCTGTTATTTCGAGAATACGACCAATATACCATCCACTGTCGTATATGATAGCATAATATTTTTCAGTTTGAAGTGATATTATACTATCATTTTGACTGCTTTCGGAAGATTCAGTGTCTGGAGAATCGGCATATTTTATTATTTCATTTCGTGAATCTTCTGAAGAATCTTCCTCAGTAGTAACTTTTTTCTTTTTGGTCAGTGTATAGGCAGGTGGTATTTTATTTTCAGGGCTAGTTTTCGATGATTTCTTGTTCATTCTACATTCGTAATTACTTATAAACCGCCGCAACCGATCACTGCTGACCCGATCTCTTGGTTTTTCTAAAAGCCAACAAAGTGAAGATTTTTTTATAATAGTTGACTTATTATTTGCTAAACTTATTTTCACAAAAGGTGAATCTATAGGAATATTGTTTCTGTTGTCACTACATGAATATTTGTTTACAATTTGTTCGCTGAAATCTTGAAGATTTAGGGAATTACCACAATTCAATATCTCGCTAATATTATTAATATCTTCAGCAAAATCTAAGTAGTCTGTTTCATTAATTAAATTACTATGTGATAAATCTGCATTAAGTTCTTCTTCAATTACTTTATCTTTTTCTCTGTTAGTTTTGTTAAAAAAATAATGGCTTTTCAAAAACTAAATCTTTGTTTACAATCATTCCAATATGAGTTTCAGCGATTTCCTTTGCATCATTGAAACTTCTATGTATAATATTTAAAATAGTATTATTAGAAAAATATGAGAAATCTGTTTCTACTGTTTTAGTTGATGTTTTCTCTCGAGTAAATTTAATGTCTATTTTTGAATTTAATAATTCAGCTATAATCTCGTTTATTGATTCAATACGTTTAAGTCTTGACATAATATCTTTCATAGAAAAGTTAACAACAGTAGAATAAGTACTTGTAAGTGACCGAGTTGCTCTGAAAAATTGCTCACACGTTTGGCTGCTAAAATTCCATATCGTATACATTTCTGGACTTAAGTTTTTATCTTCTCGAAATCGTATAATAAGGCGTATCAGTGAATGGGCATTTATTTCTATGCAATTCAGACAATTAGTAGTTATAAAATTATTTCCAACATTAAATTCACTTTTATTCTTCAGCCAAATTTTCCAAATTCGTAGAAAAAATACACTGAACCACATTTTATAAATTTGTTCTTCAGTACTTACTTCCTTATTTAGAAAAGCTGTTAAAATATAATTCATAATTTTTAGATAGGCAATTGTTGCATGTGTATTTGGAATATTTTCTAAAATAGTCAATACGATAGTAGAACACATTTTTTCTGCAGATGAAAAATTCATTTTGTCCTCAGGTTTAAGATCGGAAACTGTCAACAAATGCTTGTCTTTGGAAAATGTTCAAGTTAACTCCATTAGATGATCTACCGTTGCAAAATCGCGTTCGTAATTTTGTCAAAATATGAACTGTGTCTTGAATGTATATTTCTTTATTTTGTTCTTGGTCAGGAATAATTGGTGGCTCTCCAATTATAAACCAAGACCAACTGCTTACCTTCGCATTATTCTCTAACATTTCATCATTCATTGTACTAATACTTGTACCAATGCTTTGGAGTAGCATTGCTTTAGGTAATCTAGGATCACCATCTGATGAAAATCCTAATATTTCAATCCCTTGTTCAGAAGCAACAGTTTTCATGAACTCCCATTTATTTATTACGTCTTCGTTAGAAAAACGGTTGTAAGTTCCAAAAATAGACAAACAAAAGGGCGCGGCAGTGTCGTTTAATGGCTTAGCCATTATTACATAAGCATAGTTGGCTCTACTTTCAGAATTGAAATACTGTGCAATAGTTTTTGCAGAGCTTGCTATGAATGCATTAGGCACTGGACAACCATTCATAAGGGGTAAAACAAAACCTACAATTTTATTTGATTTTACATCGTATTCAATTTTTCCCGTAATCCTAGTGGCATCTTCACTTATCCATATCTTAAGCGGTAGATTCTTCTTTATTAGATGAACTCTTAGTTCATTAAATCTAAAACTGCTTTCTATTACTTTACTTTGAGTATTGTCAAGATAACGGAATATTGTTGTTATTGATGGTAAAACTCGATCCATATTTGCATGTAAAGTTTCATACAATAGTCTACCTCCAACAATAAATATATAAGTAGAAAATGTTGAAGGTCCGGGTGATTGTTGTGATGTTACACCCTGTGTTATTTGTATATAATTATCAAGTGTAAGTGTTTGTTTATTTTTAATTTTATTAGGAACAGATTGAGCAGATTTCTTTTGGTGTATTTTTACATGTTTGTAATAATTGGAAAATGAATATCTTTTTGAATGTCCAGGACTAAATACTTTGCATATATTAACTTGTACATTGCATTCAAAACATAAAACTTTAGCTACAATGTCGTTATCATCATTTAGTATAGAAAGTGTTATGTCTAGTTCTTGATCGTTGTAAATATCTATTGCATTTATTTTAAGCCATTCTTTTATCCTTTTTAGTACAATCGATCTTCCTGATGACTGATCAACATTTAAAGTATCTAATTTTTGTTTTTTTGGTACTATCGTATCATCAGAGACATCTTCAATTTCTTTACTAACAGTATTAAGTAATGATTGTTTTTTTTGTTGTAATTTATTATCAGTTTTTTGTGCTGCAGTCAGTTTAACTATTGACTTCTTTTGAAGTTGTTGTTTATAGAAATCAGAAATACAAAGCAAGACTTTTCTATATCCAGATAAAATCTTAAATTTTTTAATATTATTTTTGAAGATACCGTAATATTCAGGATATTCGCTTTCATCAATAATATCTGGCAATGTTTCTATTGCAAACTGTTCAATATTTTCTATATCTTTATCGTCAATTTTATAAATAACAAATTTATTCGAAAATCCATTAGCAATTAATATCTTTTTAATTCCATCTGGCAAAAGTGTTTGAAAGTTCTCTTCAGCCTCAGCAAAAGGACAGTCGGTGCATTTTTCTATGCTTGGATCTTTCCCGGTATCCATTTCAAGCTCTATTCGAATATTTTAATTTAACGCCCACACAAACTATCTGATTGAATAAAATACAAAATCTAATTTCAAACCAATCTACTAACTAATTATATAATTATATTAGTTAGCTCTTTTATTACGGCTAAATTTGTAAAAGTGTATAGGTTTTTTTTTAATTTTCGATGTAAGATCTTAAAATATTATTTACAAACAGAATGATACATATAACCATAAGACGTAGCGTAATTCCATTACTATACCTACAACTTATCTAAATTCTAAAATATACCTATTACATATTTATAATATAATTATATATTCTACTGACATATTACAGTTATTATATTTTATTTAAAACCTAACATTGAGTAAATAAATTTTTAAAACTTACCAATTGACATAAAATAATTTGAAAAACTGTGGAAAAATTAACTTATGTGCTGTATACTTCGATGTAGACATCAGTGTACATACAACGGACACGACTTCGATCGGACTGGAACGACTAAGCAAATAATACTAAGCCAAACCCAACCATATTTATTTATAGCCAAGTTTAACCATAATTATTTAAAACTAGTATAATTCAATTATTTTTAGAAATATTTTGTTCAAACTGAAGAGTTATTATTAATTACTCAAGCCAAAATTATTTAATAATACAATAAACAGGGCAATAAACACATCACATACATAATATTATAATTATTATTATGAGAGCATGGTAGCTGCAAAACACCGTTTCTTGTCATGTTTACTTTTAGATTGAACAATATAGACATACGTTCTTTACTTGCTGTCTTAATCACTCCAAATAAAGTTAAATAATAATTGTTTAATATCGGTACTTCCGCGTACTTCCGAGTACTTCCACGTACTTCCAAGTACTTCCACGGACTTCCGTGTACTTCCTAATACTTCCAAAGTATTTCCTAATATGTGTACACCTACTTCCACTAGTGGTTTACCCCCCTCATCGGAATGTATCTCAAACAAACACATATTCAAATATATTATAATATAGCTTACATATTATATCCAAACAATTATACACACATCGTTATCACAAATCCCTAAACATATTATACAATTTACATAATATATACTTACATATCAAAAAACACATCGTTAGCATACGATACATACGGTATATTTATATACATATAAATATGATATGACCATAATTTACAAACTATAATATACTATCAAACACCATACAGTACTTGTCAGTTTTCATTCTGAACTTATATAATAATATTTACAACACACACAAGCTCAATATACATACAAACATATATATACATACATACTGTGTAGCCGCGATAGCCGATTTAAACGAATACGGTTGTATCTCGACTAGTTTTTGTAATGCTGGGTACTATACTACTATCAAATTTATGAAACAAAACAAATAAAAACAACTAGATAGTTTTATAAAGTGGACTGTATAAATATATTGCGCTTATATAAGCTTAATAAAACTATAACATGAGAGCGTCTTAAATGCTACGTTAGTCCTAGCACAATTGCAATAGATTAATTATAATATCAGTCACGAAAATGATTAATAATACAAAAAAATAATATACAATAAACACGTACGACGCTGATAACAATCGTCGTGTTAACAAAATAATAATAATATAGGTGTGATACGTCTGATCTGGCAGCTAACTGGACACCTTGCTCCACACGACGTACCTTTCCGTTGACTAATACATCCAAACCAGCTCACTCGGTGGGTTTAGACAAAATGTATAGAAAATAAGATCCGGTGGACGAGCCTTTTATCCGTGCAAGTGACAGCCAAAACAATGCGGCGGATAGGTAAAACCATAAACACAACAGGAAAGGACGGGCGTATGCGCGCAGACGAAATGCAAATGGCGACGACACAACACACGGCGGTGACGATCACGTGTACGTCAAGATCAAGCAGTTTCGTGAGTCCGCGACTTTACCATAGCGACGATATTAGAAAAAAGGAGTGTATCAACGGCTTATAATATCGCACGTGAAGAATGACGATGACCATACGCATCATACGATTACGCATCCAAACACACGCGGTTAAAAGGGCGCACTGTAGTTTACGATGCGAACACGAAACCAATTCAAAATCATTCGATCACGGAAACGGTTAACGGTCACCAACACGTTTCGTCCGGGCACCGAGCGTGCTCGAGGACGGCGATGAACATAGTGGTGATAGCAACGCATGCGCGGTAGGAGCCATAGTCTGATAGGCCTGGCGCACTTTAATGCTGTCTGGCTTGAACACATACAAACATATACACATACATACATACATATTACATGCATACATACATACATACATGCATACGTACAAACATACATGCTCATAATATAATGTACAATATCTAAAAATATTATACCATTTTCAGATTATAATCCCATTCAAATAAGCATCTCGATAAAGCATACGTTATAGATCGGAATGTATCTCAAACAAACCCACATTCAAATATATTATAATATAGTTTACATATATATATATATATACATACTTACATATTAGATCCAAACAATTATACACACATCATTATCACAAACTCCTGGACATATTATACATTTACATAATATTATAAACTAATTACTTACAAATCAATAAAACGCATCGTTAGCATACGATACATAGGTATATTTATGCATATAAATATGATATAACCATACACATACAAACTATAATATACTATCAAACACCGTACTGTACTCATCAGCTTTCATTCTGAACTTATATAATAATATTTATAACACACACAAGCTCAACATATATATTACTAGCTGACCCGGCAAACGTTGTTTTGCCATATAAATTATATGTAATGAATATTTTCAAAATAAAAAATAATTAAATTATTGTAAGTGAGAGGGAATGTCGTATACTGGTATATGACTGAGAGATAAATGAAGCACTGTGAATGATGACGTCCCATAAAAATAACAAAACACCACATATTAATTTTTTTAAATTCATTGAATTTTTTATATCTTAACTAATAAATTTAAAATTACATCTCTATCATAAATTATATGAATTAAAAAAAAATATTATCAGTCTCTTAGTGCAATGGAGTGTACGATATTTTTAGTAAATCCATCTTTAGCCAACACAAACAAACTGGATGGTTTACTCACGCGAGAACATGCCACGTATAATTGTCCGTGTGAAAAACACGGTGTGCCCAGATCTAAGCCACAAACAGTCATCGTTTGGCCTTGAGACTTATTGATTGTCATTGCGAATGCCAATCTGATTGGAAATTGAACCCGTTTGAATTCAATTGGGACATCTGTAGTGTAACGATTCGCAGTTTACTGACTCGTCATTTATGTCGCACTCGGCGAATTTGCTTAGGTAAACAGAAAACAGGAACGTAGAGTACGAGCATATATATTATTGACATAGCAGCCAGTCGAGTTTTGAACCGTGAAATAGAGACTATACATCAGTCTACTATAGTCATATTTATAATATTATAAAACGTAATTAATTGATTAACTTTAAGTATATAATAACGTACCTAATAGTTAAATTATAATAATTCAGTATTGTTCAACTCGTACTCCGCTACTCCTGTTATCTTCAATATACTACCCTTAAGAACAGGGTTACTCAGGTGATAGTGTATTTTATTGGTTATAATATTATAATTATTTTAGTCTTGAATAAAACATTGTATTCGTTGCTATATCGTGTTAATTGTGTTAGTTTATGAACGCAGGTCATAAGTTTCTAGGACCTGTAAAATATAACTCAGAAAACTTTATTTATATCAATTCAACAACCCGGATCTAAGGATCGGTTCGTGTAGTGGGAATAACCAACCAACTACTCCTTAACTGGATAGAGTTAGGTATAAATATCGACAGCCACTGGGTTTGACAGCCGAGGAGGTGTGTTACAGTAGTGATAATAGGGATTCGTGGTAGTAATACATCTTCTCCGCGAAACTTGCCATTCAAAATGCTGGCTTCGATAATGTTTTTCATCAATTTTTTAATAACTAATCGTGTGCCATTGCACAGCCTTGGTGGGTACAAATTACGTAGCAAAATAATAGGAGATCCAACCTTCAGTTGTAAATGGTGTGGTGGCATGCCTGGCAAATCCATAAGTTAAAAAAAAATCTGCCGGATAATTTACAATTTCATTGGTATCGCAAACTGTATCGATAGATTTGTATAACACCAGTAGTATATATTTGTATGTTCACAGCCAGCTTTTCCACGGTAAATTTTTTTTTTCAAGCGGGGATGTCCCGCTTGGAACACTGATTTACCGTGTAACACATTACACACTGATTGTCTACCAAATTTTGACTCCGTGTAGCAAATTTTTTTTGGCTAACCTTAAACTGAAATAATTATTTCAAGTAAATAACATAAATTATTAAATATTATTTTTTTTATTATTAAAAATGAATTCTTAATATATATTTACACAAGTTTTCTTACTTCTCTAGTAAAAGACACATGTTCTACAATACGATCATGAATTAATAAACAGTAAGCAGTTGTACCTGCAAGTGATTCTGAAGCTTCAATTCCCAATTGAACATCCACTGCTGAGGCAGTAGCTGAAACGTTCTGTTTCGAAGTATCGATGACTATAATTGGAGCGTTTGCCAGAAAAGTAGAAGGACTCAATATCGGGTTACGAATACTTTTTTCATAGTACGATTCTTGAAACGATGTATACATATTATATAATAAGGTGAAATTATTTTTAGCAAAATCTAAATTCAAATTATTGTATGAATAAGCTATCGAGTTTAAAAATACTTTAACGTTTGTTAAATTACAATGGTCAAATATACAATAATCTTTCGTTATCGCATTTTTGCGTCTTTTTGTTATCCAATTATGATAAATCGTGGATTTTCTAATTTTGAAGCAGTTTTCAAATTCCATACAACTTTTTTAGTGGTTCCGAGTTCAGGATATTCAAAAGTTTCAAAAGGTCTAAAAGGAATAAACAAACTTTTTTCTTTTTCTATAAGTTTCAATAATTTCAACTTTTCTTCGTCGTCAACAGTGATATGTGGAACCATCCAGGCTATTTTATTTAAAACGACTTTACCTTCAGAAGCAGTTGCACCAGGTCTTAAACTTAAAGCATTTAAATCGTTATGACTTCGAGTTAATATTAATTCCAATCTAGAATTCACTAATATTCATTTATAATCTTCAAACAAACCTAACTAATATTTCAATGGAATGCAAGCACTAAATTCACCTTTATTATTTTCCGATTGCGTTTCATTTATAAAATTCCAGCCAGAATTTGCATAACAATTGTAGTTGTCTGGTGTACCAGATAAGTAACCTTTCAACGAGCTAGTGATTCCAAGAACACGTGTACTATCTACTTCTATCCCATTGATTTCCAATCGTATTTGCTCGAAGAGGTAAGAGTAACCGTTATTAGTTAGTTTCACTTTGGTAGCATCATTAATTACTCCTTCCAAAAGTCTTAAGTAAATATTGTAAAACCGAAGTTATTTGTAATTGTAAAACCGCTTCGTACGACACCATTTGTTAAATCATGTTTTTTTTATATATACTGTTTATAATATTTGTTATATTGAATAAAAAAAAAAAATAAAAAAAATTGAATGTTTTATCTTAAATAAGTTAATATTCGATTTAATATCTCGCGGACGTATAGCCTAGCGGGTTAGTGCGTATATAATAATTTAAAATGTTTTTAGGTAACAGGTTAGTAAGTATATGTAATTCCCTCTCTAGTATGCACTAATTGGCTATCTGTACGTCCACATTTTTTTTTTTTTTTTTTTTTATCAGAGTTTTTAGTATATAATATGACCACAAAGGAAAAAACTAGCAGTTCAATGCATAACTTTTTTAAAAAATTTAACAAAAAAAAACTTCATTATGAGTCCACCAATAATTGTCTGTAAGTCTACATTCGACATCCGAGCTTTTAACAAGAAAAGTATTACAGTTGGATTACTAATTAATAAGCAGATTTCAATTATTTTATTATTAGAATGTAAACTTTCAAAGAAAATTATCAAATTAAGTTTAAAAGAATGGTTTACACTGATGTCTGAATCTAATTACAATTCAATTATTAATAACCTAAATACCAGGGTGAGACGTGTAAAGATTACCGATTCCTTTTCATATTCAATCAATGTTAAACAGAGTTCAATTACCCTACATCTAAACGAGGAATACATTACCTTGACACATATAGATTTGTACCGGCTTCGTCAATTGCAGAATTTGATTGATTTGTATGTGGTAGACAAGCAAAAACGTTTAGTAAATTACCAAATTACTTTCAACACTGCATATGACCTAATTAAAAATGATGTCCGTGATCTACCGTCCACCTGTCAAAGGAACGAATTTACCAACCAATATATTCAAAACTATGATTTTAATTATTATAATCATCTACAGAACGATGACACATAATTTTTATATGAAATATTACAATTTCATTTTGATACATTGTCCGATATGATTTTACAAGATCTATTAATATAAAATATATAAATATGTTTAATTATTGTTTTTTTTAAAAAAAAAATAAAACTTTTTTATTCAATAATAAACTTACTATTTTTTTTTTCTTAAATTACATGCTACCTTTAATCATAATGAATAGTTTTAATACGTTTTAGTTTCAAATATTATGTTTTATTCTTATCACATATTTTCAGTGAATGAGTAGATTAAATTTTAATAGAGAATTGATAGCAATGTTTCAATTAGAAATTTTTTTTTTCTCAGGTATACTATATAGTTTATAGGTTTATGTTTTCCAAGACCTTTGAGTATTGAACAAATAAAAAAATAAATGTATAATAATATTTTGTTTTATTAAATGAAACTCATTTTTCCGTATAATAATCAAACAGCCGTCTTGCTTTTAATAGTTTGACGCTTCGGATCGGTTAATAATTTATCAAATATGGTCTGCATTGTTTCATTAAGACTAGTATGAAGTGTTTGATCTTTTGATTCGTCGGTTGTGTACAATCTGACAGTAGCTTCACTGAACTTCCATCTATAACAACAAATTATTTTTATTTAAAAACAAAAGAAGTAAATAAAATCAGTAAAAAAAAACAGATTCAGCAATAGTTTTTTAAATTTAAACCAACGTATTTACCTGTCCTTTACTAGCACATTTTCGATGTTAGCAACCTTATAATGGCTTAGCACCCAAAGATCCTTTCCTTTTTCTTCAAAAGGCGTCTTTATTGTCACAACGCCATCTCCTTGTCTGAATGTTAGCGAATTAAACACCTCGACATCAAAATCTTCTGTTCTCAAGCGTTCGCTAATATTATCTCAGTATGATGCATTCTATAAAAAAATTTAATTATTTATGCTATCATTATGAAAATATTATTTATATTACCATTTTATTATGCTCTTTTTTCATAGGTTTTTTAACACTTGCTTTTTCTGCAGGACGGTTTGATATAGGTTTTGTTTTTGAAAAAGACGGTCTGATATCAATTGATTCACTATAATGTTCATTCTATGAAACATAAAACATAGTATATTATTTTTTTACTGTTTTTTTCATTATATATTTTTCTATGTTCCAAGAATTATAAAAGCGTTGAGTAATGTCATGACTCACTTCCAATATACTTTAGTAACAAAATATTTATTTTTTTTTTAAAAAACTATGTTAGTTTTATTTAATATTATTTTAAGAATTATAATCATAGCGTTGAGTGGTGTTACGACCGGCCTCAAATTTGCTAGGGTTATAAGATATTTACTAAGTAGTTACTAAACTCTGAATCAGTTGAAGCAATTGTACGGTACGACATTTTTTTTTTTGGTAGTATTTCTGTTGAACTGAGCATCTTGTCCTGGAGATGAAATCTTGAAGACTGGTGAATATTAGAGAATTCCCTCTGTCTTTTATACACAGATTTTTACCACTACTTCATTTAATTAAGTATACAAATGGTCAAAGCAATGACCTGGTGCCATAATCTTACATTATAGAAACCTGCTAAAAACATGAGCATACAGGTACAACAGCAAATCACATTACATGAATTTAAATTGATGCTAACATGACCTGCCCAGTCAAATGTTTATAACATTTACCATTTACCAAAGTCAATACCCCCTTGAATAAATTTCTATAATAATCTTACCTTGGATAGCTGTTGAAATATGTTCATATACAACAGCATATTACATTATATGAATTTAAATTATTACAAACAGGATTTAAAATAAATTGGAAGGTATACATTTCATTCCCCAAAACCCATTACATTATATGAATTTAAATTGTTGCTAACATAACCTGGCATGCCAAATGTTTTCACATTTAAAATGTCAATGCTATTATAATATGAAAACAGGACATGAAATAAATTAAAATGTTTAAATCCATCACAAAAAAAAATTTCTAATGGGAGAAGAGAGGGTTATTTTCGGGTATAAAACACAGAATTTCTCAGCTTATCGTCATCAGTTCAAGCAACAGGAGTTCCAAGAGCATCCAACAGCAGAACAACAGCCAGCCAGCAGTTTACCAAACATCTTCAACAGCCAGTCAAAAGATTGTCAAAACTACTCTAACAAATAGACCAGCCATCAAAATTAGAAAAAAACCTCAATTTCTACAAGCTATGTAAGTACTAGCTTTTTTATTGTTATTTATTAAATTTAACATCATACTTCTTTTTTTTTTTAAATAAATTAAAAAAAAATAAAATAGAATAATAACAATTTATTGTTGTAATGTTAATATAGTTTTATAATATTACTATGGGTATTGAGTGTTATATCTTATAGACTTAAAGATTTTTTTTTCTCAGATTATATAAAATAAAGATATTAAAAAAGAAAATAACTGTTTAAGATGGTTTCTCAACTCTCACTTTTAGTCACTACTATAATATAAGCTGTTTTTCTTTTTTTGTTAAGTTATGTTCAAGTAACAATAGTACGTTTTAATTACACTGCGTCCACGGTATAGAAGATAACTGATGTACCATACTATTATATATTTACATAGATAAGATAGAATATCAGGCTTATCAGCCATCAATAAAGTGATTCAATTTTTTTTTGAGATTGTGAGGGTTCCTTATTATTAATAATTATTACCTAACCTCAAAAATCTTAATAGTCAATCTCTTTCATGATAATAACTATAGATACCGTTATCTAGTAGTTGTTATATGATACCTTGTTTTATCAATGTTAAAATACTATAGCTAATTATAAATATTTGTTATTGATAACGTGATAGTCGTATTATACGTGTAATATTGTCTTAGTAAAAAAATGATTTAATATAAAAGTTTTTTTATTATATTAAAATATTCAACAATGTTCACTGTCTGTATAAAATATATCCTAAAACATATTTTATATACATTTATAAATTAAATTATTTTTTTCTATCTTCACTTGCAACTAAAAGTTTGTTTTTTATGTTATAAATGCTATATTGTCTAATTTTTAAAGTTTTTTTTATTTAGCTTCGAATAATATAATTAGTTATTATTATATACGTATATACGTACATTCGTTGTTTTATAAATAATTGCTTTAATTATTAGATTTATATAATATTTTATATTTTATACTAATGTATTTAGGTAAAATTACAGATAATGAATTTTTGGTATTCATATGATTTTTGTTGTGATCAAATTCAATATTATGAAGAACAGATTGTAACCTTAACGAAGATGATTGATGAAAATAAAATTAAAGAAAGATATGAATATAAAGATCTCAAAAAAAAAATTAGAAACCTGAAATTTACTATTTATTTAAGTAGAACAAACTCTAACCCAAATTTTTCTTATATAAAAGAGTTAAACGCAAAATTAGTTTTATTAAGAGAAGAAAAAATGGATATATGTAGAAAATATAGTGATTTATATGTTGCAAATTTTCGTAGGCGAGAGCATTGTTTCGGTAAAAGGTTAGATTTTATTACGACAGTCAAATCTAAACGTGAAAGGTTTAGATCAGGTTAAATTTTTTTTTTTTTTTAAATTTATTATGAATAATTAGTAATTATATTTAAAGTTTTTATTTATGTATATAGGTATTTAATGTAAATCTTTATTTTTTTAGCTTATAATATTTTATTGTTTTCCTTTAACGTTATTATTAAATTATTCGTTAATTTCTGCAAACTAAGCATAATCATTGAAAACTATTGTTTATACATGGACTGTAACCATAGTTGATTTTTATTTTAATATAAATGCTTATATTATATTTTGGTTGCATAAAATAATATAAGCATTTATATATGAACTAACCTCAATAAAGAAACATTTATATAATATATATAGGTCGGTTAGAGTGATTAACCATTACGCTAGAAAAATCGCGAGAGCTGTTGAGACCGGTGACAACGACCAAATATGCGAATGTCTACACAAACTTTTAAAACTACCGATCACTATCGAACATTTAGAAACCACTGGAATTGGACGAGTGGTCGACAAATTAAGAAGCAGAGGTGGAGTCGTAGGAAAATTTGCTGAAAGAGTAGTCCTAACTTGGAAATATGTTGTAAAAACAGAGATAACCGAAAATTATATCTCTGAGGAAAACTGTAGTTCTTAAGTATTAGTAAATTATGATTAACACAGAATTTTTTATGTAAAAGAGTTAAAAAACATAAAAATAGAAATATTTTAAAAATAAAGTATTTTCTTCGGATGCATAAAATAATAAATTATTGACATTAATATGCATTTTTTTTTTTATCTAGTAGATAGTTTACAAATTCTAAATAATTTTTCCACAAATTTTTCCACAAAAACAAAAAAAAAAAAATGGAGACTAAATCATTAATTCGTGACCAAATCAAATAAATTTTGAAGCAGCAGAAAGAAAACTGTTATGGTCAAGATGAAGATGAAAGAAAGTTCCATACCAATATTAAAAAAATTCGAGTTCTAATACAAAAGGCGGTGCTTAAAGAAACAAGAAAAAAACTAATTGAAGAAAAACAAAATTTAATTAATAACTTTAAACATTTAACCTACATAAACTATTTATGCGAAAAAAACATTCAACGATGGCTAAGCGAATTGTATAACAAATTAGTTGCTGAATAATATTCTATTTTTTTCAATAAATAATTAAAATATTATTTTTTTTTTTGTTATTATTTATTATTTTTAAAAAAAGAAGTTGATGTTATAATACATTTTTACAATATCATGATTGCTTATACCTATGTTTTTTTATTTAATTTATTTTTTCAGTTTCATAATGAAAAGAAAAACGGTTACAAAACGCCAGCGGATGTCATCTTCTGATGAAGGTTTATTTGAAATTGAGAGATTTAAGAAATGTTCAAAAACATTTTTGATTAAGAATACTTTAGATTTTATAGACTATACTACGCTTTTTTTTAACCATGTTAGAGATAAATTAATTTTAAAGTTAAAACAATCATGTTTGCAATCATCTATAAAATTTAATTTACATGTGGATAGTGTATACGAACGAATACTCACACAAGAAGTTCAGGACATAGCTTTCAAAACTTCTTATACACTTGCATGTAATTCATCTGATTTCAGTAAATTACTAAATAGAATGTTCAATAAATTATTATCTGAACAAGACCAGTTTTTAGCCAAAGGATCTGAATGGTCTCTTAAAACTATAGATGTATTACAGTTGAGAATTAATATAGTGAATCCTCTCAAAGGAGGAAAGTATCTAGATCTACCTGAATATATAAAAGATAAAAGAGCAATTATAAATGTAAAAAATAACGATGCTAAATGTTTTAAATATTCAATACTATCTAAGTTTGATAATCGATCGAATAAAACTTATTTGAATAAAAAATATTTTAAAATGTTAGAAAAAAAAGTGGTTTAGATTTTAAATGTATTGATTTCCCAACACCAATCAGTCAGATGAAAAAATTTGAACGTACAAACGATGTATCAATTAATATTTATAGTTTAAATGACAAAAAACATTTTTTTCCTTTGTATATTTGTGATACTGAAAGAAAAAAACATTTCGATCTATTTTTGTTCAATAATGATGAAACATCACATTACCGTTATATTAATAAATTTTCAAGATTCGTTAGAAGTCAGAAAACTAAAAACTGTTCTAAGTTAATTATCTGTAAAAGATGTTTTACTACTTTTGGGAATAAACCGTGTAAAAGCAAACTTTGGGGTATGAAAGGATTGATTGAACATCAACATAATTGTAGAAAGAACCAATTAGGGAGACCTATAAAGTTTGAAGAGGGAGATGATGATTTTATTTATTTTAAAAGTTATAAAAAAACTCAAAGGATACCAATTGTTATTTATGCAGACTTCGAATGTATTTTAACTCCTAAAAAACCTGATGAATTCATTCAATTCAATTCAAAACTCTTAAAATATTTTCTGCGGAAGCACTAGATTTAGTTACACGAAAGGGAGTCTTCCCTTATGAATATGTCGATAATTGGAGTAAATTAGATGATACTTTTTTACCATCAAAGCTAGAATTTTATAATTCTTTAACAGAAGAGAAAATTAGTGATGAAGATTATATACATGCTAAAAATATATGGCATACATTTGATATAAAGACTTTAGGTGAATATAGCGATCTTTATTTAAAAACTGATGTTAGCATACTAGTTGACGTGTTCGAAAATTTTAGAGACTTATGTTTATCTACGCTCGAACTAGATCCCGCTCATTATATGACTGCTCCTGGGTTTGCTTTTGACTGTATGCTGAAGTATACCAAGGTCAAATTATCAAGGTTAAAAGAGTATGACATGTTATTGTTCTTTGAGAAATCAATCAGGGACGGTATATGTCAATCAACTAAAAGATATGTTAAGGCAAACATACCAAGTATCGAAGGATTGGACTATAATGTGAATGAGCCGATCACGTGGATTACATATCTCGACTGTGTGAATTTGTATGGAAGTCTATGTTAACAGAATTACCTTTTAAAGATTTTGAATGGGTTGACGATCTCAACATAGATGTAACTAAAATTGCTGATGATTCTGAATTCGGATATATATTAGAAGTTGATATTGAGTATCCTAAACATCTACATAAAAGTCATAACGATTTCCCGTTTTTACCGTTTAATGAATTTCCACCAAATTCAAAAGTTGAGAAATTGTTAACTACTTTATCACCGAAAAAAAACTATATTGTACATTACAAAAATTTAAAACAAGCGATTTCTCACGGTCTTAAAGTAGTAAAAATACACCAAGCTATCCGTTTTTCTCAAAGTAAATGGATGGCATCATACATAAAATTATGTACATCTATGAGAGTACAAGCTAAAAACGAGTTTGAGAAGGATTTCTGGAAGTTGTTAATTAATAGCGTTTTTGGGTAAATGTATGGAGAATGTTCGAGCAAGAACTTCTATAAAACTGGTTTCTTCAGAACAAAAAGCAAGGAAATTAATGGCGAAAACTAGTTTTAAAGACAGAACTATATATTCCAAGAATCTCATGGCCATTCATCAGCATAAGGAAACAATTAAGTTTGACAAGGCAATGTATGTAGGATTTCATTTTAAACGTTTCGAAAACATTTATGTATGACTTCCATTATAATGTGATAAAGAAAAAGTATGGTACTAAAATTAGTTATTTATATTCGGATACTGATTCCCTGATATATGCTATCCAAACAACACATTTTTTGACGATTTAAAAATAGTTTATTACCATATTTTGACACATCTAATTATCCTAAAGAACATTGTTGCCTTAGTGACATTCATAAGAATCAGTCTGGGTTTTTTAAGGATGAAATGTAAGGAATTATAATTGAAGGGTCGGCGGGAATAACGTGCTATGTAACAATTTGAAAATTGTTCAGTATCAAGTAAAAACAAAATAACTTATATTATTTCATTTAAATATTATTTGGACTGCACGTAGCACGTTCTTCCAACTTTAAACATAATCATTTTTGTACATGTTTAAAAAAATAAAATATTATATTTGCACATGTTTTTAATATCTAGTCCTTATAAATAAAATACAATATTAAATTAAATCATTTTTGTACATATTTAAAAATTTAAATCTTATATTTGCACATGTTTTTATTATCTAGTCCTTATAAATAAAATTACAATATTAAATTAAATCATTTTTGTACATATTTAAAAAATTTAAATCTTATATTTGCACATGTTTTTATTATCTAGTCTTTATAAAAAATAAGAATATTAAATTTAATAATAATTTACATTATCCTGGCAATGATTTAAAAAAGTCACTATATTTTTGAGGAATATACTTGCACATATCTAAAAGATCTTTTTTCTTTTCTTTTGTCAAGGCCAATGGACATTGATACGCTGGTGGTAAGTCTTTAATAGATAAAATATTCTCTCCAAGTTGTTATGACGTATTTCATGTGATTTCCATGGTCTTAGAGTATTATGACTTTCACGAATACTTACATGCATAGGAGCATCAGCTGACAATTTCAACACACATTGCTTGAGTTATTTTTAGTTTTTTTTTTTTGTCATATCTTTTTCTAGCGAGGAAAAGTCTTTAAAATCAATATGAGACATTTCAACAATAGTAAATGGTTTTTCTAACCTTGCATTAGCGATAACGTATTTCCATTGTGACGGTACAAGCACTTTTGCTGTTTTTTTTTGTTTTTCAATTAAAGCGAAATCACGATCACATGGTAAAAAGCTATGGCCAGTCGAAAGAAATTTTTGATGAATTTCTGTAAAATACTTACAAGAGACTAGATAGGAATACATGTTTAATATTCGCCAGTTATTATTTTGACCAACGCATCTATCAGACCATATTATCAACTTCCTCTCTTCACCATGTTCAAGAATATTTAAATTAGACTCGATAAAATTTAAAATACACGAAGCTATTTCTAATGAGCCTCTTTTAGCGATACATTCATACCACAAATGCATTGAAACTGCATTATTTCCCATATTATGAATCGCAAAATTATAATTGGAAAGTTGTCTCTGATAAAACATATTAGAATGTGTAAGAGTTGGACAAAATAATACTTGTTGTAGATCAACACAAAGTACTACAGTAGAGCTATTTAGTCTAGCGAACTCTGTATCTTTTTTAAGGGCATCATACGATTGCTCGGCTCTAGAATGATGCAACATACTATCAATTTCTATTTTTTTTCTTTCTTCCTCTATATCAGCTGCTATTAATTTATTATAAAAAAAATCACACTGTTTGCATGTATCTGAACGTGGATAGCCAAAACGTAATTTAAATTCCGATTGAAATACATTGTTATAGATACGTTGACTGGTATTTATATTAGGATATTTATTTTTAAAAGATCGATAGAGTTTACATAAATTTAAGTCTGGACTTAAACATTGCAAGTTATCTGTTGTGAGGCGGCTGTAATGTGATGGTTGACGGGGTAAACTATTTATGTGTTGTCTAATTAAATCTTTTACAGGTGCGTCAATTGCATGAGGTCTATTACTATATTTTCCACGGCCATCCTTAGGTATTAAAATACCTGATTTAATTTTGACTGGTAATGTCATAACACGTCTTCTTGTTATATTAAATGTATTTAAAAAAGTATCCTTACATACCTGAGAATCATCTATATAATATTTAAAAGAACAAAATCGTCGAGATGTAGCATCTGTCTTTCCTTGTCGTCTTCTTTTAGGATTGTTCACTTTTATAAACGAAATCAAAAGAGCTGATTGTTCATCATATGTTAAATTATAAAATTCGTTAAATAATTCAATTTTTCTTGCTAAAGTCAATATTGCACATTGCTGCCAAGGACATTTATTCTTGTCACAAACTTGTTGCTAAAATTTAAAAAAAGACGGTTTTTTTTCAAAAAATATTTTTAACATTATGTATATTGAACGATATCACATAGAAATATTCTTACTAACCATGTTTGGAGGTGTTTTAGCTGGTACAATCTTTTTACTCCGTGATGTATACTCACGTCCACTATTACGTAGATTTTTGTTTTTTACATTTTTCCAGTTATCCATATTGATTGTACGTTTTCGTCCACTAACTAGACGGTTAACATCACTATTCGATAAATTAATTTTATTCGTACTTGCCATCATAAGAGAAAATACGTATATATACGATCGCGAATGTCAATACGTCGCGTGGCGTGTCAAATGACTGTGAATGATACATAGCACGTTTTAACTATCAACAAATCGCCGGTTTCTAAGTTTATACACAATGATTATGTACGATAAGAATATTCTGGGAATTTTCTGGTTCTATAAATATATTGAGATAGACTCATAGCACGTTATTCCGCAAAAAAAATAAAATCGGAAAAAGTGTTACATAGCACGTTATTCCCGCCGACCCTTCAATTAAAGAATTCGTTTCATTAAGACCGAAATTATATGCTTATAAAACTACAGATGGCGCTGAGAAAAAAAAAGCAAAAGGTGTAAAAAAATTATAATTAAAAATCACATGCAATTTAACAATTATATGAATATACTAAACGCTTTTATAAACCATAAAACTCTCAAAGATGAACAAACTCATAGAAAAATGAATTTTATCCAATCAAATAAACATGTTGTTCATTCGAAAACAATGAACAAACTTGTTCTAAGTGCAAACGATGATAAACGTTATATAATGGATGACGGGATAAATACTTTAGCTTATGGTCATTATAAACTTAATAGGTCAGTATAAAAGCGTTATCTAGCGGAACAAAATACAGCAGTATTATTTATTTTTATTGATTCATTTACTACTAGATGACGCTTTTTGTTTTTGTCGATTGTAAATACATTAAGTTTTCAAAACAGGCTAATGAGGATCAGGAGATTATGTGAAATAATTAATTTAACTTAATAAAAAAAACCTGATATTTAATTTTATTAAAAAACAAAATAAAAAAAAAAATATATTATACATAAAAAAACATTATTTTAAAATATCTGATGATGTTATCCACGAATTTTGACTTGAATCAAAACCTAGCTATTTAACAAACATTTTATTCCCAACTTTTTTTACAATACGTTCAATGAGAAAGGTGTTTGGAAAATCAGTTAATTTAATTTTCTGTTCATAAAAACCACCTAAAATTATACTGCCTGATTCATCCTTTAGTTGATAAGTTACTAGATTTGTCTGTAAAACTTTTGAAACTGTAAATATTTCCGTTGTCCAATTTGGTGTATATCCTTTACTAAATATATGTTTATACTTAGATATTCGTACTTTATCGCCAACTTTTAATTTTGGTTTGTACAATGTTTTAGAATTTATATTAGTGTTAAATTTAATTCTGTTTGCATCCATTCGAGCTTCACTAGGTGTACATTTGATTGTTCTGTGTTTTGTATTATTATAGTTATGTATAATTTTTGATATTGTATTGTACCAAATCCATGTACCTGTTGCAGTAAAATGTTTATATATATTATTTTTAAGAGTTTGAATCACGCGTTCCGCGATTGAACATTTAATAGCACTGTATGAACTGTAATGTTTAATTTTATATTTTTTCATTAAATCTTGAAATTGGGTATTGTAAAATTCTGTGCCATTATCTGTTTGTAAAAATTTTGGATTAGCTTTTTTCAATATATTAAACATTCCTTTTGTACATTCTTTACCTGATTTATTTTTCAGCGGTTCCACAAATACATATTTGCTATATGTGTCTATAACAACTAATATGAATTTAAAACCATAATTTTTTTTAGAATGAGATTGCATCTCCATTAAATCAGCTTGCCAGAGATCGTCAATAAACCGCGTTACCACACTGCGTCTAGGAAATATTTTTCTCGCTGGTCGATGTAGCTCATTAGCTATACTCTCTAAGGTCGACATTATACTATAATATTTCTCTCTCGTAGTTCTTCTAAAATAGATATAATTTCATTATTAACACCAGTATTACCAACACTTTGTGATGATGTCAAAAGATTTAATCTAGTTACTAGCTCATTCGGATCGTCATAATAAACTAATTGTGTTTGAGGTAATACATCTTTATATAAACCACTACCTATCTTAGGCTTAGGTGATGAAGTAAAATTAATCAAATTTGTAGACATGCGATCTGTAGGTGAATAAATGCTTGCTGATTGATTAAAATCAAATGCTTCATTTTCTTGTGTAATTTTTCTACGTTTAGCACTAAATAAGCTGGAAGGAGTAGAAGGTAAAGTATTGTTAAATGATTTTAAGTTAATTCGAGGAGTTGTAGCCTCATTAGTTTTAGCTATTTCTTCGTTAAACTGTTTTTCCTCCATTTTCATTCGATCATACAATGGTATTACAACAGTCATCCATTTATGATACCTCGAGGTTCTAGGTTCCCCATCTGCTTTTAAATGGACTCCGGAAGTTTTCAAAATATTGTAATAATATTCTATATCTGCTATAGTTGTATTTTTTGGTTCTTTCTCACATAATAAATACCATAGTCTTGGTGTAAATTGATAGTATTGATTAAGCAACAGTAATTTACCATGACTAAAAGTTGCAGAATGTTTTCCTATTTTATATGAATCACTATCTTTATCATAATGCATGCCATAGGATTTATCATAACGTGTCGATTTAGGACGGTTATTTAAAAAATTTTCAAATGGTGAATTTAATTCGTTATCATCATCTTCATCACTAGTCCATGAGGCTTCTGATTTATTTTTTAGTTCAGTTGACTGTATGTTACATATTGTATTTTGTTTTCTATGTGCACTTAATGGTTCAATTATCGGCTTAAATGCTTCACGGAAATAGTTTTCAGAATCTATAACACCCCACGTTTCATTTCCATTATTTTCCGTTTAATATTTTTTTTTGATATTATTCAATTTTCCAACAATACTTTTTCTTTGTTCATTGTAAATAATAAATGCAATATACCTGTATCGTACGACTACCGATAACACTATGCAGATAATAACTGTGTGATGGTATATTTATACATATATAGGTGTACATACAATTATTTTAATTTAATGAACGTATGAAAACCACATCTATACCTTCCTTCATTCATTTCTCGAGTTTATCGATAACCATAAACCCATAAACACTATGATCCAGAAAAACTTGGAAAGTTCGCAGAGTGAGCCAACCCTAAATGAACCAACACCGAGTAAAAAAAAAGTTTCCAACAAAAGGCAGTCCCAAACTAACGATGATGAAGATACATATTTAAAGGAAGCCATTGACATTATGAAAAAGCCGAAAACCGATTTTGATCGCTTTGGAGATTACGTCGCTTTGGAATTAAAATCTTTAAAATCAGATTGCTACAGAGGGCTACTGAAAAGTGAGATTCGTAAATCAATAGCAAATATTGCTGAAATGGATGAAAGAAGCCACTGGTCTACCTATTCAAGTACAAATTCTTCATCATGCTCCACCCCAATGCCTACTTTCGCTGAGAACATTCCTCCGTCAACAAGTAAAGAGCCTCAGACAATCCAAGAATATTATGATTCATTCAATCATTTGTTTTAAGTAAATATAATTATTTAAATTTGTACTCTAGTTACGTAAAACAGTGATAATAAGTGATAATATGTAATAAAATATAAAGTTAAAAATGTTAAGTTTAAATCAAAATTAATTAAGAAATTGTTCAATAAAAAAAAAAATAATAATACATGTTTATACATACCTTTAAATATTTTTCCTTTAAATTATCATAAATAGCTTGGCATACTTCGAAGACGATTCTTCCAATTGTACAAGGTGGAATGCGGAAAAGGTATTGCAAACTACTGTAAGCATCTCCTAAAAGAGAAAATGATACTTGAAATAAAAAAAATCCAAAAACATATATATATATATATATAGGGTGTCCCAAGGAGATTTACACAGAGCGATATCTCCCGTGTTAATAGAGATAATCGAATTCTGTTTTTTTATTTTACTTATAGAGCTAAAATATTTATTTGATCTTCATTTTTAACATGCTGTATACAACATACTATATATATAAAACCACATACGTACCTGAAGCCAAAAAACGGAGGGTGACCATTAATCTGTCATGAACAGGAATCGCTTCACGCAATTGTGTATCTTGCTTGACAATCTGGTGTTTTATTAAATCCAATAGCATTTCAAATTGCACTGAGACATCCGAATAAAATTTTTAAACTGCTGTGCATCCTCCAACTGAAGCTTATTTACAAGATTTGAAGCGGCTCCCAAGTCACTTCGACGGTCCACCCATTTCCTAACCCAACATTTCTTTTTTCTTTTTTCTTTTAGCTTCCGTTTTTGTATAATATTATGCGCAATTATAAAAGCTAAGGCCTGACGCGAATCCATTTTGTAAAAAAAGAAAGAAAAAACATTCAAATTTGTAAAAAAACACGTGTACTCGCGGTTAAGTCACACACAAGACTGTGTGTGTTAACTCTATATCAGGGGTCGGCAACCTTTTTGGTGTCAAGGGCCAAAAAATAAAAATAAATTTTTTCACGGGCCATAATTTGAATACACCTTATTTTATTTAAACGAAATATTGTAGTAATTTAAAATTTAATTTATTTAAATACATCACTGTACCATAGAGTTACACGTACAAAAATTTGAAACACAGAATTGAGACGATTACACTTCACTAAAAAATCAATTCAGTAATACTAAGTCGTATTTTGTTTTGTATAATAAATTATTATCGATGTTTAACGAAACATAGATAAAGTGTACAATGTTTCTATACATAATATCTATTTTTGTTCAATAATTGTATAACTAACTTCTCGTGAGAAATCCCAATTTTTATCAGCAAAGATAACGTGTTGTATAATATTTTTAAACTAACTATAAATTATTATCGCGGGCCGCATAAAATTGCTACGCGGGCCGCGGGTTGCCGACCCCTGCTCTATATAGTCGACACGAAATTGTCTTGGTCTCGAGATTAATGTCACTTTCGAGTCTCCAAAACCTATCTCGAGACCGTGATTGATCTCAAATGGATAACATCCCGAGATCAATCTCGAGACTTTCTCTTGAGCTATAATCTCAAGTGGACACTTACCATAAGAGTGTGCAATAGTAAAAGTATTACGTATGTAACGCTCCAGAGATGGCGTTGTGCGCCGTATCGCCGCCGTCGCGGCTGGACGTAACCACGCCCATGTCTGCGTGGCTAGACTCACGCGGCGATCTCGCAGGCGAGGTGCATTATTATTTCACGAACAGTCTAGTTGAGCGGGTCCATACAATATTGATATTGACCATTGCGTAAATTGCCACCCGTGTATTTCTAATGCACGTACCATTAGGCAGCGCGCTCGATCTTCGCTAGACTTACTTTTTAATGAAAGCTCCTGATTACTTAAATATGTGTATCAACACATAAATTACAACAAATTTAACCAGATGGCTTGATTTACATTTGTAACTTAATTAGTTATTACTTTTTTAAAATACACATAAAATAATAATTTGTTACGAGTAAATACATTTTTTAGTAACCATGTCATGTCTTTTACGTTTTAACCTGAAGCACTTTTCGTACGATAGTTGATTATTCTCCCATATTCGTATCTATTAGCAATGATTGAAAAAGGTAATTGATATTAATATAAACAGCATAATATAGGGTAAAGTAGGCAGTTATTGGCACCTTAAGGAAATTTCGCTCTTTACCTAACCTATATCTTATGTTTAACCATGGTTAAAATTACTGAATTCTCTTTGACTTTATTTAAAATGTTTTTATCTTTCTAAGTTTATTATCAAAATTGGTTTAGAAGTAATAGATTTTTTTATATTTATAGTTCTTTACAAAAATATCAAAACATTTAGTTATTGGCACCATTATTGAGGTTATTGGCACTCTCATCATTAGTTATTGGCACCCACTAAAATTATATGACAAATTATGTTTTAATTCTTTAGAGACTATTAGAAACTTAGTTATTTACTATTTTTTTGTTAAGAAAAAATATCTACAGGTATACCGGGTGATTGATTAAGCGTAAAACACTCATTATCTCAAAAAGTATTCACTTTTTTCAAATTTTTTTTTTTTCAAAATTTTAGATTTACGCTGTTCTAGAATTATATAATAATTTAATATTTTTCACCCTTATATTTATTAGGTAAACCACCATCAACTTTTGATTTTCAAATGGCAACCCATACTAAAAATTTCATAATTTAGTAAGGCTTTTTTTTTTATGAATTATCACGTTTAAATTTTCATTTTTCGTTAATCCGTTGACGAGATATAACTCCTCAAAGTTGGGGTGTTTTGGGAGGTGTTTGTGTGTAAATGCGTTATACCTAGTCAGTACTGCGGACCGCAGTAATTGGGGTTTTTGTGCTCCGTCGTAAAAAATAATAAACTTTTTAAAATCAATTCAGTAAGTACGATAGTTAAGCCTAAGTTTTGCCCCAAAATACCCCATTATGTTGCACAATTCTACCCCACGCTAATAGTGCCACTGGTCATGATATTATTGATATACTTATCGCTTATAAAGACCAGAAGTTACTAGTAATAAATTCGATACCGAAGATATGGTGATAAATGATTATCAGTGTACCTACTTCCGACAATAACTTTTATTGTTATACATACATACCGTCCCCACTACATCCGTCCTTCAAGGCACCTAGTTCAAGATTACAACCACGGCTATAGATACTATATCTATAGCCGTGATTACAACTATACATTCTTATTTTGATCAGCTGTTATGTTTAATGTTCAGTTGTTCTAAGGTTGTAATGATAACAACCTTGTGATATACGAGCGTCTCGGGGGCAAAATTGCGCGTCCAATCAGAATCGTTCACATTTGTTATCACTATTTGTGAAAATCACATTTCTTATCATCCTTTATGAAAATTATTAAGTGATATAATTATAATCAATCATACAGGTGTTATACTAATTATATTTGAATTTTTATAAAATATTATACAATACATAATAATATATTAATTTGGAAGAGTTTAGATCCAGTAACATGGAAGAGCTTAAGTGCATGGTTTGTAATAAATATTTTAGTTATAAAAGAACCTTAAAGCGACATCAAATTACTTGTGGATCTAATGAATCAAAAAATTGTAATAATGTGAAATGTCCCGATTTGTCTTGCAATAAGTTATTTACAAACAAAATAATGTTGAAATCACATATAGTGAAAAACCATGGTGTACAGTTACAAAATGAACAAAAAACATTTGTAACTTTTAATGGTAAATGTGATTTACTGAATTTTTATTTTACTTTTTTGTTTTTCCATAAGTATACACTTATAGTGATATTGTATTATACAATAAATACCTTTAGATTTTAAGGACTGGAAATCAAAACTGGAAGATAATAATTTATGTTTTTATGCGTTAAGTGCTCGTAAAACTGTTGGACAGAATAAAAATACAACGTATCTGGATTGTCATAGAACTGGTAATTTCCAAAGTAGATCAACAGGTATTCGTAAAATAAAGAGTCAGGGCACAAACAAAATTGGATCTACATGCCCATCGTCAATGGTATGAACTGTTTTAATCTTGACATTTCATTCTTCTTTGCTCCATATTCTGTTTTAATATTCAGATAGTAGAAACAAAAGAAGACGGAACTGTTTGTGTAGAATTTTGTAGTACTCATTTTGGCCATAATATGAATCTTGGTAAATGTAATTTAACACCTGATGAAAGAGCCATGATTGCAGGTATAATTTTACTTTACACCATCTATTTTTGTAAATGTGAATAAAGGACAAGTGTTGCTGGGTTTCTGTGCTATTCTGTGCTGATTCATAATTTAATTTAATTTTGCCCTAGAACAACGGAAAAAAGAAAATATAGTATGAATTATATATTATTTATTTGTTTTCCTCTTTTTTTGTATTTATAATAATTATATCACTTAATAATTTTCATAAAGAATGATAAGAAATGTGATTTTTACAAAATAGTGATAACAAATGTGAACGATTCTGATTGGACGCGCAATTTTGCCCCCGAGACGCTCGTTGTGATATGAACTCGGCTGTTAACACGTTTTTCTAGTACGGGAAACAACATAGATAATAATTAATACATGGATAGGACGTGAATTTATGTTACCGCAATGGTTTTATTCGGTTATAGCTTGTGGTAGCTGATTACGCCAAAAAAATACTATTATCAACTGATAACCCACAGATAATCTGTATTATCTATGTTGATAACGTGGTTTAAGCATAAACCACTACAACTACTATAACCACAAGTAACCATATTATCAATGGTAAACAAGGATCTAACATCATGTTGGTTTCTATGCTGTTAATAAGTATTTAGTCGTATACTATACATATATATATTACCGTTAGGGACAGATTTCATTATTTTTTTTTTAAACTTCTTTTGAAGGTTAGGGTATAATCAATAATTTTGAATTATGAATATATTGTTTAAATTGATAGTTTATTGTTTACAATTTACTATTACTATTTACTACTAAACTACTTGAACTCACGATTAAACATACAATATGCTTTAATACTTTAATATTTTTTCCTTTTTTATAACATTACCTATATAAAATCTTTCGATTTATCTTTAATCGTGTTTAAACTTAAGTGTATTATGCACTCCACCTTCAATTGTGCGTATACAATGTTATTGGTAAGTTAACTATTAAACACATTTAGGTACTAATTATAATATTACATTGCAAATGTATTACCACATTATAAAATATGTAAGTTGTGAGTACATAAATTATGAAGAGTAGCAGAATAAGGTGAGCCGGTCATGTTTGGAGATCTGAAGGAGTACTGGGGAGCATAACAAAATGGAGACGAGACCAAATACAAAACGGTCCCCAGGAAGACCCAGACAACGGTGGGCTGATAGTCAAGGATGACCTCAGGATGATAGGAGTGAAACATGTGGAGGAAGTGTCAAGAGACAGAAAAAAGTGGAAAGAAGTTGTTGTTGCGTCAATGGACCTTAATGGTCTGTAAAACGCCTTAGAAGAAGAAGAGTAGGTACATAAATACCTATTAAAATAACAACAAAATAATACATTTTAAATAACTAGGTATGATATTTTATGTTCAAAATGATGACCATCCACATCTAAACAAAGTGCTAACCGTTTTATAACTTCACTAGTTGTAGCTTTTTTTAAAATTGATGCAGGTATTTTCTTACATATTTCAGTTATCCTGGATTTTAGATCATTTATGTTATTTGACTCCTCTTTATATACTTCATTTTTTAAGTACCCCCAAAAATAAAAATCAAGGACAGTCATATCCGGAGAACGTGGTGGCCAAAGAATTGTTGAGCCTTGCGTTCCTATCCATTTATCACCAAAAATATCATTTAAAAAAGTACGTACAGCTAATGTATTGTGAGCTGGAGCACCATCATGTTGCCAAATCATATTTAAGCGCTGATCTAATGAAATATCTTCAAACAACAATGGCAGTTCATTTTTTAAAAAATTTAGGTAAGCTGTTCCATTTAAATTATTTTCAAAAAAATATGGACCTACCAAACTATCATTCATTATGCCACACCATACATTTACACCCCATCTAACTTGTCTATTAGATTCATTTAACCAATGGGGATTTTTATCGCTCCAATAATGATTATTGTGGTGGTTTACGGTTCCATTATTATGGAACCTCGCCTCATCAGTCCACATAATTTTCTCCAAGAAATTGGGTTGATCATCCAATCGAACCATCATATGAGCAACAAAAGTAATACGCCGTTCATAATCCGTTGGTAGTAGTTGCTGTACCCGAGTTGGTAAGTAAGCATGATACTTATATTTTTTAGCCGTTTTTTGTACAAAATAGTATGATAAATTTAAATCTTCTGAAATGTATAACAATTCAAAATGTATTAGTAAAAAATAATAAGATGCTCATTAAAAAAAATTTTTTTTTAGGTTTACTTGATACATCTCGCAAGGATACATGCGGATTCTCAATCAATTTACACAAGACTTCCAGAGAATTATTAATGTTTATGTTTGTGTTTCGAGTTGTTTTTGTTTTAGTAAACATACCATTCATACTTAATTGTTTGTTTATTCGGTAAAACATTGTATGACCTGGACACTGGCTATCAGGATAACGTTGTTGATACAACCTATATTATATGCATATTATACATATTTTACCATTACATTTTATAAGAAGTATATGTTAACAAAAATATATGTATGGCTATAATTAAGTTGTTTTTAAGTTGTTCACTTGTAAATTTAATTAGCTATTTGTGTTAACCTAACCTGGCTTTAATAAGTTCTTATGAAGTAACACTTCAGGAAAATGAACATTTAAAGCTTGAAATAACAACTTTGGTAAGAAATATTTGATATACAATGATTATAAAATAAATAATTATACTTAATATTAATATAGAAAATGGAAAATGAAAAAATGGTTACATTAGTTACTATGGAAAAGTTACTGGACACAAAATTGGCTCAACTAGAAAATAGAATTATGAAGGAGTTCAAAGAAAATGTCTGTAACAATCCAATAGCAATATCTGATGTAATACCAGCTTCTATTAAAGTACCGGCTTCCGTTGTACCAACTGAACATATACGCGTGGATACTTCATTAATACACCATACTCCTTTGATTCCGGTAAAATCATTTCATGAAGAATGTGTCGAGGTTGTTCAACAGGTAAATTGTTTGAATCGCATGTTTACTATATTTATATTTACTATACAGACATTATACGTATTAAGTTAAAAAAAAAAAATAATAATAATTAGAATCTTAATTGTTTTTAAAGTTAGCTTATACTTACAATTTTATTTAGTGTACAGAATGGTGGTGCCCCGTGCATTCCAGTTTTGGGCGGATTGTGAAAAACGTTAAACCGTTAACATTTGAGGATGAAACTATTATTAGACGTGCCAAGGCACGCTATGCATACTGGTCCAAAGGAGATACGGTAATTTTTATTAGAGTACCTACAAATTTTGGTTTAACAGACAATAATAGAATTAATGATTTTTTATGACAGCTTCGATGCTGTACAAACGAAAGAAAGCGCAGTACACAACCAATCGTGTACAAATTACCATCTTGCTGGCCAACATCATTGCCTGACGACATCGACAAGCTTTCTGCCAATTTTAATAACCTATTAAATAATTAATACTTACCATTATAGCATAATTATTATACTTCCCGATTTTCAACTTAATTAAATATCCTTAATCTTCATTCCTAGTACAAAGATACCAATAGATACTAGTATACTACAAACATACAACAAGGAACTCTTCACAATTACTCGTGATTAAACAGAACAATAGGTATTCACAATTTGAATATTATGTACTACCGCCTGCCTATAAAGTACTTATTGTCAATTTGAATATTTAAATGTAATAATTAAATAGCAATAACACTTTAAATACTGAAATATTTTCCTGACAGCAAATAACTAAAAATTAATAAAATAATTTTTGGTTGCATCTTGCATAGTTGAAATTTAAGTAACCCGTAGTTAGGTAATACCACTAATAAATAACCACTAATTAAATTAACATTAGAACACAGTGTTCTATGTTGTAACTTGTAATTATTTTCCTCAAAATTAATTTATTATTCCATGCTTATCAATAATGTTCACCATAATATTATCGGTGTTATTTGTTTGATACTTTTAGATATTAAATACTACAATCAAGCTGATTTTTTTTATATAAAATATAAATTATAGTAATCATTCAAAAGTATAGAAAACTGTGCTTAGGCGACACTTAAATTGATTTAAAGTAACACTTATATGATTGTGCATACGAGTACCTAACAATATAATAAAGTTGCAGTGTATGCATATGAAATAATAAATAATAATTTACAAGATGTTATGAACAAGCTGTACAAAGGAAATTAATAATATTTAATATAATATACAGACTGTTTCTGCTGTTTTTTACCCCATCTAACAACACTAATAACATTCATTAACTTAATGATCATCCATCAAGTTTTTATCATTTTAAATAAAATACTAATGCTATAAAAATACTAGTTAGTTCATATTTATTTAATCGTTGTCCACTCAATTTACAATTCTGAATAAACTATACTAACACATTTAAATAATATTTTGAACAGGTAAATATTACATTACCTATGATAAATAAATTGGCTCTGAACTAATTTTATTCATGACAATTGTCACACATTTTATAACAATTTTCAGTGACGCCGAACCCTATAATAAATATTCAACTAGCTATTTTAACTTATATTGGTGATTGGTAAGTGCGTAAAAATAATGATTTATATTTTGTGCGTATTAATTAGTGATGGGAATAATCGAATGATTAGTAGGTAATCGATACATTTTATAATCGAATGAATCATTTGAATGAATTTTTCACTCGAATGATACAATAATCTAATGCTTTTTTACCTCACTAGTCACTACCCTATACTACTGACTACTTTATACTTTTATAGTATTTGGTTTTATAAATATAGCCAATAGTCATTACTCATTGGTATAGAATTTACTATTTAGTGTACCTAATGGCTAATACCTATATCAATAAATAATAATACAATTAGGTAATACTCAGTTGGAGTGTATTTACCTATAAATTATAATTATTTTTATCTATAAAAATAAATTATAAATTCCCTTATTTGGACAGAAAATCTATAAGATTATTTTATTATTCGAACAATTTTTAAAATAATCGAATGATTCGATTATTTCATTTGATTATTCCCATCATTAGTATTAATTATCTTAATGCTAATTTTAGGACTTCAGCGTCACTGTTAATATTATGAACCATTATAAAATTGTACTTTCATTTATCAGCCCAGGACTATGAAAAATCTATTCCAAAATGATGATACAGTTAAATCAAAATTGTCGTTTTGCAGTTTTGCAAAATATGAGTAAAGATATAACATGTATTCAAAAAATTGAAACCAACTTTCCAATAACCCCAGACTTAAAACAAAAGTAAAATTTTTAAAATGCTGTTAATAATATTTTAACTCGAATTTAGTACAAATTACTATTTAATGACAACACCAATCATTGACAGAAAAAATTTATATTGAGCAATTACTTAGTAGTCATTTATATAATATGTATAATAATAATTAATCACATACCTACTTACTATTTTTTTAATTTTTTATTTGCTTTACGCAATTTACACAATATGTGTAGGTATGTGTATTAAACACAACATACATTTATCTTTTAAGTTGTAATGATTGATGTAGTCACCTCACTTAAATTAATTATAAAATAAAATACAAATTATAAAACATTAACACTAGCAAAATTTTTAGTTTTCAATAAATATCATTGGTTATGTGCAGTTATAGTTGTCCAAATAGATTTTTTTCCACTTCTTGCAATTATTAACTTGATAACACCTAAAAAATGTATTTGTCATTATAATAATTACATAATATTACAGTTAAACAAATTAATACTTACTTAATTTATTTTGTAGTCATATTTAAATCCAATATGTGAAGCAATATTTTATTTTTCACTGTTACCAAAATATTATTGGTATTTTTAAATGTAATTGGAAATAGTCTGTAGTATGAATATCATTTTAACATTGAGGATATTCCAACTTGTATGTGATAGTAAATTTCACTATGGCATATTCAAATTCTGATTTGGAATCATAATATATTATGTGTAAGTTATAATGTGCAGTTAGTCCTCATAAATTTTTTTCCACTTCTTTGCAATTATTAACTTGATTATCTAAAAAATTGGTTTGTCATTATAATAATTAAATAATATTACAGTTAAACAAATGTATACTTACTTAATTTATTTTGTAGTCATATTTAAATCCAATATGTGAAGCAATATTTTATTTTTCACTGTTACCAAAATATTATTGGTATTTTTAAATGTAATTGGAAATAGTCTGTAGTATGAATATCATTTTAACATAGAGGATCTTCCAAATTATATGTGATAGTAGATTTCACTATGGTATATTCAAATTGCGATTTGGAATCATAATATATTATATGTGTGAATCATTTTATAATCACTTTTTGTTATGAATTAACATTATGTGTAGTTTGTATGTTTGTAGTGAATATAAATAATCTAGGACTATCTATGTGCCAAATTGAAATAACGAAACAACAAAACTCAATAACTGGCTGAAACATCTTAGTTGTTAGTAATATTTCTATGTAGTGCTATGCTACTTGATTATATAACAAGGCATTTACTATCCACTAGGTAATAGCGAACCATATGCTATACATTTAAACAATAATTGTAGATGTATAAATGATTAAACTGAAATCAAAATGTTTTAACTTAATGATATATTGTATTATTATTTAATTGAAGAAACTACTAACTAGTAAAACTTACCAACAAATTGTACATAATATTATTTATATTATGTACCGACTCGCCAAGTATCCAATTGTCATGTGATTTAACAATTTAGGTACTTTCTTATTTGATTAAATTATTAAATAAAATACAATATGTGGTAAATAAGAAAACATATATTCAAGAACTTTGTATAATGTATATATTAAACTTGAACTTTATTATAACATAATAAGTGCATTATTAAAATTTAAACACTTAAAAATGATAAATATTAAAAAGTAAAACTTTATTAACATTAACGACTCGATTCGAGCCAATTCAATAATTATTCAATCTTATAATCACATCGTGCTTATAATCTTATAAGTTTATAACATAACCGTTTATCGGATATTCAACGTATGGCCATGTGCTTCACGATAACCAAGTATTGGGTATACTCCATATCATGTAACCATGAACAATGATATCTGTAATCGTGCACAGAACAATACAAATAACAGCTGATGTGAAAATACCTAATACAGTTATTAATAGTCTTATAATATGATATGAAAATACGTCATTGTAGTGAGTAGGTACAAAGATTATCATTTATCACCGATATACCTTGTGGTTGAGCAATATCGAATTTATTACTTATAGCTTCTGGTCTTTGTAACTGATAAGTATTATTATGACCAGTGCCGCAAACACCTTCAATGGGGTGATCTACATAATAAATGCGAAACCTGATAAATCGGCATTATAAAATACATTTAGGGGCCCAACTTACGTTTACAGTAGGTACTTACTGAATTGATCTGAATAATGTAATATTTTTTACCCTAGCGCATACAAATTCTAATTTTCGCGGTAGGTATAAGTGTATAACACATTTACACACAAACACCTCCCAAAACACCCCAACTTTGAGGAGTTATATCTCGTCAACGGATTAACGAAAAATGAAAATTTAAACGTGATAATTCATAAGAAAAAAAGCTTTACTAAATTATGAAATTTTTAGTATGGGTTGCTATTTGAAAATCAAAAGTTGATGGTGGTTTTCCTTATAAATATAAGGGTGAAAAATATTAAAAAATTATATAATTCTAGATCAGCGTAAATCTAAAATTTTGAAAAAAAAAAAATTTGAAAAAAGTGAATACTTTTTGAGATAATGAGTGTTTTACGCTTAATCAATCACCCTGTATAGGTATTGATAAATTATTGTACTTATCATTAAATTATGTTCTTTGAACAATAATGTATAATTATCTTAAAAATATATCACAGATCCTCATAATACTTAGGTACTACCTATGCAGTGGTTGTTATAAATTGAATCACATACCAAATAGGTATTTTATAGTAAGCCAGAATTATTACCTACCCCATATTAGGTATATATTGTATAGTGATTACAATACTAAACTGTCTACAACTATTTTTTTTAACGATTCCAGTTAGTGTTAGTGCATTACCTCTACACAGGTAATACAATTTACGAAAATAATTTCACATTTATAATGATTAAGTAGTAGGTCCTATGCAAAGTGTGCAACAGTTTTTGTAACAATTAAAAAAAATATAAATCACTATTATTATTTAACATAATTTTTATTATAAATAAAAACAATAAAAGTATACCTAGTTAATAAAACAAATTTAAGCACCAAATAGGTAGTTAGGTTCTTGGTAAAACTTTAAATAGTATAATAATAATAAAAACATGAAAATCTTTTCAAAATTTGGTTATGTAAAGAAAACAAGAAAATAATGTTTTCAAGAATAATCAAAAATAACAAAATAAGTATACAAATCTTGAGTAAGTTAATTAAAATATAAAATAATGAAATAAATATCAATATCAAAACAATAAAATAAAACTAATTATCTCTTTATATAGGAACATATCTAACAAATTTATAATTATAAAAACAACAAAAGTATATCTAAATAAAACAAATGTAAGTACCAAATAGGTAGGTAGGTTCTTGGTAGAACTTTGAATAATATAATAATAAAAAAAAAACATGAAAATCTTTTTAAAAATAGTTAATATAAAAAAATCAAGAAAATAACTTTTTCAAGAATAATAAAAACAAACTAAATAGGTATAAAAAAAATCTTATGCAAGTTAATCAGTATCAAAACATTAAAATAAAACTTAGTTAACAATTACCGATTTTTCACAACTTTGGCAAATAAAAAGTGTTTCATCACTACTGAGATCACAAAATGAATCATAGTTAGCACATTTTTGGTGGAATTTATCACAGCAAAAATTACATTCAATACCCAAGTTTGATTGTTCTATGTCAGTATTACATAATTTACAACATCCTGTTTTAATAATGCAACTGTTATAGATATTGCTACAAGGGGTTTGGTGAACTTGGTAGTTCATCTATAATATATGAATCCTTAAATTGTAAAGTTTCTAAATTAATAGTTTGACTAGTCACTGTTTCTGGTTTATAATTTCTACTTAAATCTGAAAATAAATTTTTTACAATATTACTTTTATTTGTCTTTTTTGGTTTTGTTTCTTTCAATATTTTGGTTTCTTCCCTAGTTTTCTTTCTCATTTCTTTTTCTTCTTCAATAGACCGTTTCTTTTTTTCTTTATTTTTATATAAGTTTTTCCAATTATCTGATGTAATTACATATGGTACCCTTTCTGTTATTCTTGTACCTTTTCTTTCAGGAGTCACAGGCCAAATCAAACATGACTCAATTGGTGATATTTCTAACTTTTTTAGAATTATATGATTTTTATTGTTTTTTATTAGGGTGTCCGGGTGGTTAATTGGAGTCCCTAAAATTTCCTTTTCTAATTCCACTTCAGAAGAACTTGTTGTAACAAGCAGAGTTTGACTGATCTGCATTAGATTTTTCTTTTTCAAGTTCAAGGTCTACTTCGCTGTTCTGTTGATTACCTTTTAATTTTTCATAAATTCTGTATAAAATAAAAAATTCTTCAGATTGATTTTCTGTTTCAACAATGTTCTCAATATTATTAAATTTTTCTAACGTTTCAATGCCAATAATATCAGAAAATTCTTTAAGATTTAAATTTTTGATATTATTGGCAATGTTAATTGTTGTTGTTGTTTCATTTATAGTAGAACAATAATTTTTACCCAAGCATTTTTTATAATCTATTTGATCTGGATTCCAGGGAAAGAGTCCACATACTTTGAAACCGTTTATTAGGGTACTACTTTTAACAGTAGTTTTTAATACAGCATCAAGTATCGGTGCAAAATCTTTTTTTGTCACCGAACTGTGTGGATTTTTATTTCGCCATTCTGATAAACCTTTTTTCCATCCAGATTTCAAAGGCCTAAATGCAGATACATTTGCAGGTTGTAAAATACGGGTTGCATTTGGGTATAATGCAATTAAAATTATTTTTAAGTTTGAACATAAAGTACTTAATTGATATGTTAAGTGGCTTTTATGCCCATCAACAAAAAGAAGAACTGGAAATTGAATATTTTTTTCAACAAGAAACGGGTAGAAAATATTTGCTATATATTCATAAAAAACTTCTGCTTTCATCCAACCTGTATCTGACCGCCCAACTCCCCAATGAGGTGGTATTGTGTCAATTATATTTTGAGGTATTCTTTGATATTTATAAATGATCATTGGATTACACATCTGACCAGCTGCATTAAATGTAAACATGGCAGTAATATTTTCTTTTTCATTCCCTTTAGCGATTTCATAAATATCTTTAGCCCCTCTTGGGCCTAAGACAGATTTGGTTTTAGGGCAGAGTGAAAAACCAATTTCGTCACCATTGAAAATTCTTTCTGGATCATTTAAAATATCTACCAATTTTTCATCAGATAAATATGCATGAATGTCATTAAACCATTTTTTTATATTTTCTTCGCTCACATTTCCACTAGCAGAAGACACATGCTCACTGGTTCTTTGTGAAATTATAGGATTTCTTTTTAAAAATGCTTTATACCAAGTAATTCCTAAAATAAATAAATTATAAAAATTAATTTAAGCTAGGTATTCAATAGGTATACTAAATACTTTATTTTTCAAAATTATAAAAATAATATTCATTGATACATAAAAATATAATGAAGATAAGTAATCTTAGGTAGTATTAAAGGCTTATACATGTAAGTATAAAATTTGAATTACTTAAATTAATAAATCCTTCCATTTTTATATTTGTTTATTAAACAAAATTATTTTTATAGCAACAAATTTACTTTTTTAGTGTACCTACATAATATTTATATTTGTTCAAATTATTTGACATGAAATATCCCACACTTTACTTATAATATAGGTATAATAATAAAATATACTTTATAATTACTTACCAGGCAAATTATTAGTAAACGGACTAGATCTTCCCTGGTCATCCAAAAACAATTTAACACTGTTGTAGATCCTCACGTCGCCTAGGAAATCCTTTTTTAGAACAATCTAGAAGCCATTTAACAAGTGATTTCTCTTCTTCAACACTCAAAACACTTGAAGGTCCACATGAAAATGTTTCTTTATCCCTATGTTTTATTCTAAATTGTAGAGTTGACCTAGCAACTCCAAATTGTTTGGCAGCAGCTTTTTTTAGAAATTCCATTGTCTACTGCCTTTATGGCTTCTATCAGATTTAAATCAGAAAATGAATTTGATTTTTTTGGCATCTCTGTAAAGCAGTTTACATTGTAAATTAATAACTGCATTATTTGATTAAAATAGTAATAAATTAGGTATCTACATATAGTCTAATTAAAATCTCAATTTGGTTATATAGACAATTCTGATAAATCTTAATGCCAATAATGTAATTATGTATTTTTAATGTTGATTCAGTTATTGGCAGGCCATGACAATAACTGAAAATCATGAAAAAAGCATACTAGTTATTGTCAACTTCTTTAAAACAAATTTAAAAATTAAAATTGATTAAATACATTTGTTGATTGCATTCTAAATATTCTTAAAATTTATTAAATAATATCACTAACATTTAACGCTATTATACAATGGAATAAAAGCTTAAATTCATACCAAAATATATTACGAAAATAATTAATTTCTTACTTGTTTCCACGGCGAGCTGAGGCGTAGTTTTGTCTTTGTGTTTTCAATATTAATCAGCAATCATAGAATGTTGATAATTTTTGGAGCGAAAATTAATCAGTTTAACCAATTGATAAAAAAAAAATTAATAATTTAAAAGATAAAAACACTTATTTATCAGCAAAATAAATTCACTATGCCAATAACTACACCAGTGCCAATAACTACCTACTTTACCCTACCTATACCTAAGTCTAAATTAATTAATCTTTGGAAAATTTCATTTAGCACCTATTGAAAACTATGATTTAAGTAACAGTGAATTGTTTCAAGTTTCGATAAATAATACTTTTTGAATAACAAGTTCCTATTTAAATTAAATAACAAACGGTGTATTGTAATTTATTTTTCGACAGATTATTTTGTACAGTATTAAGTTGTTAGTATTATTTTTGTATGAAAATATATGTACACACGTTGTAAAATATGTAAGTTTATGGGCTTGTGGCTGATTTTCAGTTGATCGTCTATTTGGTTAACTCTCATAATCCTGGCCCGACGGTGACGATTAATTAAGTTTCTACTGAATACTTATAAACAGATAATAAGGTGACAAAATATTTTATTTGGTAAATAACTGTTCAATAGTTGTTGATATTTTTTAACTCATGGTTTCAATGAAATGTGTATCATAGATATAAAAAAATTCTATAACTTTACCTACACAATGTGATATACTTATATCACGGAAATTAGAAAAAAATTATATTACAAATAATTTTTTTTAAATAATTGGTTCGTGAAAAAGCCTATTACAATAAATTACAATAATTTGTTACAGTCGATCTTTTATTCGTTAACTAACATTGAAAAGTTCTGATAAATTATTTCTGAAAGCTGGATGTCAAATTCGGTTTTTTTTTAGTATTAGGCATTCGTAATACAGTAGGCTAAATTCATTTTTGTCAAAAAAATTGCATTTAAAAGTGTCATTGTCTGTATAAAATATAATAATATACTTCAAAAGTTTCAAGTTCTCAAGAATAATATTTTTAAATTACAACAAATTAACTAAAATCTTTATTCTTGGTAAAATATCTAATATTGTTCACAAATAAACATAAAAATGCTAGAAAAAACACTGTGTTTATATATTTTTTTAGGTTTTTTGGTTACAGAAAGAACGGCTTTCGTTAACCAACCTAACCTAACCTTTTATTCAATTTTAAATTCTAAGGTATAGAAATTTAACATTTTATAAATTTTTAACAATAAAATAGTTTTCAATTTTCAATTTGTCAAAATTTAAACTTTAAATGTTTGTAAAAAAAAATTTGGACTGAATTTTTGATATTTTTAAAAAGATATATTGTAACAATTTGTGAGGAGCCTTGTATTAAATATTTAATCTTTTTGACCTAACGAATAAAATTTAATTGACATTTATAAAAAAAAAATAAAAAAATTGAAAAGGAAAAATTTCCGCTAACACCTCAAAACACGTGTCAAAATATTTTGAAAATTTATCAAGTAAAGAAAATAAACATTTGGTGGATATTTCAAGTTATTCGTTTTTTAACTACAACAAAATATGAATAAAGTTCCATGAAAATTCGAGTCAGTATATCTAATGTTGAAAAAATTCAAGTTTCAAACACTCATGAAAATTTAATTCAGTTTCCGGTTTTTTAGATTCTGAGTGTATTGATTTTACAAATTACAATGATGTGTGTTTTTTTTTTATTTATTTATTTATTTTTTTTTGTGTCTGTCATCACCTTTTGGGACAGTAAAAGTGCTTGGATTTTCTTTAATAGTAACTTTTCTGATAGGAAAGTGAATCTAGTTGGTACTTTGGGGGGCCAAAGTAAAAATGTCTCAGTAGTTTTCAAAAGCGCCGCGAAAAACAAAAGAAAAATTAAGGAAAAACGGGAATTTTTACGCAAAATCTGTTTTCGAGAAAATCGATTTTGGTTTTTGGTGCAACTCAAAAACAAATGACCGTAGATTGACTTGAAAATTTCACTAGCACATTAGCGTTTTCTATACACGATAAAATTTTCAAAATAATTTGACTCTTTTTGAGCTGTTTACGGAAATTGTCAGTTTTCAATTTTTTTTGTTTTTTTTCTACGAATATCAATAAAATTTTATTTGTTGGTTGAAAAAGCTTGAAAATTAAATAGAAGGCTCCTGGGTTATTTTTTCAAAGGCAGATAAAAAAAAGTAAAAATCTTTAGTCACAGTTTTTATTTATAAGCATTTAAAGTTCAAATCTTGACAAAATACGGAAAAATCACGAAAAATAGCAAATTATTTTGAGTTGAGAATTTATATAAATTTTTCTTTTTAAATCTAAAATTTTAAAATGTAATACAAGATTACCCATAAGTTTTTCTACCTTTATCAAAAAAAAAAAGTCTACAAGCAAATCAAATTAAATTTTTATGAGCGTTTGAAATTCATATTTTTACATTATTTGATATTCACTCGATATCTCATGTAACGATTTCCTTATTTTGTTGTAATTAAAAAACGTATGACTGTAGATACTTGAAAATTTCACTGAATGTTTGTATTAGAATTTTCTATACACGATAAAATTTTCAAAATAATTTGACTCTTTTTGAGCTGTTTACGGACATTGTCAGTTTTCAATTTTTTTAGTTTTTTTTTCTATAAATATCAATAAAATTGTATTTGTTAGGTAAAAAAGCGTGAACATTTAATATAAGGCTCCTGGTATATCGTTCTAATAGCAATTGAAAAATATTAAAAATACATAGGCACAATTTTTTTTTAAAAGCATCTAAAATTCAAATTTTGACAAAATTGATCAAATTTATAGTTTAATAATTATTTGGTTGTTAAAAATTTATAAAATGTTCAAATTTTATAGCTAAGCATTGAAAATTGAAAACCAGGTTCCACGTAAATAGATTATATATAAATTACTTTATTCACAATAATATCATCAAATATTAGTAATACCATAGTCTGACTGACCGTTTTCGCTCAGAATCGTTTTTCTTATACAATGATATTATATAATTGAATTCAAATTTGACACCATCCATTACAGTGACCCACTTGTAACATATTGTACAGTAGAGCGACACCCACTTGCCCACCTTTTTTTGGATGAAGGTAGAGATTCTTATGATAAATATTCTATTAAATTATGAAATTCTAGATTTATAAAAGAAAATGGAAGAACACTAAATGGAATAACATTTGATTTAAGTTTGATTTTTTCTTATATAGGTACCTATAGTCTGTCTCACGAAAGAACGGGATCGTTTGACGCATGTAGACTGATTCGATTGGTGAGTGGACAACCACGTGATCGCGCTTACAACGGATAATTGGTGGGGGATGCGCGGCAGCGAACGAATTTTGATCGGCCGCCAGTCCGTTCTCTCATGAGACAGACTATATTTAAATCGCTTTTTGTTAAAAGGACATTTGTTTCAACAGATAAACTTTTGGGAAATGATAAAACTACATAAATTCCAAAATATTGTGATTGCGTAAAAAAAAAATTGTATGTGCGTTATTTTCATAGTGCTCAATATTTATACTGAATTTCGATACTGTACAAATATTTAATTCAAGTTCATTCAAGTTCAAAAGTGCTGCACAAGTGCCCTTTTAACAAAAATCAGAAAAAAAGTATACAAATAATTACAAGTAATTTTAGTTTTGGTTTATTTTACATTAAAATAATACTACACATTATTTTAAATATAGCCAGCAACGATACTTTTGCTTATAATGTCAAGATAATAGTCTTTATGTTCATCTGGTATATAGTCCAATGTCTTCTGAATGTCTTCAAGTTTAGCTGGATTCATTGAGACTCCAATATCTGTGTACAGTAGGTCTTGAGGAAGTTGGATTGAAGTTCGAGTTGAATTGGCCAAGCAGAATGTGTTTACAACGAGACCGTTGATACAAGACATTGCTTTACAAACACCTTTGGCAGCTGTGTCGTACTCGAAATGGTAATACGAGCTTATTCCAAAACTAGTCTGTTGTTGTTTTGGTTTCCTTTTAGTTTCTTGTGAAATAGGACTTCTTTTGTAGTACTTCACCCACCATGACTGGAAATCTAAAATCATTTTCTCATTTACCTCTACCACTATGAACTTTCGATCCACGCTACTTTTGAAGATTAGTTCCGTAAGCTCTCTAATGGTGTACAAGCGATTGCATTTTCTTAAAGACCTTTTAATTATAGCAAAATCTCTATCACATGGTGAATAGTTGTGACCAACTACGGGGAAAAATTGCTTTACTTTCTTGAAACGACCTGTGTCTGTCAAAGCCAAAAAGAACCGCGACACTGCATGATTCTTGTTTTGTCCACCACAGTTGTCTGCGTAAACGTGGACTTCATCATACGTCATAGGTACACTGTCAATATACTGTTTTAAAAAAGAACAAACCTCGTCAGGTTCCCTTTTTGCCTGTCCTTCATGATAAATAAATATTGTTGATTTGTTCTGTTTAATGTTTTGGATACAAAAAACATAACCAGTCAATTGACGTAGATAAAAAAGTTCTTGCACAGGAATCTTAGGCAACGGAACATTCATCATATAATCCATAGTAATGGCAAGCACATTTTCATTAACATTATTCTGTTTATCTTCAACTTCTTTTTTTATACACGCATAATACTTCTTAGCCTTTCTTTTGTGTACCATCATTTCCGCGACTGCGACACGTTTGGCTGCGTCGTTGAGATGAGGTGATTTAATTTTAACATTTAGTGACTCACATGTACAACATGTATCAATCTGTGGTTGACCAAAGCGTAAATCAGGGAACTCTTGTCTGAAGTATTGCCAATAGGTGGTATAGCAAGTTTTAGTGATTTCAGGATTTTTATTTTTAAAAAGATTAAACATTTTTCTATAATTAAGCTCGGATGCTAGATACTTAACTTCTTTTCCAGAGTAGTGGCTAATATTTACCGGAAAAGAAGAAATATGTTCACATATTTTGTGTTTTAAATCATCAGGAAGAGTGTTACTGGCATGCCGGCCCCTTTTGTCCTTCGCAATTTCATTATTTACTTTTAAGTCCCTTAATCTTCGAATCTTTTTGCAAGAGAGAGCAAAAATAGAAATAAATGCTTGTTGACATACCTTTTCTCGCTGATTCCCAAACATTACATGATAGTTAAACGAAAAGTCTCGTTTTGGATCCTCTCCATCATTTAATTTCTCTTTAGTGGATTTACGTCGTCTTTTCACTGCAACAACATCAATGAGTCCTTGTAAATATTGATCTTGTTCATCTTTAGTTTGAAAATTTTCAAAGTTATGAAAGAAATCAAACACAGCCTGTATAGTTTCAAGTCCATACTTTTCAAAGCATTTATCTCTGCAGCTGAAAATTTTAAAAAAACGTTAAAGCATACAGTTTAAAATTTAAAATATTTTAAATCGAACGAAGTCATTAAAATAAAATAATCGACAATTTTTATTACAATATTTATTATATTAACGGCAACGATAAAAAATTGCTTACCGACAAGATTCACCAACAATAAGTGCAGGAACTTCCTTTTTTCTATGATTCACATAAGATGAACCAGTTAATTTGGCAGATTTTATTATATTCCTTTGGTACAGATGAGTATTTTTGGTCTTTCTTTTCCTCGTCTGATCGTCGTTATTAATTACGTCTGTATTTACTAATTCCATTTTACTCAGGTACGAGTATATAACTTAATTTTATTTATTTTAGTACGAGAAACAATGAAGAAAAATACCTTTTAAATAATTGTATACACCACAACTATGTAACGACGCGATAAAACTGATGGAAATAAAATATTATATCGTGCAACAGCGCTAAATTATTATCAATATGTCATATTATTTAATTAATTAATGAAAATATCGAAAATCGGGCTTCTTACGTTTCTAAAAAAAATTCCCCTCTACAATTTTTGTAATAGGTATTTATACTGTAAAATGCTTCAATAAGCCGTATTCCTGGAATTACGAAACCATGTTTTTATGCCATATTTTATCTACTAGTGCGTCCTCTTACAACTCCAAAAACACGTTCAATGACATTCCTTGTACCTATTTGCGCTTTCTGTATTAAACATACAATTTTAAGTAAGCTACATTTAAAAGTAGTGAAGTGATATTTATAAATTACAAAAAGTGATCAAATGTGTTTTTATAGTTTTTGGTAATATTAATTTTAGTTATTAATACACATTTAATTTATGACACACTTATATGAATACAACTTATATCCATTTGTATCAAACTTGATATTGTTTGAGCCATTGTGATGTGTATAATATTAATGTGTATTATAGGAAAAATATCAACATGCTATTAGTACTAACATGTTTTAGTGGTTGGTAACATGTATAATAATATGTTTAAAACTTAAAATAACACATAATATGATAATGTTACTATTGGTTACTTTATGCATTATGACAAAAATATTTTAAAATATGCTTACTTGATATTTTTTTTCTGAATTAGTTGTTGGATTTAGTAAGGGAGTCATGATATAACTTCTGCATGGATATCCATCATCGCTAAGAAGAAAACATCCTTCATACTCATTGTTTTCGAATTGGGCACGCAGTAAGTAAACTGTTGTCAAATACAGTGCTATCATGCACAGATCCTGGCCATCTGAATATACGGTATTAGTATTCAATACAATTTAACTAAAAATAATTTTTCATATTACCTGGCCATAATATTCATTATTTCCATTTTGCAGTTATACACAGCCTGTATATTGAATGAAAAGTAGCCTTTTCGATTTCTGAATTGTTCGCCTATGTCATTATTTGGGGACTATATTTTGATGTGGGTACAATCAATAGCACCAATAAATCTATGAAAATTATGGGTTTGGTAAAATCCAATCTGAACTTCTTGTTTTTCATTTTGGTTCTTAGGCATATTAATGAATAAGGGCCGAAGACATGCTAAGCGTTTTGAAACACGTTTTACAATTCTGCATACAGTAGACTTATGGACTTGTATATGATCGCCTAAAACCGACTAAAAAAAGCAAAGCGTGTCTTAAAATAATATTTTTACTATAAAAATTCACAGTCATAGTTAAATTAAGCAAAGATTTACGAATGTAACTTACTTGAAAGACACCAGTAGCATAATATCTTAATGCTATTAACAGTTGAACCTCAGGTATGATTGCATAATTTCTACTTGCATAATGTTTTAAATCGTTGCAAATTGCATTAAGTAACACCATAAATGTGTTCTTTGTCAATCTATAACATTGTTGAATAAAATGCTTAATGAAATATTAAACTATTAATAATTAATATTATTATTATTATCATTATAGTATATGCTAGACTTGGGGTTCATGCATAATTATTTGTATTTTACAATGTTTGCTTACCTAAATCTAGTTTTGAAATACGATTTATCGTAATTTTCAAGAGGATTGAAACGATTACGGAATGTGCGTGGTCTTGGAAGATTAACAAAAATTTTAAAAATAAGTTCATCATCATCGGATGATGAGGAAAATGATGATGACGATGATGACGATATATTTAAATTCATTGTTTATGTTAAATAGTTTTAACAATGTAGTAAATAACTAACTAATTAAAAAAAAATGTCTAACCACAGGACAAATAAAATAGACGAATGTCAAAAACCAACAACGCATGGCTAAATATACAGGCATGTTCTCCAGATGACAGTGCGCATACGTATGCTTGGGCAACATGGAGAAGACAATGAAATATCATGGTGGAAGAAGTAAATAATTTATCAATTTTAATAAATGATAAACCAAAAACAACAGGTTAACAGGTATCAAATTTAAATTAGCAAAGTATATTATTTTATAATAGCCATGAATTCTACATTACAATTTTTTTAATTTAACTGTTTGTGTAATTTTGTTTAACAGTTTTTTGCTGGTTTGCTCGATTCAGCTCTTTAATTCGTATATATGTCCGTGTTTGAATCATACAAGTTAGAACTTCATCTGGTGTACAATTTTCCGGAATCTCGTTTTGCACCATTATTTTTAATTTTTTTATTACGCCTGGTTCTTTATTCGTGTACTGTCCATGAAATGTATTGAATAATTTTTCTAACACCTTTGACGCATTCAATAAATCCATTGATGGCCGTGTAAGATAGCTTTAACATATTATTAAATATATTTTGTACTAATGAGCACATACATAAAATACTTAAAAATGTATGATTTACCTTTTGAAATATATTCGATCCAATCCTTTGAATTATTTGTTTCAATTTGATTCGAAAGCTCTGGATATTTATTTTTATACTTATGAGCTATTGATCCAGCTATATATTGTAAATTTTCAATTTTCCAAGGATTATCCGGGTACAGATCTTTCATCTATAAATCAAGAATCATTCAGCTAATGTAAATTAATTTGAATTTTTTTAAGTTGATGATAAAAGTAATCTAAAACTTAGTTTTTAACCAGTTCATTGCATACCTAATTTTAATATAACTCACCTCTAAATCAAATGCATTTAATAGATCTGTGTCTTTATTTTTGGCATTTAAATTAATATTAATGCTCTGATTATTACTATGCAAAGTAATTGTACTTGGCTCAATTTTATTTTTAGGAGTAAATATTTCAGCTTCATTGAAAACAACACCTACAAATACTGACAGTTGGTTTGACACTTCAGTCATGTCACATACATTTAATAAACATTCTGCTTCTCTATTATCTTCTGTATTTTGATTTGAAGTTAAAACAACAGCAGAATATTTTCCTAATATGTATGATCGAAGTCTAAATTATTGAAGTACAGAATTTATTCAAAATTTTAATTGTTTATATAGATGCATTGGTGCCTGTACTTGAAGTTCAGTGGATTAGGATGAGTATTAAAACCACCCATTCCCCTCATAAAACTAAAAAAATATCTTGATTCAACCGCCGAGTTATTACATATGTAAGCCCATAGTAAGACTTTAAATCAACTAACAAATTTCTTAAAGACCTATTTGTTAACAGAATTCCCTTTTGAAATGGCAATTAGGATTTTTTTGAGTGCACCAACATTGTATGTATGAAGTTGTCCATTTCATCAAGAAGTTTATTCTGTTCATCTTTTTCAAAACCATATACATTTGAGTTATCCCCAAATGGTTGTTGGGAATTTAATAGATCAAACCAATTGTTCACCAAAAGAATGATATCTGCGCACTTAAGAGTAATAAATAATTGTTAGTTAATATTTTGCAAATAAATAAATATTTACTTACTTTTTTCCAGTTCGATGATAAGAGAGCATTTTAATCACCAAAATATTAAATAGCTTTAGCCACTGTACGTGAGAAAAGTTGCGTAGCTAATCTTACTTTCTGGCGTTGATGTCCTTTAGCATGTAAATGTAATTCAGTCAATTTGAAAGTAAGCTTTAAATCACCAATATGGGACAATCTCATTAAACTTTCAATTACAGAATTGCAAATATATTGTGCTAAAACATTTACACGCAATAATTATACCGTTTGAAAATAAAAATACACTAATTTTGTATTAATTTACTTTTGTCTAGAAGGAAGCCATAATCAATAAAATGGTTACGTAGGAGTTTAATCAAGTGGGGAATGTCTGCAAATACATGTACAGCACGACCAGTTATTGAGTGGGAGAATGAAGAATTCTCATGAGTTATTGCCATTGATTTCCACAAACCTACATTGCCTGTACACATATCACTAGTAACTGAAACCACACTGTAACCACTGTAATGAAGTTTACTTATTATTTCTTCTAAAACTGAATTTGTCATAGGTGTATCATATGCATAGAAGATTGATTGTTTCCATTTTGCTATTAAGCCTCTAGCCATGATAACCTGAACGGTTTTGTGTGGGCCAATGACTTTTCATGTACTTTGTCAAAACAAATATCATGTGTATACTTCATCAAATGACAAGGCGGTAATCTTATCTTTTTCATCCATTGAAGCACCTGAGGAAAAAACTTGTATAGTTCTCAATATTTTATTAATTTAATTCTTAATAGTTAACCTTTTATTCCCATTATTTCCATCATACCTTCTAAAAAACCAGGTTCAATAGGAAAATTTGATGCCCATTTTCTCAATGTTGACAGTCCTAAACATCCAATGTAATTTTTTATAATTTACATTTTCTAATAAATCACTATTCAATTGTTATTTTAATATATTCTTATAGTTGAGCTAACATGTTTAATAAAGGCATATTAAAATTTAAACGCATATACATAATAAATACTTTAAATTAAAAACCTAGTAATGCATAGTGTAGAGTATCCCTCAAATAATTATATGCTTTTGTTGATATACTTTTTAAGGTGATGGATTTTGTAATATCTTCTAATTTCCATTTAATTATTTTATTTTTTGGATTAATGAAGTAATTTATATGTGTTTTAGTGAAAAACGGCAATAACTTTAAGTGTATTTTACTCTCAAAATCAGTTTTCAATTCAATGTTTTGTTTCGATAATGTTACTATTTCACTTTTCAATAAATTATTAGCTTCAGAAAAATCAGCATACTTCTCATTAAGAGATTTATTCAAGCAATTAGCTTCCTGAAGTTTCAATTTTGTCTCCTGATTAATTCTAAATAAAAAATTTAATTTGGTTAATATTAATATGCTAATATCTAACAAGAGCCTTGTTTTTGTTTAGTCATTTTTAAAATATTGCAATTATAAACTAATTATACAATGAAGGTAAATTGAAAATTTACCTATTCAAATTAGAATCGAAATCATTGATAAAACTGATAGATTCATCGATATCATTAAAGAGACATCTAGATACATGTTTTCTATTATTTATAACATTTTCTACAACCTAAAACAAAATGTATGTTTGTAAATAGTTAAGTACCTATATCTAACTATGTTTCTCCATATAACTACACCTGGTACTTGTAAAAAACTTATACCTAAATTCAAAGGCCCCTATAAAATAAGTAAAATACTTCCTTCGTATAAAATATTATATTTTTGTTCATAAATTATGTTATATTTGTATTTTATATGTGTAATTATATTTTTTTTGTATATAATATTATAATTGAATAATTGTTCGTATTTATATAATGATTAATTTTATTTAAAAAATAGAATCACATTTTACGAAAAAAAAACGGTCACTCCTCACCGCGGTTAATGCATTACTGCAGTCGCGCATAATAATAATTATAAATATTAATCGTAAACGGTCGTCCATGGTCTTCGTGATCCGTCGGCTAATTTAGGTGGGAGAAAGTTGGCCTCGGCGCTGCCATAGCGCTCAGTCTACATGCGCGAAAAGTGATTATTCTCTTTTGGGATAGAGTATAGTGTAGTAGACCAATTCTCTGCTGACATTTTCCACACTGATCTCGACACTCCTATCAATATCAATTTTCACGTGGTGCCCAACGAAACTATTAAAAGTGACTATTTATTGGGGCGTAACTTTTTATCTCACCCTCGCATAATTTTGAGTGTTGAGAATGAACAATTTTTAATTCATTTTAAAAAGAAAAGTGACAACGTTTCTTTTGAAGAATTTTTATCTATCAATTTTAAAAATGAAGAGAATAGCATTTAGATATTGATTTAAATATAGAAAAAATATTAAAATGAAAGTCCAACAAATTTATAAAGATTCATATTTAAATGGTGGTAATGTTGATAATGATGATAGTTATATACACCCAGATATGATAATTCAATTAAAAAGTGATAAACAATTATTATATTTTAGACCACGGCGTTTATCCTTTTATGAAAAATAATGCCTTCAAAAAATATTAGACATTATGTTGAGTAAAAAATTTATCAGGCCTATTAATTCCGAATACTGCAGCCCTATAATGCTAGTGAAAAAGAAAAAAGGTGATTATAGATTATGTGTTGATTATCGTTAATTCAATAAGATTATTGTGAAGGACAGGTTCCCCCTTCCATAAATAGATGATAATATAGATTTATGAAGGAGAAAAAATATTTCACTTGCTTGGACCTCAAAGATGGATTCCATCATGTTAATATTGCTAATGATTCTATAAAGTACACTTCGTTCATGATACCATTAGGTCAATTTGAATTTTTGAAAATGACCTTTGATTTGGCCACAGGTCCCTCTTTTTCAGTCGTTTTATTCAAGACATATTTAGTGGATTTATTTGGGAAAAAGAAATAATTGTGTATTTTGATGACATTATGATCGCCACTGAGTCCATTGAGGAGCATTTAGATTTGCTTTCCAAGATTTTGTGTGTTATGAGAAGTAGATAACTTGAGATACGTTTGGATAAGAGTGAGTTTCTTAAAAATCAAGTAGTTTATCTTGGCTATAGTCTAAGTCGACTTGGTATCCAACCAAATCTTAAGAATATTTGTGTCGTTCAGAATTACCCAGTTCAAAAAAATAATAGGGAGCTTCAAAGTTTTATAGGCTTAGCATCTTATTTTCGACGCTTTGTCCCAAATTTTGCAATCACTGCTAAACCTCTTTACAGCTTACTTAAAAAGGGAATTATTTTTGAGTTTGGAGAAGAACAATTAAGATCATTTGATTCTATTAAGGAAAAGTTAGGAGCACAGCCTTTATTAGCTATTTATGATCCAAAAGCAAGTATAGAACTTCACTGTGACGCTAGCAGTCATGGGTATGGTGCTATTCTACTACAGAAACAGGACGACAACAATTTTCATCCTATATTTTATTATAGTCATAGAACTACAAAGACCGAGTCACGTTATCATAGCTATGAACTTGGAATGTTAGCCATTATTAATGCTATCAAGCGCTTTCATATATATTTATTAGGGATACATTTCAACATAGTGACTGATTGTAGTAGTGTAACGTTAACACTACAGCGAAAGGACATAAACCCGCGTATAGCTAGGTGGGCCATATTCCTTCAAAACTATTCATATGATATTGAACACCGCCCAGGATCACGCATGCAACATGTTGATGCGCTAAGTCGTTGTAAACAGATAATGATGTAAGATGCTTGTACTTTTAATCACAACTCTTGCCTTAAAACAGGGAACTGACCCAAATATTAAAACCATTTTTGAGTATCTCGAAAAGTCAGAGCACCCGTTATTTGAACTTCGTAATGGACTTGTATACCGTAAAAGTAATGATCGGTTACTATTTTATGTTCCAGCAGATATGTGTGAACAAGTTATTTGTTCTAGTCATGATGAAATGTGCCACGTAGGTGAAAGCAAAACAATTGAATTGATTAAGCAAATATACTGGTTCCCTAAGTTAACTGAGCGCGTTAAAAAATATATAATTTATTGTCTAAAATACATCATATTTTCTCCAAAAGAAGGTAAGGGTGAAAGATTGCTAAACCTGATTGATAAAGGGAATAAACCATTTCAAACTATACATATCGATCATTTTGGCCCTATTAACCAAACTAAAGGTCGATTTAACACTGAAGGTGCTATTAACAGCTTAATGCAATCAATTCATCACGCATTGGACTCTAAAAAAAAGTAATCGGTATATTTATGGATTTAAGTAAAGCCTTCGACTCAGTTTTCCATAGTAAATTAATCTACTTCCTAGACAAAATTAGCATCAAACAAAATGCATTAAATTTATTTAAATCTTATTTAGAAGACAGAACTCACAAAGTCCAAATAGACAATGTTATAACGCTCCTGTAAAACAATATCCTTAGGAGTACCGCAAAGCACAGTACTATCCCTATTACTATATATTATATACGTCACAGGTTTATCGAACATACAAATTAATGGTGGCCTATACTCTTATGCAGATGATACAGCTTTACTAATATCTGATAACACTTGGGACTCGGTAACAAAAAAAGCAGAAAAATCCTTAAAAAAAGTCGTTACTTGGTTTTCAAACAATAATTTAACTCTTAATAATAACAAAACGGTCTTTATAACATTTTCAAATATCTCAAGAACATCATCAAACTTTTCAACTTTAAAAACTCATGCCCAAAATTGTAATCAGAATTTACAATGTAATTGCTCTATCATTTAACTCTTTGCGGCACACGTTTTTCAGATTTTTCTACCCCGTTGTTGCACAACCTATTAAATTTTACTTTAATTGTCATAGCTTTTAATGTAATTTCTTTTTAATCCATCACATACAATTATTATTAAGTAAAAAAAAAAATATATGAATTGAATGATGTGTTAACTATAGGTGGGATCATATGTATCCCACCGTGTACTTTGAGAGGTTATTTTGTGAGTAGATAGTATAGAATTTAGAATATCAAAATTTCTTTTATTTATAATTACAAGTTATAAATGTTATAATAAACCATTTTATTTCTTATATAAGTTATAACTTAGAATAGTATTACCTATTAAAATAAAAAAGTAACAAATTTTAATTTCGTACAACAAAAAAAATCTTATAAAAATTAAAAATTAAATTAATTACTTTTGTGAAAATTAAAAAAAAATTATACAACTTACACTAATTATTTATGGTAATCAGTAAAACAGTTTTTGTTTTTATTTAAACACAAAGGTATGTTACACACTGAGCATATCCATTCAGTTCTTACTCCCTTTACTTTAGTACTGCTATTTCCGCATCTTCTTCGACTAGATCTTATTGGCTGGTGTGCAGATTGATCGAGTCTAATATTTTTTGGAACAAACGGCTTATTATTTTTAAGTTGAACTGGAGGTGATTCTGAAGTTCTGATGAAATTTCTCTGCGAAAGTCCTTCATTTTCATTTTAGTTCCAGTTTTTTGAGTGTATATCACATGCGCGTTTACAATAGCGACATCGATAAAATGAAAAAAAATACGATGCCACCACTTCTTGCTTTTTCTATCGATTTGGCAAGTTTTTTTATTTTGGTCGAACCTATCGACACAATTCATATTTTGATTGTAATCTTTTAATGCACTAGGGCATTGAACATATGAAAGTGTTCCATCTTTAGCTTTTCGCTGAACTGTTTCTTCATTTTTGGGGTCATGAAAGTTGGAAAGTAAGCTTACTGTTCTTTTGTCTTTCCATTTTACAATGGAAGTTGAGTACTGGTCAACACGCTAATCATATTCTCCTGTTTTTAATTCTTTGTCTAATTTTAATGTAGGTAAATATTTCCTCGTCGTATTTACAGTTCCACAAGCATGTATATTTTTTGATTTCAAAAAAGTCATTAATAGATAGCTAGTGAAATAATTGTCGAAGTACAAATGATGATTTTTGTTTTGTAAGGGCTGGGATAATTGTTTGATAACGCGAGCGCCTAAATTTTTCTCAGCTAAATCTCCAGATTTTTCAGTATAAATCTCAAAGTTCCAAAGGTAACCATTTTTATCGGCAAGGGCCCATACTTTATAACCCCTTTTAATAGGTTTTTTTGGTAAGTTTGCTTTGCGTTTGTCGTTCTTTGAATTTAATCATTGATTCGTCAATGGCAATTATTTTATTTGGATTGTATAAACGTTGACTATTTTTTAAAATAAAATCAAGAAATGGTCTTATTCTATAAAGTTTGTCATAATGTTTATCACCTTTTTTGGGCATGGCTGAATTGACATGTAAATGAGATAGTAACCCAACTGAATCTATTGACTGGCATTAGACTGCTAATATACGCATCGTTCAAGTCAGGTGCAGATGACCAATAGTCATGGTAGCTACATTGTTTTTTAATAAAGATGTTTATACCAATAAATAAACTCATTTCATCAAATGTTGTGGGCTCATATATTTTTCTCTTTTGTTGATATATTTGTTGACTATACAAGTTTGTATGGAAGTTATATGGTCAATAACTTCATTTGTAATCAGTAATTTAAAAATGGAAAATGGTGTACACTCTATTATGATATCAGTTTCATCAGTAGGGCTTTCTAAGTGAGTAAACGGAGGAGTTGACAAGGTGAAATTTGTCGATGTAGACCAAACAGGTTCAACAAAATTAAATTCATCAACAACCGTTGTATTATTATCAGAAACATTTAAATTTTCAACTGAAACATTAAGTTCTTCGGAAAGTGGTTGGGCTAATAGGTGTTTTTGATTGGGCGTTATATCATATGAAATAGTGTTTGGTAAAATATTTCGGCGACTACGAGGTTTGTTTTGGTAATCTACAACTTTATTTCGAGTTTTCCGAATACTTGAAGACGGTTTTACAGGACTTGGCAATATGTACGTAATATTATCATCAAGATTTAAAATTTCTACATCACTTCCTACCTCACAATTCGACGAATCACTTGATTCTTCAATTATAAAATTTGCATTTTTAATTTTAGGAGTATAGTCTTCGTCTTCATCTGTATCATCAATTGAAGTAAGGCTATCGTCATCTGAAGGTATACTTTCAAACAATACATCACATATTTCACTGTCGTTTATTTTCATGTTGAATACTTAATAATTAAATAATATAGTATCAAAAACAACGAAGAAATAATACGAGTGTACTCAACGAATGATATTCACTAACTACCTACTACAAGAATTGATTGTCGTCGGTACCGCACGGTGGGATATTTATTGGACGGTCACATTTATAAATATTACACAGGACACAAAAATACCAATTAATTTATTTTTATATCATAATAATGTTCACTAATATTTACGTCGAATGAAAAAAAAATGAACAAATCGGTCGACAAAATACTGAGTAATACAAAATAGAAATAATTATAGTGAACTGATAACGTGGACAAAAATAAGGAGAGAAGAAATTCGTAATAAACTCGCACAAATTACCCATAGTCTGTTTATTTTTATATCAAGGCCTTTAGAATGTGCAACAGTATTAATGTCAAGTTATTAATTGAAGAAATATTTGATTGGGAAAAAAATAAAAATAAAAGAAAAGGTGGGTTATTTTTCGACTCACCGTGAAAAAATGCTAATTTTTTTGGTGGGACATAACGTGTACCACCATGCCGCAAAGAGTTAAAGGACTAATCAAACCAAATACCTGGGAGTTACATTCGACCAATATAAACGTTGGAACGTACATACCGCTGAACTTAATTTAAAATTATGAAAACTGTATACCTTTTATAATATGGCTTAACTCTTTCTTAACACACATTGGTTAAAAAATACTTACTTTGCCCTATCACAGTCCATAGTAGAATATGGTATTATGGCTTGGGGAGGAGCTCTTCTAACATATAAAAACAACTTACAAGTAGCCTAAAACACCACTTTAAAATTATATTTCACAAACCTAGACTTCAACCTACTAAACAATTATACTCAGACACTAAACTACTATCCATTAAAAAACTATACCATAAAAAAACTTTATTCTACCTCTTTAAAAATAATCTAGCACAAACAGCTACACATAATCATAATACAAGATCTGAAAATCTAATATTTCCCAAAATAAACATATCTAAATACTATAACAGCTATCTTATAACGGGTTTGAGACTATATGAAAGGCACCCTCCTATTATATCAAATTGTGATAATTTTAAATACTTTAAGTTTCTTATAAAGAAATGGTTATTACACAATGAACCAGCTATATGATTTTATTTTATCTATTTTGTATTATACCTCGTTATATACTATCTTATTCTGCTCATAAAATATTTTCTTTTTTTCCTTTGTTTTTATTTTCTATAACTACTAGCGGCAATTGTATTCTTTATTATATTCTTCATTATTCATTTTACTATTATATTCGTTCATTTAATTAATTAATCTTTGTTTTATTCTCTTAGAGACTCTCACCCATAAAACAAAGAACTTATCCTTAGTGTTGGGTGAAGCAATTTAATCACAAATATGTATATATCTCCTGTTTCAAACAATTATTGCTGAATAAATTATTTATATATATATATTTAAACATATTTATGTTATAGTCGATGCATTCAATAAATTCTTAACTTTATATCCTGTTCGAACCGTAGCAGCACAAGAAACTTGTTCAAAACTACCTTTATACTTTAAATGTTATAGTAAACCTTATTAAGTTATATCTGACCGTGGATCTTGTTTCCGTTCAGAGATATTCCACGACTTTTGTCAAACTCATGATATTAAACATATAAAAATTGCAGTAAGTTCACCATCATCAAATGGTCAAGTTGAAAGGTATACCAGGGGCTAGCAGTAATGTTATCAAATTTAATGCATGAGCATAATAATGATTGAAACGAATATTTATATAAAATTCAATTTGCAATAAATAACACAATTCATCGCTCAATACAAAATACACCTAGCAAACTTCTATTTGGAATTAACCAAGTTGGAGGACAAAATGATTATGTTAGACTTTATCTGGAAGCAGTTAGTGAAGCTGATGATGTCGATGATAACCCCCGTGACTTAACAAAGTCTAGGATCAATGCTCAGTGCAATATTCAGATGGGCCAGCTTCATAACAAGGCTTACCACGATTTTAAAAAACAAGTAGCTACTAAGTATAAAGTAGATGACTATGTAATGGTTAGGAATGTTGACACTACACCTGGTACTTGTAAAAAACTTATACCTAAATTCAAAGGCCCTTATAAAATAAGTAAAATACTTCTCATGACAGATATGTCATATCTGATATTGAAGGGCACCAAGTGACTCAAATTCCACTAAATACTGTTTACGCAGCAAGAGATATTAAACATTGGATTAAATTAGGTTAAATTCAATCTCAGCCGACTTAGATGTTTCTGTTGTGTCATTTTGTATTGCTGGACCAAAGTCATAGAAATCAGAGTGATCTTCTTCAATTTCAACAATTTCTTCTCTAGTTGTTATGGATTCAGCTGTTACTGTTTTTCTAAATATTGATAAAAGTTTATCACGAGAATATGATGTATGACTACAATTTAACCACTTATTTTTGAACTTTGGGTGAGAAAAAGCGGCAATAGCTGCATTATCAGCTTCAACCGTGCTATCTAGAAGACTTTTTCGAATTAATTTACAATACATCAATTGCTCACTGTTAATAACCATTAATTTTCGTCGCAAGCATAATAGTGTGGGAAAAATCATACCGTAAAATACATTTTTATCTCCTTGTAATATGTCCAAAGCTTGTGATAAAGGCTTAACACAAAATAAAAATTCCTCAATGTAATTATAGTCAGAAACAGTGAATGAACATTGCTTTAAATTAAGTGCTCTAGTAAGTTCACTTCATTTTTCTTTTATTTTTTGAATTTGAGTTAATGAATCAAATAGTGAATTCCATCTCGTTTCACCGTGTCTCGATAGGGTATGTCCTAAAATTGACTGAATTATCTCTGCTGATTTTGGTCGACTTGCCGCATTCCATAATGTATTACACTTTTGCATGACTTTAGTATGCATGTCATGGAGATGTGGTGATGATTTGATGGTTTTCATTATATCACTGGTAGCACAAAGGCTCAATGTATGAGCACAACATCGAATATGCATAAAAAGAATAATGTTAGGTTCATTTTCTAAATCTTCACTTTGAAAACTATTAAAACTTGAATCGCTATCACTTTCGTCAGAATCATTCCTATCGCTCAATTTTCTAAAATGTGTCATTTTTACCCCAATACATCAAATGTTTTAACCATATTACTTCCATTATCTGTAACCGTTGCTATTACCTATTAACGAAAAAAAAATGTTCAAGTTTATTAAATTAATATCTCAGTGCCATTGCACACGAGCGATATTTTATCGTAAAATTATATATTATATATTATTAAGAGTTGAGTCACTAAAATAATAAAAAAAAAAATCATTTTTTACAATTTTTATAAATTAAATTGTATATTATCTAGCCAAAAATACATAGTGATAAAAAAAATTGCAAAAAAGCATGTCCGGTAAATTACAGAAAAGTTCTATATAAATAATTCATACCTTAAAGTATTGCTCATGTAAAACAGTCCTTAAACTATTAAAAATACAATTTATATAATATACTATTTACCTTAGTAACGTCTAAATTGTATTTGTAATATATATTATGTAATATTTTTGCGATTCTATCGTGTGTATGACACCTTTAAAACGACGACATGCAAGGCTAGCTGATTTTCGCTCTAACTCGAATCTTCATCAATCCAGTGAACGGTTACACCCATAAAACTTCTTCTTTTTGCTGACCACACATCAGCTGTTGTACATAAATAGTTTACCTTTTCTAATGCATTTTTTAATTTTTCAATGCCTGTGTTAAAACGAGTTTCGATTTTTCTACTAAGGCTTCGGCGACTCATTAAAGTTAAACTATTATTTCTAAGAACTCCAGATGCAATAAACATTTCTTTAAAAAATGGATTTTCTACTGTACTTAGAGGTGCCATTGAATGAATAATCTAATTAGTTACATCTTCGTCAAATTGATTTTGAGAGTATTTCGTTTTATTTTTACAGTTCGTATTATTGGGATATTCAATTTTTTCTTTTTTTCGTGTGTCATTAATATAATTTTCATATTCATCTAAAATAGAACTGTCGTGCTTCCTCTTTAAATGTGATTTAAAATTTGAGGATGAACATTTAGATCCTTAAATGTTTACATTTTTTGGCTGACATTTAACACAACTTGCTATCACATTTTTAGAGTCAGAAGAAATTAATTTAAAAAAAGTTCCATCAATTATAGTAGCATTAGTGGCCATTTTGATCGACTTTGATGACTGCTGTTCATTTTGGGAAATAGTTTGTCTCTGATCCTCCAATAATTGCACTTTTTGAGATGAACTTGACCCGCTTTCATCGTTATAAACTATAATAGTGTCACTGTCACTTGTAATACTAAAATCATCCAATCATCGTATTCATTTTACGCACTTATAGGAAAATGAAATTAACTTTAGTAAACTGTCGTTATCAAATGACGATACTATACTAAATAAAATTTCAGCACATATAATATGGCTACAGCAAGTTTTGTCAGATTTATTTTAAATTAATTACAAAAATGTTACTAAAGCAGTAAAACCCAACATCGATATCGAGTGCTAAACCATTTAGATTAGCCCCTCAGAGATAACAATGTTATTTATGATTTTTGGTTTTGACATTTTCGATAGCAGATAATACGTATAACAATAAAAAAGAAACACACCGGTTTCAATTTTTAATTAAGTTAGTATTTTAAGTTATCTACAAATCATTTGAAATAAACATGAATATGAAGAATAATGAATAACGAATAATTGAATAATGAATAATGAATAATGAATAACCGAATAATGAATAAAAAAAATCTAGAATAACTTGTTGAATAATGAATAGCGAATAATTGTAAAAATTTAAATGATGAATAAAAATAATCTAGAATAACCAAATGGAAAATAAATTAATAAAGAATAATTTTTTATTCAAATAATCAATCGAATAATTTTTTATTCGACTAATGCCCAACACTGTTGTACATTATACATTTTGAAATTAAGTATAACTAAAAATTATTTTCAAATAGGTACATATGTAAAATATTCAATGTATACCAATTATTTGAATGTTATTTTGAATATTGATATTTGATAACATCTGTTTTTGGCGGGAACGTGACGTCAGCGTTTGAATTTGATTTGGCAGCAAGATGATGCAACCAGTACATAATACCTTGGCTGTGCGTGCATAATTCAATGAGTTGTATGGAGACAATAACTGATTTGGAACTCAGCCCCACCTAGTCATCTCGATCCTCTGATTTTAGTGTTCTTGACTTTTTTTTTTAGGGCCATCTAAAAAATGAAGTTTATAAAGAAAAATGCAATAGTGTGTACGTAAGTGTATTATTTAACTCTAAAGTATCAAAATTGTACCAAGTTTGTCATTTTTACTTAATTCCACCTACGGAGGATTAATTTTGTCAATTAATACAAAATCCTAACGCAACCGTACTAAAATCCGATGAATAAAAAAAACAAATTTAACACTTTTTAAATTAGTCTTTCTTCTTCCCAGAGGTCTATACTACACATAAACATTCATTTTTATCTATACTAATATATAAAATGATAGCGTTTGTTTGTATGTTCGGGATAAACTTCGAAACTACTGAGCCGATTTCGAAAATTCTTTTACCAATACAAAGTCACATTCTTTGTGAGTGTCATAGGCTAATTTAAAAAGGGAAGTGATAGGTGCTCAAACAGAAATTTTGACATTAACGATAGAAATTTTTGTTTTTTAATGGTTGCTATGGGTTATATATATAGATAAAAATAACGTTGATTTTGGCCATGTCGCCAGATGTGCACTTAAGAGGCCATAACTCTGGCCATAACTAATCACACAGCGTACAAACTTCACAGAAACCATCTACATATCAATCTTAATATGCCCTGAAATTTTTATCGAAATCGGTTTGGTGGATCTTGAGTTATAAAATGTATTCAAAATGTACACTTATTTTTATATATATAGATGATAATTGTGAAAATGTGAAATTTATTAAGTTTACAATACTACTGTACTACACCAGTAATTAGTAGTATCGGTCGTTGACGCCATGGCACCATGCTATAAATTATAATAGTCAGTAACAGACTACAGAGTACTGTGGTCTACTAGAGTCACATAAACAGGTTTTTATTTGTGACATAAATTAACAGTAAGTTACTGCTAAAATTTATTTTGTAAATACACATATTGGTAACACTGTGTTTTCTTTATGATACTCAGCACGATTAAAGATAGTACTATCCACTGTCTTAGAAGATCTTGGTTATTATGACCGTAGTACTATCTATAGCCGTGATAGACAGTAATGATAAACCATGGACAACTTGTGGATTAAAATAATTCTGTATTTCCGTATGTTACTCTACGGTGTGTTGAAGTCGGCAAAGAATAGAGATAATCGTGTTCGAAGCTACAAACAACAGAAGCAGTCCAATTAGTTATACCATGAACTAAGATAGTATGGACTGGCGACGGTGTCAATATCTGCGGTCAAGTTATTCAACGGTATTTCTGTAGTGGGAGAAATTTAGCGACTGAAACGCTATCTATTTGAAAGCATTGATACTAAAATGAATACTTAAATATTTAAATATTTATTAGAGAAATGAGAGAGGGTGCATCCACACGTCTGTCAATCAGCTTATGAAAAAATACCAAGTTAGCATCAACTCTTCTATCTGCCAGGGACAAGAGTCCAAGTTTATTCATCACTGGCCAATAATCATGTGGTGGATGTGGAATTTGTAAAATAAATGACGCCGAAGAATAAAAACGCCTTTGTACCCTCTCAATGCAAGAAGAGTCTGCTGCCGTAAAAGGGTCCCACAAAATGGAAGAATATTCTAAAAGAGGCCGTACAAGGGAGCAATATAAAGCTTTGAGAGAACTAGAGAGCCTAAATTCTTTAGAAGTGCGTATGACAAAGCCGAGCATCTTTAATGCACGACAGCAAACAGCCTCAATATGGTAATGAAAATCGAGATTTGCACATAAAAAAATACCCAAGTCTTTTTTCAAAGTAACAATATTAATGCTTGACCCGTTTATCAAATACGTGTAGTGAATAATATTTCTACTACGGGCAAAAGACATCGATTGGCATTTACCTACATTGAAGCTTAGTCCCATAGAATTAAACCACAAAACAAGAGCATCTAGCTCTTTCTGGAGGGTTACTCAATCAGTTACTGACTCAATTATCAGTGTTGGGATTAGATGAGTACTTTTTTATCTAGATAAAGATAAAGATAACAGGACAAAAATGTATCTAGATAAAGATAAAAGATAAATACCTTTTTATCTAGATAAAAAAAAAGATAAATTTTTTTAACACATTGAAATCCAAAACTTTTTAAGAGTACACCTTTGATACTACTTAGTACTTCAATATTACATAAGCACCGGCTATATGTGTAAATTAATGTTAGCAGTAGACATTATTATTAATCAATAACTAAGGTATAACTGAAAAAACATTTTTAAAATTAAGTATAAATATCAAGAAAAAACTACCTATTTTACACGACTCGTCACATTCAATTTTAAATATTATAAACCTTCACAACAGTTTTAGTATATATTAACATATTTTTTTAGTAGCTAAAAATTATTGTTATTAGGTAAAATATAACTAATACCATGAATACTATGTACATTTAATAAGTATATACTATACAATAAATAAAAGAATATTTTATTTCATATTATACTCATGACATGTCATAATGATAATATAATTTATACACAGGCGATATGAATTATTTATAAATATAATATTTATAACAACAAAATTTAAAAATTAAAATCAAAAAAAAATTAAAAAATTAAAATTAACAAAGATCAATGTACAATATTTTATCACATAAATATATTATTTATTCAAACATCTACAACACAACAGCATTTCAAATGTTTTGTCCGTAAGACGGTTTCTCCTTGGAGTCAATATTTGGGAACCGCTACTAAACAATCTTTCAACCGGTGCGGATGATAGTAGAGTTGTGTTGTATTTAAGGAAAACTTTTTTAACAAAATATATCTAAAATATATAAATCTTTTTTTTTGTATCAAAATAAGAAAGCGCTTGTACACTAGCTAGATTTGTACTTTTAGCATTACTTTTTAAAGGTCTAACACAGTGTTGCCAGGTTAAACATGTTGAATGTTCAGACAATTATCATAAATTGTTCGTATTTGTTCGATCTCAATACAATTTTTTTATCAATAATTATCATGTTCTGATAAGCCTTATCAGATAAGGAAATCAATTTATCGGTTAAATTTAAATTTAATTTTTTTTTGAAGGTTTAAATCAATACAAGTATTATTATTAATTTTTATGTAGTATAGAGTAAAATAGTAAAATAACTTGTTCTTATAAGGAATCATACATGGTCATTCACAATTATAATTATATAATAAAAAAAATTAATTAATTATTAGATTGATAATTTTACACTCCTTCAAAACCAACCTCGTCATTAAAATGTTTGTCAAACTGATTACTTGTTGTCATTAAATCAATCATTTGTTTTGAAGGATTAAAATAAATACAAGTATTATTTTTAATTTGTATTTCTTGTGAGGCAAACAAGCATGCTTGGGTTGTATCAGTATTTAATCGGTTCCTGGTTTTAACCTTAATTAAATTTACTTTGCTAAAAATTTTCTTACAACCAGCATTAGAGTGAGGGAGAGATAATGCCTTAAGAGCAAAATTTGCTAAATGTACAAATGGATAATCTTGATAACCCATCTGCAAGTTGGACAGCTTAATCCAAAAAACATCAGGTTCTTCTAAATGATTTAAAATATCAGTTGGAATATTAAAGTTATTCAATAATCTCCATTGATCACCAATATTTTGTAATAGTTCATCATTTAATTCAGTTAATCGAGTTAATACTTTTAAAGAGGAAATATAGTACTGTTATTTGATGTAGCAACTTTGGGATCCATTAACTTAATTTTTGACATTAAAGGATTACTAAAATCATATTTTTTTTTGATTTGTGAACATGCAATTTTTAAGAATTGTTACGCCCTCCAATAAAAGTAATTTAACAATGCTTTATTACTATTAATATTAGGTTTTTCCATTTTTTTTAATACTTTTATACCAAGGTACATTTGTGTGCTAGGGTTATATTGGCCAACATTTTCCGGATTTATTAAATGTATAGGAGTTTTGTTAATATAATCTTGTTTCATAAAACTTGACAGTAAACCTTTATATGTTGAAACCATTTTATCATGTAACTGAGTTATAACCACAGAAGAACTTTGAAAAAACGAATTAAGATAGGTAAATTTGAGCAAGATCCAATCTCAGAATAAAAATATTAATTTTATGAGAGGATCTGTTAGTGCACTGTAAATTGTTTCAGCTATTGTAAGACGTTCTGTTAAATGTTTATCTTCAAAGTATAAAAACAATGGATTCTATTGTTCAATGAGTCTTGATACAACCAAATGCAAAGACAACCACCTACTTTGACTTGGGTACTGGAGTAGAGCAAAATTCCTGAAATTTCACAAATTGGCCGCTTCTTTTAGAACTCATTGAAAAAAATAAATAAACACTGCGTGCTATAAATCTTCACAGCGTTTAGGTAGGATTTTGCACACTTCACTTGCGCAAAGGTGCAAAGAATGGCATGTACAAGTCCAAATACTAATACCAGGACAGCTTTCTATCATTCTACTAGCAACAGAATTGTGGATCATCATAGAGCATCATAGAATTACACACATCTGACCCAAAACCTATGACATTCTCAAATGGTATGTTATTTTCGGCAAATGATTTAAATATACAACCATATACATTTTTGCCTGTTGATCCTTCTTGAGCCTTTTTATAATCATTGGTCTCAAATATATTAGATAACTCAAAAAAATGACTGACAATCCTACTCGTGTCTTGATTGAAGTACCTAACCACGATACATGCTTGTTTAATACAGCTAATATCGGTTGATTCATCAGTTAAAATACTGAATTTAGTATTTTTCAGACAATCAAGATACTCTTTGTGACACTTGCCAATTACATGTTTCATAACTGCAGTGGTTTTTGTTCTATGCATGTGTAAATTTTTTAATATTTCAGAGCTTGGATCAAGACTTTTAATCAATTCAGTTAAGTGGTCCATTGTATTATGCTCAGCCACAAAAGCTGCAAGCTTAACTTCTGCTGATTTAACTTTTTCTTGTATAGAAATATTTCTGGGATTGAAAGTATCGGTTAGGAAGCAGTTGTTGACACGCTGTTAGACACAGCCCTATGTTTTTTTGCGGTTAATCGATGCCAATTCTGTAACCAAAGTTGTGTTACAAATATTGCACTTAGCACCAGTATTTATTTTGTCATCGGATCTTAACCATTTACAACATTTAGGATTTTGTTCCCAGGACTCACTGTACACCTGTTTTCTATGCTTCAATGGTTTACTATCACCTCGTTCGATGCGTTTATATTCTGGTGTACGACAACGTCTATCATCGGAATCCGATCCAGAACAAATATCATCTACCTATCAATTATTAACATTACGTTACTAAAAATATGTCTTGCCCTCAATGTTTATGATTACCTGATTTAGATTATCTGAATATTAAAAAATAATAAAATAACTTACTTCTTGATCAATGTTTGATGGCTTAACACTACTTTGTCCTGGTTTAAGAATACATTTGTCCATAATTATACACCTATATTATAATAAATATTAAATAATTTCAAAAACAAAATTAATAATTTCTAATTCGTCAGTCCACTGTCAACAGGTATCATGTAAAATCGGTTGATCAAACTTTTACCTACTGCCTATTAATAAATTATTAATTATTAATAATTTTTATAATTTGGAAATTCTGAGTTTTGACGTTAATGTCAAAAAATAGAAATATCAACAATATTGACATGTTATTCATTTATTCATTTATATCTTGACAGTATTGTCAGTTTATAGTCTTGTCTCACCCGTGACCCGTCGGCCGTCACGCCCGTATCGGGTTCTTAAATTCTTAACTTTTATCAAATACTATATCACAGAATAGAAATTGAATTTCTTTATTTTCATTTATTTTAACAATTTTATGTGATAGCAGGTTGATATCTATAGTTTTTATTCTTATCTAAAAAATTCAAAATTTTTCAAAACTTAGATTTACACAAAATGTTCGTATTTAACCGTACGAACGTTCGTTTTATGTTATGTTCGTACACTAGTTGAAATGTTCGTATTAAAACGAACATGTTCGTACGCCTGGCAACACTGGTCTAACATCTTGATCAGAGCCTTCTCCACTAAGAATGTCATAAAACTCATGGTCACTACATTCACTATCATCAGATTCATTACTCATATCAAAATTATTTTCAGTTATATTTAATAAATTACATTCAGACAAAAATAATTTTTTGCACATTTCTAAATGCCTCGCTGGTACCCAACCAAGTTTGAATTTTGGGAGACTAATGGCCGATAAAATAAATGGTTTGCTTTTAGAAAGCTCTAAATCAAACAAATAATTGAATCTTTTTTCAAAACTAAGAACAATTGAAAATGCTAATGGCTTACAATAAACCAAATGCGTTGCTTGAATTAATTTCAATCTTAAAGCAATTATAGTGGGTGCAACATACCCTAAAAAACATGTTTTTTCACCCTGTAGCAGATCAAGTGATGTGGCTAGAGGCTCCATAACAAAACAATATTCCTCAAGAAAACTCCACTCCAAAGTTTTAATTTTTTTTAATTTTAGGTTATCAAAGGCAACACCCAATTTTTCCTTATTAACCACAACATTTCTTACTGCATGGAACATTGAGTTCCACCTAGTTATAATTGGTACAGGGAACTTACAGTGGCATATCTCATATACTTTATCCGACGTAACTGAGCTCCTACTTAAGAGGTTCCAAAATAAATTTAATTTTGCAAATATAGCCTTGAAGATATTATTATATGACTTGTCTCCAATTTTTGCCACATCAGTAGTAGAAATTAAACTTAATGTATGAGCAGAGCAGGTCAAATGGTTTGGCAAAGTTATATCATCTTCAAAATCGTTAGAATTAGACATCGTAAAATCAGAAATTAATTTTGTTACATCAACAACTTCAACCTCAGCACTCGTATCATCAACCTCGTCATCAGTATCACTTTTTTCGCTACTTGATGATTCATTACTAGTACCATTAAACCAGTTACTATAAGTAGTACTATCCTGATTATTTTCAATTGTAGGGGTGGAAAAATTTCTAAATGCTTTTCCAAAATTTGTGGCATTGTCAGTCACAGTATGTGAAATTTTAGAATTATTTATTTGAAAAGTTTGGGTAATCGTACTAAAAACTTGAGCTATATTTATATATGTATGACTACCTTTTATTCGCCGACAACCTAGTATGTATGAGTGCCTGATAAAAGTATTCTCATCAAGAAAATGGCATGTCATTCCTAGGTAGCTTTTGTTGTTACATGATCATATATCAGCTGTTGTGCATATATATGTTTGTTTTGATATTAAGTCCGTCAACATTGTAACATAGGAATTATACCTTAAATGTAATTCTTTACTTATAACTTTTGTGTTGGGAAGTAAAGCAGAATCCGTTATTCCAGAAATGCCCATGATAAGTCTTCTGAAGGATGGTTTATGGCAGGTTGCAAGTGGTCTCATCTCTTGTACTATGTAGTCAAAGACTAGGTCAGTAATCTAAAATCAAAAATTAATTAATATATATAACTAAATAAGCAATTAACATAAACCAACATTTTATAAATTGAATGTTACAATTTCATTTCTCAAAACAGTAATATAAGAAAAACAACTTTCAAACTTTGTAAACTTGTAAAGTTTATAAATTTCAATTATACAAAATAATATTTAAAAAAATTCATACTTTAAATTATTTTATTTATTTTTGTAATTACCTACTATTTTACTATTACTGTTTCTAAGAACTTTATTCTTTTAATAGTAATTAACTGTTGTATAACTGAGCTATTAATTATTATATAAGTATGTTCATAATATAGTAGGTATATACAACATTCAAAAATACCTATTTAATATTTTACTTATATATTAAATAATGTACCTACATAGTACTCATGTTAAATGATAGGTATATCAATTGAAAATTATAAATTATTATACCTCCTTGACTTTAATAAAATAAAAAGTTTTTAAATACCTAATTTATTAATATTTATTATTAGTTATTCAACACTAATTAACTCACTTTATTTTTAGATATCTTCTTTGCCTGGCACAATTGTAGTTGAATTTGTGACTGGCGATTTGATGATGTTGATGATGTCATGTCGCTTACATCTACAGAAATTAATATGTTGTAAATTATCATATGGTTAATACAAAGATAAAAGATTATGGTTAAGATATAGGTACGATTAATTTACTCACTTGAATCTGATATGGTAATGTTTGATTTTTTTTTCTCTTTGCTCTTTTGTAATTTTGTCAATATTGATGAATGCTTATACTAAAAGAGCCAACAGGTATAACAGGTATTGTATTACAGGACTTAAGTATTATCTGAATATATCTGATACTTCTTTTCAGTATTCAGTAGTAATTAATACCTATAAACTTTTATTTTATGTTTTGTTCAGTTTCTCGCAATGTTTATTAGGTAGTTATTAATTATTATTTATTACTTATTAGCTAGGTACCTACTATTGAGTATCATATTATTTTTTTATTTGTTTGATAAATAATGTATAGGTTTACTGTATACACAGTGGCACCAAACTCAATTTAAAATGGGGTGGCCAACTAGTAAAAAATTACCAAATACCCAGAACCGTTAAATTAAACATATAAGACTGTACCTCAACGTTATCATCAGACAGTAGACACTTTTGATTACTAGCACTAATTTATTATGAAACACTCAGTATCTATTCATCAATTTTTTTTTGTTAGATATTTACCCATCTGCGTAACAGGACCCACCACTCACCCATTTAAAAGGGGTGGCAGCCGCCACCCCTATTATATAGGTTTGGCGCCAATGCGTATACACCAATACACCATAAGCTATGGTGTAACATATCTACTATATGTAGAAACCTACATATAGGTAGTAGGTATCTATCTAAGAAAAACCTATTAATTATTTCACATTAAAATCTTAAATAAATTAATAACTATACCTAGGTATTTATTTTTTAAATCAGTTAATTTTGTTGTTTGAAAAATGTTAAATATATTTATATTTTTAGTTTAATTAATAATACATATTATAGGTAGGTAAGGTAGTATAGGTAATTACCTTAATATGATTTAAAAAATTCCCCGTTGAATTGATTTGACCATGTATGGTTTTGGAACAGGTTTGACATTTGGCCGTTAGTTTTTTCTCATCAACTTGTAAAACTTTATAAAACTGTCCATCAAATAAATAGTGGTTTGAAAATAATAAATCAACATCAGTAGTATTTTTCTTTTGAACAATCTTAATAATATCGGTAGTTATAGGCGTTGTAGCTGATGTAGGATCGTCAATATACTCGTTGTTTGGTACAACAGTGGCATTTGAACTTGATAAATTATCATTTTTCTTATTTGGATAATTCACTGAACTTGTTAGAAATCGTTTCATAATTATTGTAACACACGATAAACAGACAGTGTAAATAAATATTTGAAATAATTATAATTTATAATAATATTTTAAACTTAAAATACACAAGGACAAGTGTCAATAGTTGTCGACTGAGTTCTGACACTTTCTGATCCGTCTGCTGGATGACGATTGCACACGCTACAGACTGCAGTTATATTATTATTTATATCTTTGTTTATACATTTATCGAACAGGACGATTAATAACCACTGCGTATGTAATCGGACAGTGTGTTCGCGCTCTTAAAACTACATCCACTCTAATCAATTTTGTAAATAGCAATAATTACTATTTATAGATTTTTGAACCCGACTGTTGTGGATAAGTTAGATAAATGACAAAATGTGCAGAATTCCGGGTAAACAACATACATTGTTACAAATATAATGCAAGGTGCTTAGTGTTTACTTATTAGTTTATTACTGATAAAATAATAATATTATATAAAGATTTATAATAATATGGCTTCAATTACATAAATAACAATCGCACCCAACCCCGATTAAAAATTCAAGACCCATTGCAATTGGTTGACGCAGTTGACCCGTATCGACACAATACTCGTCGTCGTCGGAAATAGGAAAACGCAATTAAATAGGCGGTATATATAGCTCTTACTCTTCCTAAAAATAACTTATAAGTAATCATTTTCCCATTAATTTACTGCTTACATTCACCAACACAAGATAACAATGCAATGTATATTTTGAGCACCATGTCCGGGCCCCTAACGAAAATATCAATAATAAAATATAACACCAATATAATAAATAATATTATTATGAACATAATTTTTATTTTCACTGAGATGACTCGACAATTCAAATTTAAAGTATTGGCTAATTATCATAAAAATAAATTGACAATCAGAATGTGTATTTTTTTTTTATCTAGATGGATGATTTTTTTATCTTAGATAATTATTTAGATAAAATGCAACTATTTATCTAGATAAGATAAAAGATAACTAAATAATTATCTAGATAAGTCTCAACACTGTCAATTATCCGGAAGATTTTCAAATCGTCAGCAAACATAAGGAACATAGAATCCGGGATAACCTATTTTAGACCATTAACCAATAGAGAAAACAACAAGGGGGATAAGTGCTCCCCTTGAGGTACACCTGATGGTACACAGACTGCTTCAGATCTACAACCTAAGACTTACATATTGGACCCTATCAGATAAATAAGATTTGAACCAAGAATGAATGGGCTCCCCAAATCCTACTTTATGTAGAACTTCAATTAGTATTTTATGGTCTACACGATCGAACGCTTTGGAGAAGTCTGTAAAAATAACGTCCACCTGAGTTCGGTTTTCAATGGCCTCCAATATGAAATTATGAAAAACTATCAGATTCGCAGTAGCATAGCGGCTAGGTCTAAAACCGTATTATTCATCAACTAAGATAGAATTCACTGATGACTGAATACTCTTCAGGACTAGCAGCTCAAATATTTTGGCAATATGATTTTGAATAGTAATAGGCCTATAATTTTTAACATCAGTTTTATCACCAGTCTTAAATACAGGCGTGACTGGGCTAATCTTGAACATAGATGGGAAGGTTCCCGTGTCAAGGGAGCGACGAAATATCAACCATAAAGGAAAGCAGAGAGCGGATCTTATGTTATATAGAAACGTCCCAGGCAGACCATCAGGACCAGCCGACCTAGAAGTTTTTAGCTTAGACAAACTCGGTTCGACATTATTAGTGGTAAAGGAACAGTTACTTGGTAGGTTGAAATGAGAAAAGGTAATAACAGGAGTTTGGCTGGAAAAGGGAGGGGCATAAACGGTGATAAAATAAGAAAAGAAGAGGCTAGAAACTGTTTCAGGGCCAGAACCAATCTTTTTGTCAAAATGAACTGTATATGGAATCCCATCACTGGATTTATTTTTCCGGACAAAGTCCCAAAAAAACCAAGGATTGGTTTTTAGCTTAAACTCAGTTTGAGCTATGAACGATTTATAGCAGATTTTGTATTCATATTTATAGCGTGCCCGGAGATAAGAAAACTCGTTATAATTTTTGGGACAACGGGAAACTTTATACTAGGCATGCGCCCGTTTTTTAGAAAGAACTATAGATTTGAGGTCTTTAGAAAACCACAGTGGAAATTTAGAAGGACTATAACTGACCTAAGGAACAAAATTCAAAACGCAGAAATGCAGAACATCATACAATGCATTGGTTGCTTGATTCACATCGAGAGAAACAATAGTTTCAAGCCAGTTGAAGGACAAAAGGAAAGAACATATGTCCGGATAGCATGCACGACGGAAATTAAAGTATTTATGGAAGTTGTCAAGAAGTGGATGGTCCCGGCCAAAGGGAAATTTGATTACAAGCGCAGGGTGATAAGGATCACAAGGAACAGATACAACTTCAGAATTTTCTACCAAAACACTGCAGTTGTTGGAAAACACCAGATCAAGGATTCCCCAAAATGATTCGAAACCCCATTGAGCTGGAAAAAAATATTGATAGCAAATATTTCGGGAACACATTGCACTCAAGGGCCTAAAGATGAACAATAGGTTAGACCATAATCGTCATTTGACCATGAGGTATCTGGAAGTTTGAAGTCACCACAGATTATGAATACACGACCTGGATTGAGAGAGATAGTAGCTTGGACAGATGACATAAATGACTCATAGACGAGAACTGGGCTATTAGGAGGGATATAGACGGAACAGACAACAAAGGTAACATTTTGTACGTGGAATCTCACAAATAAATGCTCAACATTATAAGCTGTGGTAGGTAATAACTTACAAACAACATCGTTACGAATGGAAATGAGAGCACCACCACCTCTATAACATTTTCCAGTATCACTATTACGATCACATCTGAATACAGCATAATTAATTAAACCTAATTCTTTATCGAAAAAACTGTTACTTAACCAAGTTTCAGATAAACAAATAAAAATATAGTTAAACAAAGACACATTACATTTAAAACACGTTAATTTGGTTCTAAGACCTCGACAGTTTTGATAGAAGCCAAGTGACAATTGGACTTTTGGACAATTGGTGGCTTAGTTTTTTGAGTTTTTGGAATTTAATATCATACCTGGCTGGAGACGACCCCAGAATCTCTTGACAATAACTCCATTGGGCCAAAATGAAGGTTCAAGAACATCCTGGAGTTTATCTAGCGGCAGGTGTATATGGAACGACGCATATGTTGGATGCTTAGTAACCATCTGAGTCACTGTGATGTCTTCAAATTCGGAGAACAATTTAGATTTTAGCAGATCGGCAGTGGCAGTAGGGTTTAACCGAGAGACAAATAGGTCGAAGAATTTCTGGGTTGGAGCAGCAGTTAAGGCAGAGGAGGTAATTAAACCAGAACCAACAATAAACTTTGGACGGTCAGACGCATGTACACGAGTTGAAGCAGGAACTGCCGAAATTGTAGGTACGTGTTTCACTGTTTGACAAAATGTATCACGGGGAGACATTCCATTAGAATTAGGGTCCGTAATACTATTCAATTTAACGTTAATCCACCGATTACTTTCGGAAATGTTTTTTAGCTCAAATACGACTGACTGTAATATAGTGGCAACATTGGCAGTAGTGTCCAATGATTCAGGCTTTAAAGTGTTAGTATTGAGGTGCGACAATAGACTATCGCTTACCTTTACACCCGAGGGAAGTGTTTTATTAAGAATAAAATCAATAAGCATGGGCTTGGTCCATTTTCCGAGTTCTAATACCAATGTTTCAGAAGTAGCTGGAAGCATAATGCACGTAGTATTGCTAATAATAGGCGGTAAAACAAGCAAACGCCGTAACGATGTGGGTAGGCAAATTATTATGCACCCGGTACAGATAGCTTTAACCAGATTAGACGATCCGTCGACCTTAACACGTGCCGTAATAAGAACCGAGATAACTGGCAGACACACACCAGCACGAAAACACGAAGTTCAAACCATAATTGGTAGATAAGATTAAAATAACTGGAACTGTACCTTTAAGTATCGAAGGAAAACTGCCCAAATTGAGGGCAGACAGCATCAACAACAACACAAGACTATAAGCGCATTTGTATTGTTATACTGGAATAAAAATCACAAAAAACGGATAACTATTACACAAGGAAATAATTAAATAATACGGAGCGATGTTAATCACGACGTACAGTGTTATGTTACAGTGTAATCGAAATCTATATTACAGAGATTATGTAAAAGTTCCAGAGTTAAAAGACTCCCAAGAAACTGAACATTTTTCAAAAATGTTTAATGATATTTTTGATTCGTTGAACAGAAAATTTCCAGCAGAGAGCATAAGAAAAAATTCAAAAGATTTTAAGGTAAGGAATAGTAGTTTTTAAATACCTATATATTGGTAAAATAAAATATAAGCTACTTATATATTAGGTTTTAGAAGACGCTCTTAAATTTATTGATGAATGGGAGTTAAATGTAATAAATAAAAAAATTCATGAATACAATTTTTTAACAAAACAAACTGCTAAAGGTCTAAGGGTTACAATAAAGTCTACAACGGAACTATCAAAATATTTGTTAGAAGAAATTGGATTTAAATATGTACTGACTTATAAGATGAATCAGGATAAATTAGAAGTAAGTACCTTCTATAATTCGCATATAGTTATATCCTAAATGGCCAAATATCCTGCAACATTGGCGGATAATTGGTCAAATGGGCGGAAGGCTTGACATTTTAACTTTTATAAGTGTAGTACCACGTAGTATAGAATAAAACATTCTGCGGTGTTCAGGAGGCTAGATAACATTCATGGTCTGCAGATTCTATACTTCCTAGTTCATCTTGACTTACTTGCTTCCATCAACCTATTAAAATAAAAATATTTTGTTGCAATATTTTCTTACCTATTTGTTTTGTTTTAACATTATAGCAATTTTTTGGTGTAGTTCGTCAAACTACTGGTCCAAATGACCACCCAAGTACACCAACCTTCTTGCAGGTCTACAAAATACTATCCACTTATTCAATTTTAAAAACTCCAAAATCCGGAAACTGCACAATTTTAGAAACTACAGCTCCTAAAATTAATTTGCATGACATTAAAGAAGTTTTTAATACTGAAGAATCTGTGAGATCAATAAAAATTCAAAATCTAGCCTGTAGATTAGATGAAATTTTAGATACTGATGTATGGGAAGCTGATGATATTTCTGATCATAGTTATTACAAATCAACAGTAAAAGATTGCATTACTTATTATATATGTGGATATGTCAGTTGAAAATTATTAAATCATGTAAAATGGCTATTCAAACATGTTAGTACTAATTAATTTAATAAAAACTTACTTAATTAAATTAACTGTACGATATTTAGCTGGAAACTCTTCTAATATTCCTGAGGCAACATTAACCAACATGAAATCCAGGGGTGGTTTATAACATCCAAATCAAGGATTTTTCAAACTCATTTCCGCAATTGAGGATTGCAATAGTGAAAATGTTTTTCAAAACTGTGTTGACGAGTTTCTGTCAAAAAGTGGACACTTAGCAGTATTCCCGTTTTCTGAACATAAAACTGATATAATGACATATATCATCAGTTATTATATTACAATGCGGATGAGGCAACACACCGCATTACAAAATAAAGATCTAAAAAAGAAAAGTAGTCTACTGAAAAAAAAATCTAAACTAGTTAAGTATTAAGCAAATGTATAATACATGTTATTTAAAAGTAGTAAAAAAAAATAATATACCTACCTATCTTAATAATTAATAATGTATTTGTATCATGGAACAACATTATGTTTGTATGCAAGCATAACGATTGTTCTCTGGTACCTACCTACTCCAGTTTCCAATAAAAAGTTTAATATATTTCAATTTATTGTATAATTATTATTATTATTGTGTTTGTTAATGTTTGTTGTTCAAATATGCTTTTAGAACAAATATAAGAAGAAAATATTAGTGTATATTTAAAGATTTTAATAGCAATAGCATTTTAATTTTAAGAAAAAATTCAATACTATTTTTTTATTAAAATGGACAAATCATTCTACTACCAAGAACGCCTGACCTGTTTTTAAAGTTTGTAATCGTATGTGCCGGATGTCCATTCAAATGGACATTTGTTTTTATACATTGTTTTATTTTTCTTATTTTTATTGTTAAACTTTTTTGTAGTAAACTCGTATTAATAGTTTACAGACAACATTTTGCTTATTAATTAAGTAATTTTGTAATAATTATTAAAATAATTATATATTTATTTAAATTAATTTAATACAAACGGATTTCCAACTTGAAAAATCTATAATTTTTATATTTATACAAACATTTCAGGCAAGAAAGTTTAATTTTTAATTTATATACATATTTATGTGTATTCTTGTTAAATTTGAGAGTGTTAAATTATCTTTAAATAGTTTTTTATATTGCTTCAAACAATGTCCATTAGAATGGACATCTGGCTGTTTTTATTACAATACCAGCGGTGTCTAGTTATTTGATATTTGTAATGTTGTTTATAAATTCAAATATCTTTACATCGGGAAAAACCTATTGTGACTTATTTCATTTTTATAATAATAATATCATGTATCAACAAAAATTTATTTTTATATTGAGCATACTAGATGTTTATTATTTAATAAGTCTCTATCGTAAATAATTCAAATAGTATTTACTGTTTAAACATTGAGTTAGTGACAGTATTTTAGTATATTAGGTTCAGTGTAGACGTGCGTTGTGCGTACCGAATATTTTTCCAAGTTTTAATATGATTCGTTCAAATTTATCTGATGACGCAATATTAGATCTCATTAATAATGGCAACATGTCAGAATGTGACATTGACTTTGATGTAATCGGAGATGAAGATTATGGTATACCAGATCCACTAGGAGCACACGATGATATTGCAATTGATATTAACGAACTTCTGGGGGAAAACGATAAGTATTTTAGTCAGTTTTCAAATTTTAATTTTAATGCTGAGGATTTATTCGTTGATTCAAATACCGAACGTAACAAAACGTGTGTACAAACTAACAAATTATGTAGTCCTAATACTTATTTACATAGCACTAACTTGTCTTTAAATATTAGTGAAGCACCGACTAAGTATTTAAATAATATGAAATGGGAGAAAAAAAATGGTTTTAAAAAAAAAAACAAAAAGAATCCAACCTGATGAATATAATGATTACGAAAGAACCGGGTGGATTATTTCAATCAGTATATTAACGACGGGGCAATTCAAAATACGGTAGATTGTACTAATATCAGAAGTGTTAAAGAAACTGGCAAATCAAATCAATTAATACTACATTATACGAAATGAAATGTTTTATAGGTTCAAATATGTTCATGTCGAGTTTAGGTTACCCGCGAATGCGAATGTATTGGCAAAAAAAACAAGAGTACCTACAATTAGTAATTCTATATCTAGAGATCGCTTTTTAGTAATTCGAACATTTTTAAAAGTAGTGAACGATGATGATATTTCAAATATTATATTCTAACCTAACACGAGAGGTTTCATTTTGTCTTATACTTTTAAAGAGATAAGCATTTTTTACATTAATTTCCATTTTGTAAAATGAATTGAATAATAGTATTCTTGTTTCTGTATCTATAGTTGTACTGCATTTAAAACGACATGATTTTGTACATAGTAAGCCTAAATTAACTGATTTGCCTGGAACAATCACTCCTTTTTGTGACATATATTCTTTACCCCTAAATCTTAGTGCAGCTGCTTTATTTTTTTTCCACTGTTCTGTATTTCTCTTTTTTTTCCTACTTTTCTTTTTTTTTGCAATTATTATTAAAAACTTACTATTTTCTGAAAATATTTTAATTTTAACAGATTTGATCATTAGTATATATTTATAAACAACAGATATTGTGTTTAATTATTTTACCTATACTTTCATTCTGAGAGTTATTATCAATACAATGCTGTTCAACAGTTATTATTTCATATTGTGCAAACAGACTATTTGGACTAGCAGCTAAATCAGTATCATTTAAAAGTTCTGTAATAAATATTATACAATTTCATAAAATAAATTCTAAAATAATTTGTATAGTTGTATTTCAGTATTTGTAAAAAAAAAATAATACCTATAGGTAGTAGATAGGTGTATACATATTATAATATATTATTATATTATACTAAGATATTAAAAAAAAAAAAATATGTATGTAGGTATTAATATTCTTTAATTTTTCTTAATAAATTAAAATATTTTTACCTATGCTATTATTATTGTTTGTAATAACAACTTCATCTTCTTCAAAGCAACTTGCTACTAAATTAGTATAATCCAGTTCATTTGTAATAATATCATTAATTTAACATAAATTGGTGTATAAAATTCATAAAATATTACATTTAAATATTAAATTGTTAATATATAATATTATATTGAAAAGTATAGGTTTTACCTAAATGATTTATTTCATTGATATCAAAATTTAATTTCCATGCAGTAGAACAAGATTTATAAAAAATATCTGTACTAATATGAGAATTTGTTTCTGTCTGTGGGCTTTCAGGAATCAATGTAATATCATCTTCAATTATAATATTGGTATCATACCTATGTTCTGGGGTATCAGGTACCAAAATGTCATCTTTAAATTGTAAAAAAATTAATATTTTAAAATAAAATGGTATTTTATAACAGTATTATTTATATCTAATCATAACATTTTACTTTTTACCATGCAATAAAATGTATAAGATTTAATATTAATTTATGTTTAAATACATACCGCTTAAAATAGTATCTATATTTGGATTGTAGGATTCATCACTTGCATAGTCAATAGATGAACCTTAAGTTATATTTAACTTAGTATTATAACGAATTGATGTATATGCTTGCCAAAATATAATATGTAATATTAATTCACGATAAATTATTACCGGAATCCTGAAACCATAGTCAGGAACATTAAATGTACATTTTCGTTTTCTAGAACTAATCTTACTGGTAGTGTGGTCAACCAAATTATTATAAGCAGCTCTTTTTAATATTAATTTAGCACGAGACAACATGTTTTAACACTTAAAAATTAAATCATATTATTATACAATAACAACTAACAATATACACTTAACGTGAAGTTAAAGTTTTAAACAAATAAAATAAAATATTACAAATAATATTCTGTTTTAAAATACAAGCATGATAACATGATAACTGAAAAGAAAGATAATAAATAAAAAGCGAGGGGAAATCTAGCTATTATCTATTATCATACGGATATCACAATAATATTATTCAAACATAATATTATATTTTATTAAAACACTGTATCTAAGTATTCTGAGGACTAATAAATTATAATTAAACTAGCTCTAAGTGAAACTCGGGGCCGGTTAGACTCGCTGAGAGTGGGTACCGATTTTGGAGACAATGTCGTTGGAATTATAAAAGTCGCAAATGCTGTAAGACGAAAGATTAGGACTTGTGATAAGGAATAGTGATATGGATTAGAGATAAGGCTTGAGACTTTGGCGGGAATGTTTAAAAGTTTGAGCGTCCAGCGATCGGTCACGAACGTTGTAAATTGATAGGCTGGATACGATCTCCAGGATCACCTCCCGTTTGTTCGCTGCTTTTGGTTGTTAAAAAGTGTAGAGTCGATAGGTTTATTTGATTTTGTAGATATCAGTCATATAATCACATAGGTAGGTGATCCTTCTACATGCGAAACGTAATCACCAGGTATGCAATCCACCTGCGGTGGATTGCGGACCCCGTTAGTTGCGTAGATAGGTGAATAATCGAAAAAATTTTTGGACCCTCTTGTTAGTTGTAAGTGAGTACCGATTTTGGAGAAACATTCGAAATCTAAATGTCGCACTTATATAGAAGGTAATTTTGTGATAAGAATTTCTGATATGGTCTGGCTTTTGGCGGTGTCGTTTCGAAGGCGGGAAAGTTTCAGTGTCTAGAAATCTCCCATGGTCCATAAAAACCGGCAATTCAATGATGATACTATCCTCCATGTCCGGTGCTTTTTTGTATGTGTAAGAAAATGTTAATTCGAAAACCTGCATATTAGAGTGTCCAGCAAGTCAGTCATTACCTGTCTAACACAAAACAAAAATAAGCAATCCAATTGCGGCGGATAGAGTGGTATGTGCCGTCACATGCTCGGTGCTATTTCTTATGTAAAAACTGTAAAGTCAAAAACCGTGTTGGAGTGTCTAGCAAGTCAGTCATCTCAAGTCAAAATCGATTAGCTTCCAATTAGCCACCTAGTTAGGCAATCCGACTTCGTCGGACCGCGGAAAATGTGCTACAGCTTATCAGGTAGGCAATCCACCTGCGGTGGATTGCAGACCCGACTTCAAGCGGCTATAAGTGAAAACCCTATCACACAACTTACGAAATAATTTAGGAAAAATACAAACTATATACAATATACAAACAATTATAATATGTATTTATTGTATGATATATAACAATGAACATTTTGAGAAATGTGCAATTATAATTCCTAAAAAAAATAAAATATAGATACATAATATTATATTCACCAGTAAAATACATATAAACATGTACCTGAAGTGTATATATATTTATATACAAAAAAAAAAAAATGTAAAAACTTCCATTTTTAAGTGTTAAGCAAGTCAGTCATCACCGTCTAAGACGAAACCAAAATGAGCAATCCGTCTACGGCGGATAAAATGATAGGTATGTGCCGTCGCATGTCCAGTGCTATTTCTTATGTAAAAACTGTAAAGTCAAAAACCGTGTTGGAGTGTCTAGCAAGTCAGTCATCTCAAGTCAAAATCGATTAGCTTCCAATTAGCCACCTAGTTAGGCAATCCGACTTCGTCGGACCGCGGAAAATGTGCTACAGCTTATCAGGTAGGCAATCCACCTGCGGTGGATTGCAGACCCGACTTCAAGCGGCTATAAGTGAAAACCCTATCACACAACTTACGAAATAATTTAGGAAAAATACAAACTATATACAATATACAAACAATTATAATTTGTATTTATTGTATGATATATAACAATGAACATTTTGAGAAATGTGCAATTATAATTCCTAAAAAAAATAAAATATAGATACATAATATTATATTCACCAGTAAAATACATATAAACATGTACCTGAAGTGTATATATATATATATATTTATATACAAAAAAAAATGTAAAAACCTCCATTTTTAAGTGTTAAGCAAGTCGGTCATCACCGTCTAAGAAGAAACCAAAATGAGCAATCCGTCTACGGCGGATAAAATGATAGGTATGTGCCGTCGCATGTCCAGTGCCTTTTCTTATGTAAAAAGTATAAAGTCGAAAACCGTGTTGGAGTGTCTAGAAAGTCAGTCATCTCAAGTCAAAATCTATTAACTTTCAAGTTAGCCACCTAGGTAGGCTATCCGACTTCGTTAGGTTAGGACTTCGTCGGATAGCGAACAATGTACTGCAGCAATCAGTCTAGTATGTCTAGCTACTATAAGTGAAGAGAAAAGTTTTTTTCCAAAAACCCAATCACACAACATTCGAAATAATTTACGAAAAATAAAACAAATATGTATTTATTGTATGACAATTTAAATAACATAAGGTACATAATATAATATGGTTGTTGACGCAAAAGGTGCCTATAATAATAATAAGCTGGCCTTGCCGTCTTCCCGTTGAAATAAATAATAATGATGGTTTAATAATAGTGGACTGTATAAATTTTATTGGTTGAATCAATAAGTATAATAACAAATTTGCCTGGTTGGCTATATAATATAAGAGGTATAATAACAAAATATAATTGCCTCAGGCGGCTACAACTTTCAAGTATGTATAACAAATATAAATTACATAAATGTATAACAATGAGCCTCATGCGGCTTCAATATAGTAAACAATATAAATATATAAATTTGATTGCATGAGCTGCAGCTCATACAATTGCAATAAAAACTTACGTGGCCACACAGAACGACATCAACACGAGAGAATACAAAAATATGCCGCCAAACACAAACCTTCGGACAAACTACAATAATATGCGACATCAACACAAGCGGTGGCCAAAATGCCCTATTGCTGGTAAAATGACAACCCTATAGCAAAAAAAAACTAATAATAATAATATTCAATTAGAGTTGCCGAACCATATTTACCAGACAATAGAGCAAAATCGCAGCAGCACAGCCAAAAAAAATCTTTAGTTTGTCACGAGGTTTTACAATAATCAAAAAGGCGACATAATAATAATAATAAGAAGTCTGTATGACAAGCACAAAGGTTAGAACAATAATAATCGAAGACAAAATAATTCAAAAACAATAACTGTAGTTGCAAAAATGAACCATTATCAGTAAGCCCCATCATCGCAGCTGACTACCGATAGCACCAAGTGTTACCAACGTTAGCAGCAATACGATGACGGGAACTTAATGACCAATGGTGCAACTAACAGTACTAAGGCTCTAATATAGGCCTGAATAATAATAATAATAATAATATAATAAAGTTTTTAAAGAGCCCTAACAGTACTACACAGAACATTCTCCCCCCCTGAAAGGAGACAGCCTTTCAAGAGTATAAAGTTGAGTAATTCAACACAAACAAAAAAAAAAAAAAAAATATATATATATACAACTTTAATTGGAGCCTTAGTCTTCTTCTTCTTCTGAGCCCGGAAATAAGGCGATTTTTACAACTGGCCGCTTGGTAACTGAGCCATTGGAAGCTTGGACTGACACAACACGAACAACACCATCAACACCAGGATGAATGTCTACCACACGAACCATATTCCACTTCATAGTGGCCAGATTATCAGTTTTCAGGATCGCCAAGTCTCCGATTTTAATTTTGCGGCTAGGCTTAGTCCATTTTCCACGGACTTGTAGCTGCGGCAAGTATTCTGCACTCCAGCGCCTCCAGAAACCTTGAGCCATTCCGCAAACCAATTTCCATCGCTGCAATTTATTACGTGGAACCTCTGGACAATCAGGTTCAGGAGGTAGCAATAGATTTCCGCCTACTAGGAAATGTGCTGGAGTTAGTGCAGTGTAGTCTGACGGACAATTAGAGGTTGGAGTTAATGGACGATTATTGAGTACAGCTTCAATTCGGCATAAAAGCGTAGCCATTTCCTCAAAGTTGAGCAGTGCACTACCCGACATCCTTATCAAGTGGGTTTTGGCAGATTTCACAGCAGCTTCCCACAATCCGCCGAAGTGGGGTGCTGCTGGAGGTATGAAATGCCACTGTATGCCATGATCTGACACCATTTCCTGGATTGAACGCTTACCAGGAAGGACTTTGAAATATGAACTTAGCTCCTTTTCTGCACCAACAAAGTTAGTGCCATTGTCACTGTATATGTGAGAGCATTGTCCGCGTCTAGCCATGAACCGGAAGAGAGCAGCCATGAATGCATTTGTTGTTAAGTCGCTAACGAGTTCTAAGTGCATTGCCCTGGTGACGAAACAAACAAATACCGCTATATAACCCTTAATCGACTGGACTCTGCGTATACCACTTCGTATGTGTACGGGGCCACAAAAATCTACTCCTGTTCTTGCAAAGGGGCGTTCCATAGTAACTCTTGCTCGTGGAAGAGGCGCCATTAATGGAGTTTGCAGAGTAGGATTGGTTTTGTAACATGTGAGGCAATTGTGCACTACACTTTTTGCAATGATTCGCCCCCTGATGGGCCAAAAGGTGCCTTGAATATGTGAAAGCAATCCTTGCGGTCCGATGTGCAGTAGACGTTTATGCTCATATTCGAATAATAAGCGAGTTAGCCTTGACTTCGATGGCAGCACAATGGGAAACTTCATACTGTCTGACAAGTTTGACTGAGACAAACGGCCACCCACACGTATTAGCCCAGAGGTATCAATAAAGGGGTGTAACTTCTTCAATTGACTTTGCTTTGATAGTTGCTGATTTTTACTCAGCTTGTCTAGTTCGTTCTGGAAGGCGCACCTTTGAGTGTGAAGTAGCCATGTTGTTTTTGCCTTAGATAACTCAACCACAGTTAATGGGCCCAACTTCCTGATGTCACATCTATTTGAGGGGATACTTGAGTTTGAACAAAACCTTAATACCCATGCTGTAATGCGGATCAAACGCATAAAATCAGAATATTGATCAAGCAAAGTGGTAGCAGGCAAAACAGCAGCAAGAACCAGCTTAACTTGCCGGGTTTCAGGAACATCATCGGTCAGTGGAGGACACGCAGGCCAGCATTTTCTATCTTGACTTAGCCATGAGGGGCCATTCCACCATAATTGGTTATGAGTGAGCGACTGAACGTCAATACCTCGAGTAATCATGTCAGCAGGATTACTGCTTGTAGGAACATGCATCCATTGACTAGGACTGGTGAGGTCAGTTATCTGTGCTACCCTATTGGCGACAAATACCTTTAGTGGTTTAGACGTGTTAATCCAAGACAGCACAATTGTTGAATCAGACCAGAGCATTATGCTTGAAGAATTAATAATAATATTCACCTTTGCTAATTCAAGTAAAACATTATGAGCAAGCTCAGCCAGTAGAAGCGCCCCGGACAGCTCAAGTCTTGGGATTGTGGTTGGTTTTAGTGGAGCGACTCTAGATTTTGATACAGCTAGTGATACTGTTATGCTACCACTTGCAGCCACAGACCTTATATAAACACATGCTCCATAGGCCTCTTGAGAAGCATCCGCAAAACCATGCAGCTCAATTATTGGCGAGTCAATGTCGAGAACAACTCTAGGCACTCTTATGTGTTCAAGTTCCTTGAATTGATGATAGAACTGCTTCCAGCGCGACACAATATTAGTTGACAATGGGGAGTCCCATCCAAGCTTCAAGGTCCATAATTGTTGCAAGAATATTTTGCCCTTTATTAGGACAGGTGTTAATAGCCCAAGGGGGTCAAATATTTTACTTATATCTGACAGCAGCAACCGCTTGGACATTTCTACAGGAGGATCCCAGTTCTTAAAAACAAATCGGAAACAATCAATGCTAGGTTGCCAGGTTAAACCTAGAGTGCTTATGGTATCTTCATCATTCAGTCTTAATAAGTAAGATGGATCGTCCTGAGTATGTGGAATTTTATTGAGTAGTAGTGGAGAATTTGAGCACCATTTCCGCAATGGCATGCCAGCTGCATTCAACACTCGACATAATTCAGTATACATGAAAAAACATTCATTAATAGATGTGGCTCCGGTAATTAAGTCATCGACATAAAAGTCCTCAGCTATTGCACGGCTAACAGACGGAACACTGGTGTCGTTAGCTAGTTGAGAAAGACATTTTGTTGCTAAGAAAGATGCAGACTTTGTTCCATATGTCACCGTGAGCAATCTATAGTCAACAACTGGATCTTCGGGAGAATCCCTGTACACAATTCGTTGTAGATTACAATCTGAAGAGGATACACTAACTTGTCTGTACATTTTTTCTACATCACCAGTAAGAACATACTTATGCACCCGAAACCGCAACAGTATTGAGAACAGTTCAGGCTGAGTAGCTGGCCCTCTTGACAATATATCATTAAGGGAAACACCGGACTTGCTGGGCGCTGACCCATCAAAAACTACGCGCACCTTAGTGGTGAGACTATTTGATTTTATGATTGCATGGTGAGGCAGATAGTAAGATTTAACTTCTGTTTCATTTTCTGGTACCACTTCCATGTGGCCGAGAGCTAGATACTCCGCCATAAACTTACGATATTCTGTGGCTAAATATGGGTCCTTGGCTAAGCGTTTCTCTACATTGAAAAGTCTTTGAACAGCCATACAACGAGAATCGCCAAGCTCATCAATAGGTTGACGAAGCGGTAATCGCACAACAAATCTACCATTCTCATCACGACAAACAGTTCTTAAGAAATGCCTTTCAACTTTAGCCTCCTCTTGTCGGAGTGTTTCAGATTTAGTGCTTAGTAAGGCTAACGCTGAATTTATATTGGGTTGATGTGATGGTGATTCGTTATTGACATGATCTGATGACAGAAAGGTCTTCCCAGCTAATACCCACCCTAACGTAGTGCGATGCAGAATTGCACAATCTGACAACGGATATCGCTGTCCACTAAAGATGCTATAAGATACCTCAGCACCGAGCAATACATCTATTTGACCAGGAATGTTGAAGTGTGGATCAGCCAATTGAGTCTTAATTGAATCTGGGATTTCCAGTGAACTGACATCAAAATATTGACTAGGCATTTTATTTGTTATACTAGACAGTATGTGAAATTGTAATTTAGTACAGTAACAACTATTGATCCGTGATGACAGCTTGGCATTGATGATAGAGTTAGCCCTGGAATGAGTCATTCCTATACCAGAAATAGGACATGCTGATGACTCAAGAGGTAATTGCAGGCGTTCAGCGCAGGCTGCAGTTATCAAGCTGATTTCAGCACCTGAGTCAATCACTGCTCTACATAACTGAGGCGTACCGTTTATGTCAGTAATACATACAACAGCAGTAGCTAGTATAATCCTATTGTTGTTTGAGTTGGAACCAATACTGAAGTTATTTTGGGAAGTAAGAACTTTAGCAAGGTTTACAACTTTTTCTGGTTCTGATGACTGTTGATCTACCGAAACACCATCAGTATGTAGCTTTTCATGGTGACGTTTACCACACTTAGAGCACGGTGGAAATCTGCATTTGTCAACTCTGTGCCCATAGTATAAACAATTGAAACACAATCTGTTTTTTTCCACAAGGTCCTGGCGTTCCTTAATGGACATAGCCTCAAACTTTTCACAATTGGGTATCCTATGCGGACCAGCACAATGATTACATCTTGGAGATGCAAATGTCTTTCCCATATTATGCTGATTATTATTAGTGTTTGTTAGAAAGACCTTTTTTGATCGAGGTTTATTAGTAACGTTGGTTTTATTTGCGTCGTCAGAACAGGATATCATTGCTATGTCACCAGCTTCATATGCTGTTATCCGATTAGACAAAAAGAGTTCTAAGTCTTTATATTTTGGTAGCTCTTTGGTGTCCTGTTTGAGCTGCCACTCAGCAACAGTTACACTATCTAAGCGAGTGCACATAAGGGTTACTAGCCAAGCGTCCCATTGGTCTACTGGCTGCTGAAGGGCTGTTAGCGCATTGATGTTTGACGATATGTGATAATGCAGTCGTTGCAACTCACTAGCAGAGGCTGTCATTACCTTTGGCGTATTGAGTAGTGAACGCATATGAGATTGTATTATTGCACTTTTATTTTCGTATCTCAATTTTAAGACATCATAAGCTACCTGATAATTTTCTTCAGTTGTCTTAAAATTTTGAATAACTTCCTTTGCTGGGCCCTCAACACAGGTTTTCAAATAATGAAATTTTAAGATAATGGGTAAATCTTCATTATTGTGAAACATAGTATTGAACTCATCAATGAAGGCTGTCCATTGTTGCCAATCGCCATTGAAGGAGGGTGGCTTTAGTACTGGGAGTCTCAACATGTTCTTTTTACTTCTAGAAATTTCACTATATGATGGAGTCGTTACAGAATTACTAGTTGCTTCATATTTTTCTATAAGCTCCAATAATGACACCTTTACTCCACGTAGGAGTTTTCGAAAACAACTTCTTTCTTCAATCCATTCCTCTTGAGATTTTGTTTGATCATCTTCTTCTACTATTGCTTGACAATCCTCAAACTTGTCTGCCATAGTGGAAATTTCTTCTAGTTGTACCATTAGTTGTGTTTTTGTGCTATGTTCAGTTGTGCAGTCTCTAACAAAAATATTAATATCATTCAATGCAGTTATCATAGACTGAATTTTAGTTTTTGCTACTTTGGCCATAATGACAATAGCTGAGTTGCTCAGTTTTATTAACAATAGAAAAAAAAAAAAAAAATAGCTAATAAGCCTAAACGTTACAGTTTTTTGCCTTTTTTACAATATTAATAATATATTTCTTTTTCGAATAAACACAACATTTCACAATATGAAAATAATAATTAAATGGATTTCAATGAAAATATACAACCAGGCAAAATCAAGGCAATTTCAACCTATTTATTATAATATTAAAAATCCGGCCCGAAGGACCAGAAATGTTGACGCAAAAGGTGCCTATAATAATAATAAGCTGGCCTTGCCGTCTTCCCGTTGAAATAAATAATAATGATGGTTTAATAATAGTGGACTGTATAAATTTTATTGGTTGAATCAATAAGTATAATAACAAATTTGCCTGGTTGGCTATATAATATAAGAGGTATAATAACAAAATATAATTGCCTCAGGCGGCTACAACTTTCAAGTATGTATAACAAATATAAATTACATAAATGTATAACAATGAGCCTCATGCGGCTTCAATATAGTAAACAATATAAATATATAAATTTGATTGCATGAGCTGCAGCTCATACAATTGCAATAAAAACTTACGTGGCCACACAGAACGACATCAACACGAGAGAATACAAAAATATGCCGCCAAACACAAACCTTCGGACAAACTACAATAATATGCGACATCAACACAAGCGGTGGCCAAAATGCCCTATTGCTGGTAAAATGACAACCCTATAGCAAAAAAAAACTAATAATAATAATATTCAATTAGAGTTGCCGAACCATATTTACCAGACAATAGAGCAAAATCGCAGCAGCACAGCCAAAAAACAATCTTTAGTTTGTCACGAGGTTTTACAATAATCAAAAAGGCGACATAATAATAATAATAAGAAGTCTGTATGACAAGCACAAAGGTTAGAACAATAATAATCGAAGACAAAATAATTCAAAAACAATAACTGTAGTTGCAAAAATGAACCATTATCAGTAAGCCCCATCATCGCAGCTGACTACCGATAGCACCAAGTGTTACCAACGTTAGCAGCAATACGATGACGGGAACTTAATGACCAATGGTGCAACTAACAGTACTAAGGCTCTAATATAGGCCTGAATAATAATAATAATAATAATATAATAAAGTTTTTAAAGAGCCCTAACAGTACTACACAGAACAATGGTCATATATTGTAATATTAACGTATATTATTTTATTATTTATGAAATTTAACGTGAAAAAAAATGCAAAAAATGTCGTGATCAGGGAGGCCGTGTTGCAGAATACGCTCAGCCGGTAGCCGCCCGAAAAGCGCTACGACGGATTCGAACCCGGACCTACCTAACATCCTACGTTTGGGGAACCTACGCCTAATCTATCGAGCCACAGTCTGATATGCCAATAATGTATAAAAATTCAACAATTAAGCTGTGTGTCTAAGGAGCGACGTAAACCAATATATTCGATATTATACATCGATGTAATTCTATGTATCTACACACTGTTTAAACTTTAATTGTCTTCTATTCACTTATCTGACCGTTATTATTATTATTACATTATTATGTATGCTTGAATAATACATTTACGTTAAGCAATATACCAGCTACGTCATTAAGTAATATGTCTACAATCACATAATGCAATATTTATTGGATCAAAAACAATATATATCAACTGTGCACTTGTGCGTTGGAACGAAGACCGACTGACATTTCGTGAACGCGAATTTTTAAGCGTACAAACCGCACATTTCCACAGTTTTCAAAAGAAACGAACATAACAAATAGAGCACAAACGGCATTTGAAAAGACGAAACGCTGGCGTCGATTACGATATCGCGTACAAACCACGCGGCTTTTAAAACAAACGAACTATAGGTGAAATGAGAAAAAGTCGAAAAGGCGTAACATTTTTCGAAAACGTTTTAAAACCGACCGCCGCCGCCGCCGCCGCTGCGAAGGTACGCGATTGGTCGCGCTATAGGGAATCGACGGGTACGGTCCGGCGGACTGGGGAAACGGAGCGGTGTTTAATTTAATTTAATATTTCCGCCATGAGATCTTCCATGATATCCTTATAGATCAGCTGTTTTCCTTACGATTTTATAGTATTAGACTAGATTCGGGTGTTTGTCATCCCGCCTGCGGCGGAAAGACTGTGTCGGCGATGCTGGGGTTTTTTATCCGGAACGTGGGGTCGTGGGTATTGTGTTTTGTAGTGTTGGTAGCAATAGTTTGGCGATAATTTTTGAACGTGCAATAGTGTCTAGTCGTAAGTCACGGCCAGTGATTCAAGTCGATCGTACGACAAAGCCAGCCAGGTAGGCAACGACGCCCCGGGCGTGTATGTCCGGTTCTCGAGTGCATAGGCGGCAACTAGGGGGGGCATGAGGGTGCAGTTGCACCCACGACAATTTTTCTGGGGGGGCAAAAGTATCATTTTGCACCCACACACAGACAATCACAACAGTAAAAATATTTTAATTATTTTATTGTTAACAATTATACTGATATAATGTAATTTTGATATTAAAAAATAACCATGGATCATTTCAATATTTTATATCTGATTACTCAATTAATTAGTTAATTAATTATACGGAGTCCGTGATTAAATGTTAAAATACTAATAATAATAATAATTAAATAATGCAGTAAGCTAATTCGTCACTAGATAGTGATATGGTTCAAAATAGATCATATTGTCTTCATGATTATATTATCATAGTGAAGCTACCAAAACCGGTGAATAACTTATCATTTTAATACTGTTTTACTGTTTTAATTTTTAAATAAATTATTAAAGTTTTGAGTGTTTTGACTACGGTCTACGACTGTCGACCACCCTTACCTACAGGCTATAACCTATTATAATTATGGATGAAGGCAAAAGAAAAGCCTACTTTAACCCTAACCATAATAAGGTTACTATAATGGATTTCTTCAAAAAAAAAAACAGATGATGTTATGAGTAAGTTAAGTTTCATCAAATTATTTGTATATAAACTCTTAATATACCTATTTTAAACTTTCAATATTTAATTTGTCTATTTTTTAACTATAGTTGATGACAACAATGATAATATTTGCAGAAAAATGAATATTAATGATAGCGTGGGCACTTCTCTGACTAGTCTGACTACAACAGAAACTTGTCCAAATTTAACTGCAGAAGGTATTTTAATTTATGTTTAATTTTAAAATATAGTTAAATGTTCAATGTTGCCTATAGATAATAACATAATGTATTGTAAATTAATATAATATAATAGTTATTAGCTTTGCAATCTACTCTTAAATTTAATGTTATTTGTGTTACTAATTTATTGATTATTAATATTTTATTTTGATCATAGTTAAAAATATTAATATTTCATGTGACATGTCATATGTGATGTATTTTATATGCTAATTATTTTAATTTAAAATGTAATTTGAAATATGTATACATGTAGTTATTACCTACTAAAATAGTGCTTTTTTACTTTAGATACGTAATATATTTTACCTATATATTGTATCATATTATAATAATGTTGTTTATCATAACTATGTATTAATTTTACATTAAGAAGAGCATAACATTCAGATTAAATGTTTTTTGTTGAAAATAAAAGGATATATTAATAAACCTTATTATGTTTTTTGTTGTCTTATATGTTTGGTATTGTTTAATATCTGTACAGCTTCGGTACTAACCTGCTATTTATGGTGTTTCAATGAGTTTCTATGAATTTCAAAATAATATACTGAATAATATTTAACTTAATAAATTTATAGTTATAAATGTATTTTTTCTGCAGGAGTAAATGCAAATGTAAAACAAAATTTAAAATCTTCATCAAACGTTTTGTCTGATGGTGAAAAATTAAATATTGTAGAACGTGACCCGGCAAAAGGGGATAAACAAGCATATATAAATTTAACAATGCAATTAGGTCCATATCAGCCAGTAAATATTGCATTTCCTCGTAGTTCTGGTAGAGCATTTAGGCAAGAATGGTATAAGTTCTATGAATAGTTAGAGTATAGTCAAGAATTAGATTCAGCTTTTTGTTTTTATTGTCGAGCTTTTCCTACAGTTGGTATGGAAGCAGCATTTATTTCATGTGGATTTAGGACTTGGGGAAAAGCAACTGAAAGATTTTCTACTCATCAAAAAAGCAATTCACATAAAGAAGCGCTATGTAAAGTAATTGGATATAAGCAATCATTAACAAGTTCTGGAAATATCATTGGATTAATTGACAAAAATCATTGTAAAGTAGTATCTGATAATCGTAATTACTTAAAGAATATTTTGGAAACTCTTCTTTATTGTGCTAAGCAAGGAATAGCTATTAGGGGTCATGAAGAGGATTCAAAATCATTAAATAAAGGTAACTTTATTGAGCTTTTAACTCTTCGGGCAAAAGACAATAATCTAATTCAACAATATTACTTAGATAAGGAAAAATCATTTAATTATGTACATCATTCATATTTAAATATGTTTCTTACCTATATGAGTGATTACGTTTTAAAATCAATTGTATCAGAGATTATGTCAGCTGGAATATTTAGCATTCTTATTGATGAAACACAAGATTTAAGTCGACATGAGCAAGTGTCTGTATTCATAAGATATGTAAATAATTTAGAGCCTAAAGAAGTGTTTTTGGGATTTTATCGTACAAGCTCAACAGATGGAGAATCTCTCGTTGTTTTAATTAAAGAAGTGTTGAAACTTAACGGACTCAAAATTGAAGACATTCGAGGGCAATGCTATGATGGCGCTGCGTCAATGCGTGGGGCCTATAAAGGCGTTCAAGCAAGAATAAGGGCAGAAAATAGTTTAGCAGTTTATATACATTGTTATGCTCATATCTTAAATTTATGTCTTGTAGATTTAGCAAAACAAATATCATGTGTTCGAAATATGTTTGGTACATTACAAACGTTATATAGTTTTATAGGAGCATCATCTAAAAGGTTTGCTGTTTTTGAACAGATGTTAAGTTCCGATGGAGGCCCTAAAACAATCAAGGCATTATGTGATACACGCTGGAGTTGCCGTTATGAAGCCTTAAGATCAGTGTTCCATAATTTAACTGCGATAGTTGATACATTTGCTGAAATAGCAGAAAGTGATAGAGAATTTGGATCTAATGCGGCTGCTTTATTAAAAAGCATTCAAACATTTGAATTTATATTTTCTCTAATTTTACTGGAAGATGTATTATTAAAAACAAATGTCCTATCCAAATATTTGCAATCATCAACATTAAATTATGGCCTAGTAAGTCAAATGGTAAAAGAAACTATAAGAAATTTTGAAGAATTGAGAACAGATGACAATTTTCAGAAAGTATGGGAAAAGGCTACTATTGTTTCAAAAAATAATGGTTTTAGTGAGCCTAACCTACCACGCATTAAATCAGTACCATTAAAATTAGGTGGTGGCAAAAAACAAACTATACAGACTGTTCAAGATCATTTTCGTATAAATGTATTTTTTGGAATTATAGATACAGTAATGATGTGCATGAAGAGTAAATTTAAAGAAAATGATTTAAGTTTGTTAAATTCTATGAATAATGTCTTATTTAATAAAAACCTACTAATCAGTCAATAGAGGAAGTTTGTAATACATACAAAATAGAATCAAATGATTTATCAAGTGAGATAAAAATAGTAAATAGATTATTTTTAAATCATGAATGTGATACAATTATAAAAAAATAAATTATATTAGATCTTCAGATATTCAGACAGGATTCCCAAATTATACAAATATATTAAAGATTTTTTTAACTATTCCTACAAACACTGCATCTAATGAACGAAGTTTCTCAGCTTTACGGAAATTAAAAACATATTTAAGAGTCACAATGAGTCAAGAGCGATTGAGCAGTTTAGCAATCTTATACATACAAAAAGAATACCCTATAGATTTTGATAATATAATTGACAAGTTTGATGCTGAGGCTTCAATAAGAGGTCGTCGTTTGACACTGAAGTAGTGAAGTTGACAAATACCTAGTAATTATGTAACACAGTTAATTTTTTTTTTCATTATTATTTATATATTTTTTTTTTTTTTTTATTCTGTTTAAGTCTTCATCTTCTCATGATATGGTCTTTTTCGTTTGATTCTGTATAACTTGTAATCATTTGTTTATAATAGTCTATTTCATATAAAATCATTGCAAGAATTCATTATCTAAAAAAATGTTTTTTGCATAAATATATTAAAACTAATATATATTATAAAAAATTATAGAAATATGTTAAAAAATTCTGATAATTAAAAACTGGTTCCTATATCAACCAGCATCGTGTATAATTTATTGCTAGCAAATAATCAAGTTTTATAATATGTTATTCTATAAATATAATCATTTACATACTGTTCGCCGATGGAGCTCTTAATGAAGTTAGCCCCAAAGACTCGTACTTACAAGTAGGATGTTAATACTATGGATAAAAGAATAACTCTAATTTGATTAGATTAAATTAAATTGATTATGTATCAATCAGTCGGAAATAATGATATTACAATTCATTAAATTGGGGGTGGACGTCTCCACAGTGAAATTAATAATAATACACGTCAACAAACATAGCGTTGCGTACGTATAATAAATAACAGATTACAATAAATAATAATAAAGACGTAACTAGGTCACGGAGACACGTAAACTGTACAATAATAGGTGATAGTGATAATACAACCATGATATATGTGCAGTTGATAACCGATTGTTGGCAGGTCCGACAATAGTTGTTCGACGACGACAATAACGTAACAGGTCGGTGCGGGCGTGTACTCCTGCTCCACGCGACACGACGTCGAAACAAAACACTCAATTTTCGTACACGGCGAGCGCAATATTGGCCGTAACTAGTTGATGATATATTGGCCCGGATGATCACAATATATATACGCCGCAATATACGATGGTAACAAAAATCCGCTACGACTGGTGCACGGAAGCGTCGCTTAATGTCGTTACCGTATCGCCAAAAGTGAACAAACCACGTGGTGCTTCACACAACGATGCACTGGTATCAGCGTCGTACCGGTAGCCTTCAAAATTGGACTCAGCTGATGAATGATGCACAGCTGTACAGCACTAGGGTTGCCAACCGGCCGGTATTTTCCCGGCCCGGCCGGTATTTCACATATTTAGACTTAAAAATCCGGTTGCCGGTATTGACCTATAAAAAGCCGGTATTTTCAAAGTAATAATATTGTAAAATTATAAAAACCCAGTAATTCCACCTGATCGAGAGTTTTGATATTATATATTAATATTTTATCATTTTTATGAAATTGATTATCACATGTTACTGTCAATAAATCGTATACCTATCTTAATGACTTCAGATATCTATCGTCCTTTTTGACATTTTTATGAGTACTATGATTAGTATGTACCTTGTTAGTTGTTCCTATTATGCCGTTCTCGTTGGTGAATATGTGATAGACGATTCATAATAGAGTTTAGTTTCGTTACTCTGTTCGGACTGTTCGGTAGTACCTATTAATTTTACATTGTATATACTTGATTGAAAAATTATACGCATTTTTAAAATGAACGAAAATGAAACGAAAAAAAGAATTCGTAATTGTGTTTTTAACGATGAATGGTTAAAAGATCAAATATTTTCTGATTGGATCGCTAAACACAATAACCCTAATAAAGCACGATGTATATTATGTCAGACAGTTTTTAGTGTTAAGTATGATGGCGTTAAAGCTGTAAAAACACATCAAGAATCAAAAAAACATGAAGAATCCGTCAATTCTATAAATAAATCGTCCACTATAAAAAAGTTTTTTCCTACAAAGAATGATAAAGATGAAGACAAAATAGCAGCCGTTGAACTGAGTAAGTGTTTTCATGTAGTTAAACACCATCATAGCTATCTTTCCAGCGATTGTGGAGTAAAATTAGAGTCGAAACATTTCTCAGATTCAACGATAGCTAATAAAGTCCACCTGGGTAGAACGAAAATGGAAGCTATCGTCAAAAATGTACTATGTCCGTTCGCTATTGAAAAAGCAGTAATAAAACTCAAATGTCCTACTCCTATTAGTCCTATTCCCTTTTCTATATCTACAGACGCTTCAAATAAGGGAAATAGAAAATTTTTTCCATTAGCGGTTAGGTTATTTAATTTTGAAGACGGAGTGAAAGATTACCTTTTAGACTTTTACGAGGAACCAAACGAATCTTCACAGTCAATTTTTGACACGATTACTTCTGCAATTGAATCTCTTGGCTTAGATATAAAAAATATAACAGCTTTTGGTGCCGATAATGCCTCTGTTAATTATGGAAAACATTGTTCGGTCTTCGAAAAATTAAAAAATAAAAAATCCAATATAATTAAAGCTAATTGTAACTGTCATGTGATTCATAACGCAGCAAAGCATTCCATGAAAGTTATAAAATACGATGTAGAAACGTTGGTATTAAAAGTTTTTAATGAATTTTCTATGAGCTCCAAAAGAGTAGATGAACTTAAAGAATGTTTCGAATTTGTACAACAGGACTATCATAATGTATTGCGACATATTCCGGTGAGATGGCTGAGTTTGTTTAATGCCGTGGACCGATTAATTTTAAATTGGAATGCAATTAAAACTTATTTTATAAAAAAGGAAAAATGAATGTGATAAAATCATATGGACATTTATTGAAGATCAGAAAAATGAACTTTCTGAACAGTTAACTTTAAGAGAATGTTACATTTGGTTTGTTCATCATGTGTTGTCCATTTTTCAAAAACATATTTTAATATTAGAAAAAAATAATTTAAACGCTCCAGAAGTCTATGATGTAATGTTAAGTTTAAGATCTCAAATTTTAAATCGTAAAAATGATAATTTCTTTGGAATTGCAGTAACTACACGATTACCTAATCTTACTAGCAAAGAAAACGATGCATTTAAATCTGATGCTCTACATACTTACAAACGTGCATTAGAATACCTCGAAAAATGGTTTGATTATGAAAACTCTCCATTCAAAATGTTTTCGTGTTTGAAATTAAGTGAATTACCTAAATTAACAGATTTACTCGATCTGGCCAAATTAATTAAGGTTCATGTCAATGGAGATGAACTGTATGAAGAGCTTAATTTGATAAAGTTATTACCAAATGATATCCTAAATAACACAGAATTCACTAGTTCGGAAAAATGGGTAAAATTTTTCCAATCATCTACTGCACAATTAAAAAATATTAAACAAATTGTACAGTATGTATTCTCGGAGCCGTGTAGCAATGCATTTGTTGAACGCGTTTTTAGCCACATGAATAGTTTGTGGACAGATGAGCGCAATCGATTAGGAATTGATACAGTTAAAGCCGAACTAGTCATAAGAAATAACATAACATACAATTGTTCAGAGTTTTTTGATCAAATACAAAATGAAAAACATTTATTAAACGCCGTGAAAAATGCCGCTAAATATAAATTTAAAAGTTTACAATAGTTTATTTATAATAGTTATTATAATAATTTATAAGTTTATAATATTAAAGTTTAACATAATGTAATACTAATATTATTAATTTTTTTATTTTAACGTATGTAATTAATTATATTATTCGTCATTTTATTATATTAATATTAAAAAATGATGACCTTTTTTTTTTTTTTTTTGTACACTTGGGCCGGTATTTTTTAATTCCAAAGTTGGCAACCCTATACAGCACTACGATCCTAACGACGCACGGACACGATATGCCGTTGTACCGTCAACACGCACGCGAGACGCAATATGGAAAATAGGCGGCAGTGCGGCTACGAACTTGCCGGACGTACGGCGAAGGAGACGACGGCGAACTGAAAAACACCGACGCCGGACACACGACGGACGGCTCGGACGCACGCAAAAACACGTGACACAACGCGCACCAATCCGCCAACCGCCGACATCGGCCTAATCGCGGAGTGGGTACATCAACACCGACCTCACAGATACGGCCCGATATACGAGTCGCGAACACATACTGTATACGGAAGAAATATGTTAAAAAAAATCTGATAGTTAAAAACTGGTTCTTATATCAACCAGCATTGTGTATAATTTAATGCTAGCAAATAATCAAGTTTTATAATATGTTATTCTATAATTATAATCATATACATAGGTACTTACATAGATAGCTGTACGGTTAAAATATTTTTCCAATGTTTAGTAACGAATGCCTGTTGATGATGCCAACGCTAGACTGGCAAACTTGGTAGGATCGAAGTATTTTCAATGTATGATGGTGAATGACTGCTGCTTGTTGTTACTGGTGGAGAACACAACCTGAACTGATATCGTTTGACTATCAAATGTTGTGTTATATAGTCGAGAATCATCTCCTACTTTCCTAGTAGTCGTTTAAAATTTACATTCTATTCAAAGAAATCGTGTTACCTGTTATTGTAATATTAATTTAAAAACAACTAAGTTATTTTGTAGTAATTGTAATTATAATATATAATTTATGTATTGGTATTGGCCGTTGGCCGTTGGCACCGAAATATCCAATTAAAAATAGCTAGGTTAAATTTTGGGCGTTGTTCGAATAAAAACTAGTATCAATAGGAGGTCATATTAAGACCGTTGGCATAATAAAACTGATATTAATAAGAGGTTAAATTAAGGGTGTTGGCTGGTTTAATAAAAATTGCTATGAATATTCCGCATTTCAAAGTTGCTATGGTAGTGGAAACATTACAGTATATAAGGCTAGCTTATTGGTAGCAATATTACAGTCAACATTCAGCAACTGGAACTTCTTCATCAATTCAGCTTCAAGATGTCTTACAGAACTTCGATCATCGATTCTGGATCAGAGGTTAGTAATTGAATTACTTTAATAACTAAAGCAAATTGGAGGTCAGTCGTAAAACTACTCAACGCTATGGTTATAATTCGTGGTTGATTTTAACTTTATTTTAAACATAATATTTAAATTAAATAATAATTAGAGTGTAACTGCAACGTTACTTAATATTGTTTTAGAGATCGGTTGTAAGCCACTCATACATTTATAGTTATACACCTTTGTTAATGTTTTATTTTTATAGAACGAATTTGAATTAGATTCGAAAATGAAGCCTTCGACTTCGAAGCAAACGAAATCATCACTAAAAAGAGGGGCTGAAAAAGCCGTGGAGAAAAAAAACAAAAAAAAAACAATTAAAAACAGTAAGATAAATAATAATTTATCATCTTAATAATTTTATCTAATATTTTATGGTTGAATTTATTTATTTTTTTAGAGTTCATCATACAGAGAGATATTGGATGAGAAATTGCGGGCTGAAGACTTTGATGAAGAGATATTTAATTCGGTTACATTTCGACAAGGAGATGGTTTGGCTACCATTAAAAGCCAATTTAATCCCGATGATAAGCCTACCGATTATTGGACAATTACGCACTACAAGTGCGCTAATATAAATAATGTGCCAATAAAGGAAAGGTAAATACTAGACTTTGGTTTATTTTTTAATTAAAAACTATTTCTGAATGAAAAAAAAAAAATCATCTGTGTTTTATTCACTGCTCAGCTGATTGAATAATTAAACTGTTACAGGTGGCGACACTCTGAGGCAACAGTTAAGGTGACGACGTCGGACAAGTCGAAAGACCAGACTTTAAGCAACAGCTTAAATGATACAATGCAGGTCGTCTTCGATGTGATTTTGAAAGATCCGGAACGTCGGACAATAAGAAATAAATTAGCAGCACAAATTTTATAAAAAAAAATCATATAAATATAAATGATTTTGTATTATATCATACTATTAAGTCCTGTAAAATCATGTCAGACATTGCGTTAAAATGAAATTGTAATATCTCATACAAAAATGAAGTGTCATCGTTTTGAAGATGAGAATAATAATTAAAATCATAGTTTTGTATATACTGGTTTGTGAATTCGTTTCTCTGACAACTGATGGGTAAACACGGACATCGTTTTTAATCAATTCGTAAGCTGCATCAAATGTAGCTTGAAAACTCGGTAAACGTTTCTGTTTTTCTGCAATATAAAGGTCCACACAATGCTGAAGTTGTTTAAGTCTGCAGAAATCTATATGTGAGAGTGTAATATAATCATCATTTATATGTAATGTTATTGAACTCTGCTTCACTTTAATTGAATATGTAAAGTTCTCAGTAATTCTTACACGTCTACATCTGGTATGTAAGTTGTTAGTAATTGAAATGTAATTGGATTCAGACATGAGCGTACACCATTGCTCTAAATTTAATGTAATAATTTTTTTCGTTAACTTACACTCTAATAACACAATAATTGAAATTTGTTTGCTGATTAATAATCCAACCGTAACACTTTTCTTACCAAATGGACGTATGTCAAATACCGATTTGACACAATTACCGGAAGACCCATAACGAATTAAAGTTATTTTCTTTTTAATAACTAAAACACCTTTCAAACTATAAACGTAATTATTTTTTTAAAATTTGATATAATATAACCGATGACGGATATACTTCGAAGTGAAGTGAAAGCATTTTTACTTTGTGGACGTATTATATACTAAACCTAAAAAAAAAAATTCAAAAAATGTGGACGTATAAGATAGTCGGCTACTGCATGTAGTGGAGGGGAGAATTACATCTATACTTACCTTTTACCTGAAAACATTTAATTATCACTACACGCACTAACCCACTAGGCTATGCGTCCACGAGATATTACATCAAATATTAGCACATATAAGTTGTTTTTAAAAAAAATCAGCATTTATTTTATTTACTATAACATAATATAATTAAAACATGCTTAGCAAACAGTATCGCATGACCCAGTTTCGCAATTACAAATGTGTTCGGTTTTTCAATATTTACTTAATATGTTTTGAACATACTTATTACCCTTCATTAATAATACTTATAAACATCTTGGACTGAATCTGCAATGTTCAATCCCATGGATCATATCTAGCCTTTCCCAATTATGAAGAATAAACTCCACAACAAAAGCATTCCACGACATCATCCACTCCTGAATATTTTAAGCCACATTCGGACAATGTATATTTATTTTGAGAAATATTTAACGGGAATAATTTGAATGTTTTTAATCTTGATGAAAACGAAGAAAATTCTGGATGAACCGCGGTCGGATTACTTCGTATACGATAAACTAATGATTGGAAATCATTTGTGCATTTTTGAAAATTCATTTTTGAAAAAATTAAATAAACTTATGAAACAATGTAAAACTTTGAGAAAATAAAGTAAAATAAGACACAACTTGACTAAACGGCGGATCATTAGTGACTGAATATAAAAAAAAATAATTAGCTTATAACTTAAAAGTATTCAAATTTGAAAAAATATAGACATTCATTAATTAGATAAATTACAGTGAAACCAACATAATAAAAAAAAAAATAAGAATATAGTAAATATTATTACAGTTTTATAATATGGTTTGTTGGAAAAATAAAATTTTATGTGTACACGGTAAATATTTTTGAGTAAGGGGCAAACCGATTTCGAGTGTGCAAACTCCCTGTAATTTAAAATACGGTAAATATTTTGTGTAAGGGGAGAATTCGTGGACAAAAAATGTGAAATCTCCCTGTAAATGCTATACGGTAAATATTTTTGTGTGAGGGGCAAATAGTGGGACAACGATGTGTGAATCTCCCCGTGATTTGTGTTACGGTAAATCATTGTGTTGAAGGGGGTATCCTCCCTTGAACGTTGCGAAATTACCGCGGTGAAAAAAAAAAAAGACTGTGAACATATATATATATACTACTGAGGTGGGGTTCACGACCTCCTCCTCATCAACCCAAGAAACCCAAACGTAAGAATAGTCAATTTATAAATAAAAATATTGAAAAAAATAATTATATACATCATTTTCAGTGTGGTCGGGTCGGCAGAGAGTGGAAGGTGGGAAGTGACGACGGCGGCGGATGGTAAGTTTCAATTGGACGATTTTGTCTACTTCATAATTTAACATTGTATTTTTTAAAATATTTTTCAGAAAGAATTGAATAAAGGCAGCACTTATAAATTTTATTATTATTTATTATTTCAATCCTTGTTCCCAATTGTTTTATGAACTGTAACTGTAACGTTGGTCAATTGACAATTGTGTGTGAGGCGCGTCATTAAATATTTTAGTAGTTGGTTAACAGGTATGTGATGGGAAGTGATGTGTGTTGCTGGTTTGAAATGTAAGTGTTGAATACCCTATGTTATATTTTATTCATCAGAAGAATAGAGTTTAGTTCACAGAATGTGATAAAAGATAATTAATCATTATAACTGGAGTCCACTGGTGTTTAATTTTTATAAAATCACACATGGTAATGAGTAATGACACTGTCGGGCAATTGTGTTGTAATCAATTGAAAATATTTGTATAGTGTAGATTGTTGTTAATACTGACTGGTAAATAGTCGTGTTGTTACATAAAATAACGTACACACTATACCGATTAAAAGGTAATTGATAATATAAAATAATTAATAATATTGTTGTTGAGAATATGAAGTAGTTAAGTTGTTATCTGTGACAATTGGTATATATTATTAATAATATAAGTAAGTATTTATATCAATGATTATATGTAGGTGCTGTTCAAATAGCTTGGCAACGGTTATTAGACTAATTGCAATAATTAAACCATAACACTGTTTTTCAGTACCAATTAGTGTAATGACTTTCCAAATTTTTTGATTACCCTGTATATTAGCAGCAACATATTAAGAAAAATAATAGTAGTGTGATAAATAAAGACCGGATTTATATTCTCTTAAAATACCTAAAATATGATGCTAATATTCTCTAAAAAACCTTCAAATATTCTCATTATATTCTCTTAAAAATTTAAAAAATAATCAATAAACATCATTATTTGCCTAAACATGCATTTTAAAATTTATTTTTAAATATTATTTTAATGGTGAGGTATTAATTAGGTATTAAAAGTTGCGTATTCTAAAGGAATATTATATTGCATTTAGTAAGAGTTGGAATGATAAAAAAAAAAATTGGAAATGTTCAAACAATTTTTCTGTGTACCGTAATATTAAAATTCAAAATAAAAACAAATATTCCTCACAATTTACGAAATATTCCAAAATATGCTAAATAGGTTGAATATTCTCAATATGCAAAAAAAACTTTTTTCTACACATTCGGAATCCGACGAGTCGTCCACATTTTTTACTCTCATGAGATTGCATAGACCCAGTAACGATATGTTAATTAAAACATATAAATCCGGTCTTTAGTGATAAATGTTACTATACATGTATTAGTAAATAATAATATTTTTTTTCATCATGTGATAAGATGTGTTCCAAGCTATTAGCCACGTGCTACATAGGTGAACAATTAAGGTATGACTAAATCAAATACATCACAAACACGATTGAACTGTTATCTATAGTATTAGTTGAATAATCTATATCATCGTTGATCGACAAACGGCGTGCCGACACTATAATATTTTAGTTATGGATTTCAACCAATAATTGATCACACTCAGGGTTAAGACCTAACAACTATATAATATTAAATATATGTGCATTATCATCTATAGACAGTACATATAATAATAAAGTAATACACAAAAGTATATATAATAATAATAATAATAAGTGTAAGACAATAAGTATAATCAAACGTAATATGTATAATAATTGAAATACTACAGTCACAGTTAACCGCCCATCATATGATGAGCACATAAAACAAAGTGTATTTACCTACACCGGTATCGGTAGTAAAAAATAAAATTCAAAGTGTTGTAGGTATTTACAGTACGAACACAATGTTACATAGTTAAAGGTAATTACAATTGCGATTGAACAAATCGGTAGTGATACGGCATGTTACAAAATATAGCATTTCTATAATAGGTAATATATAATACATAAGGTTATACAATAACATAATTAATCTTTTGAGTTAAATACAGCCACAATATTAGATACATGCATTCGTATTTTCATTCGCAGTTTCATTGCTTCGGTGATTGAATTATGAAAAGACTTATTACAGTGATCACAGAATTAAATTTGTCTTTTTTGATAATATCAGGTTTAACCAATAAGTTTTTAAAGAAGTAAAACAAATACATACATTAGGTTATACATTAAAAGCATTTGTCATTTTGTCGGGTGTTATTTCAAAAGTGTTTCTAAGGGTTTTCAATTTGGTTACATGAATGAAACACAGAGTGGGAAGGGAACAAATGATATCACTGTTGAAGTAGCAGTGCTGTCATGAGAAGTCTGTTGGCCTGGCATGTTTGTATCTCAATGTTTCCACACAAAACAGCCTAAAATACAATATACCAGTTAATTGATTAATGA